>JAJEJO010000494.1:756794-853318 GCA_020662805.1 Glaucomys volans
TGAGTTAGGGCCCAGCTTTCTGCTGGCTTCTGGCTGGAGGCTGCCCTCAGGTCCCAGAGCTTGCCTGTAGCTCTTCACTGTGTGGCCTTCCTAAACATGACTGCTTACTTTATCAAGCTGCCAAAGAGAATCTCTTACTGTAGGGATTGCTCAGTCTCTCTTTTAAAGGTATCACCTGATTAAGTCTGGCTCATCCAGGATCATCTTGTAATAGACAGATTTAGGACCTTAATAACATCTGCAATATCCCTTCACATTTTCCTTATTCTTTTGACTAGAAGCAAGTCATGGGTATCATCTACATTCAAGAAAAGGGGATTATATAGATGAGAGGTCATAAACAGTAGGGCTAGGGATCAAAGAGCCACCTAGTTGTTATCAGTTGTAATGAGGGTAGATATAGAAAATAACTCAGACAAACACACGCACACATATATATGTGCCTGCATATGTCTGGTTAATTAAGTAATGGTAACTACTACAGAGAAAAAATGGGTATGAGAGGCAAATTAGAAAAATAAATAAACAGAACCAAAAACAGTACCCAGGAATGTCTAGTGGCATTTCAGTACAGACTTGATTTCAAGCAAGATCCATTTTAACTCCTGGGAAAGTTCAGGTGAAGGGAAGTTGGAGTACAAATGCACTGAAGTATTTGGTACCTGGCATCCTCAGTTGAACTAGAGTGAGCAAGAGGCAAGTAAGGTCAGGACAGTAACACACAGCTTGTTTTGGGTGAATGTAATTATCTTGGCTCGTACTCCAAGTGGAATGAGAAGCCCTGGAAGTGATCAGGTAGTGACTTTAAAGTAGAAGAGGCAACTTCTTCTCATAGGTCAAATGAGGAGTGTGAAAAAAAAAAGAGGAGTCAAGAAGGAATGCAGGGGATTTGTTTGGCCTAAGGAAACAAAACAATGGAGTTACCATGAACTGGGATGGGAAACTCTGGGAGAAAGAGCTGGGAGTGGAGGGTGGTATGTCTGTTTTATTTGGAAGGATTGTGTCTATTGATTTCATAGTTATGTTCTTCCAGGCAGGATTTTTAATGCATTTGGCATACAGAAATTATCCAATGTAGACAAAGGAGATGATAAGAACATAGGCCCACATTTTATTAAGGTTATATTTATGTTTTGTGATTTAAATGTTTTTTTCTTTCTCACTTTTTTTCTTTGTGTGTACTCTTTAATGAATTTATATGACATCTTATAATATCTTTTTCAGCTAAGATTTTATGTTCAGAGTTTTATAGTAAGTGCTTGAGGAAAAAAAAAAATAAAGAGCCAGGCATGGCGGTACATGCCTGGAATCCCACTGACTCAGGAGGCTGAGGCAAGAGGATTGCAAGTTCAAGGCCAACCTCAGTAACTTAGTAAGGCCATAAGGTTTTAGAGAGACTCTGTCTCAAAATAAAACATAAAAAAAAATGGGCTGAGGATGCGGTTCAGTGGCTAAGAGACCCTGAGTTCAATCCCAAGTATTCAAAGAAAAAGAAAGGAAAAGAAGAAAAGATATCATTGGAAGACCAAAAAGTTGTCACAACTTCAAGACACTAGCCTGTTTTGGAAAATGACAGGGAAAAGGCCACTGTACGGGGAACCTACTTCTAACATCTGTGTTCTGGGGGCCTTGTGGTAGTTAGCTTTTCATCACAGTGACAAGAATACCTAGCAAGAGACAATTTAGGGGCGGAAAAGTATATTTTGGCTTACAGTTGCATAGATGGTGAGCCAACTCCATTGTTCTGGGTCTGAGATAAGGCAAGCACATCATGATGGATGAGCAGAAGGGCATGGTGGAGAAGCACTGCCTTTTCCATGACTGGCCAGGAAGCAGAAAGAAAGAGAAAATGGACCACAGGAAAGATGAGCCCTTCCAGGGTATATCCCGTTACCACTTCATCCAGCCACAACTTACCTGCCTATGTGTACCACTCGGTTAGTCCAATTCAAATTAGAGTGGACATTTTAGGTTACAGCTCTCAAAATCTAGTCATTTTGCCTCTGAACATCTCTGCCTTAACACAGGAGATTTTGTGGGACAACTCATATTCAAATCATAACATTCCACCTCTGGCTCCCAAAATCTCATGCCTGTGCAACAATGCAAAATGCATTTAGTTCATTTGCAAGAGTCCCATAATCTTAAGAGTTCCAGCATTGCCCAACAGTCCAAGTCCAAAGTCTCTTCTGAGACTTAAACCAAACTTTGGGCTGTGAACCCCTGTAAAAATAAAAAACAAGTTACATATATCCAATATTTAATGGCATAGAGTAAACATTCCCTTTCCAAAAGGCATGAATAGGGGCATAGAAAGAAGGGATGGGACCAAAGCAAGACTTAAACCCTGCCACATAAATAGGTCTTGTAACATCAAGTACGTCACCTAGGACACATGGTAGCAAGTTGTTCTTCCTAAACGGCTTGAATGGCCCCACCCCTTGGCCTTGCTGTTTGCAGAGCACATGGTCTCTCTTTTAGCCAGGCTATCAACATAGTCAGCAGGTTTTCTGGGCAGACAGTTCATGTTACTGGCATCTCTTAATTCCTGGAATCTCTATTCCAGCTTCAGTTTTACAATTGCAACTTCAGGCATCGCCCTCTCAGGGGAGGCACACAAGAACACCAACCCTGCTAAAATTTGCCTGGCCTCCCAGGCCTCCTCCTGAAATCTCAGTGGAAGCATTCATGAACCCAACTCCAGCATTCTACATTCCTGCAGAACCAGTACTACATAGATAGCAAAGGTCTGCTTCTAGCTCATGCAGAAGTCAAGATCACTGGGATTATGTTGGTAGCAGGCAGCCTCTGAGTGGTTGGATGACTCAGCATTGTGAAACAATTTCCAACACCTTTTTCCCCCCTCCACACTTTGCAAGTTGGGCACCCCCATGATCTCTTTCCACAGGAATTTTCCCCCTTACACCAAATTTCTAAGATGCCCTCAAGCCATTTTTCCTATTATCTTTATGCAAACTACTCAGCATCTCTTTAAGAGCTATATATCTCTTCAACAGACACACTTTCTTGACCCCAGTTTTACATGCACTTTTCTAATCAAACTGCAAATTTTAAAATCCTTCATCCCTGCTTTCTGCTCCCAATTCTCACAGCAGATTTGGCTAAAAGCTGAAAACAATATCCATGCCACTGCCCAAATGCTGTTCTTCCTTGAAATTTCTTCCACCAGACTAATTAGTCCATCATTTTTAAATTTAACCTTAATCAAAGTGTTAGAATATGAGTAAATGTCGTCAAATGTTTTGCCAAAATATAACATGAATGACCTCTAATCCAACTCTCAATGGAGTCCTCATTTCTCTCCGAAAACATACGAACACAGTCCACGGTTTTGTAGGCATTCTGATTCTCTGAGCTCTCACCCAAATCACCATTAAGCTTTGCTTACAAAATTCTAAGCCTTCTCTATCCTCAATTTCCAAACTTTTTCAAACTCCTCCCACAAAATGAGCTCCAAAAGCTTCTGAACCACATGGCCAGGTTAGTACCAGCACAGACCTCACCTCTCAGTATCAATTTCTGTATTAGTCAGCTTTTTGTTGCTGTGATAAAAATACCTGACAAGGACAACTTATAAGAGCAAATGTTTATTCTGGCCCATGGTTTCAGAGACTTAATCTATTGTAGGCTGACTCCATTGCTCTGGGACCAAGATAAGGCAGCACATCATGTGGGAAGGACAGAAGGGTGTGACAGAGGAGTGCTGATGACCACATGTTTATCTGCATAGGACCTTCTCCACCTTCAGGGGTAGAATCACACATCCTGAAACTCAAATATGGTCTGCTTTTGTACAGCATAGGCACTTTACAGAATAGCATATCTAAAAGTGAGCTTTTGATCATTTTGACTTCTATTCTTGACAACTTACCATCCATATTACATATATATATATATATGAATTTAGTTTATATATATAGTTTATATATATATATATGAATATATATATATGAATATATATATATGAATATATATATGAATTTAGTTTATATATATAGTTTATATATATATATATATGAATTTAGTTTAAATTGTTTAATGGATTCAGATGGCTCTCAGAATAAAATCCAAACCATTTACCACAGTCTAAAAGTACCTGAGAAATCTACCATGTGAAAATACTTGTAGACATCTTTCAGTCCATAAATTTAATCTTATAGAGATAATAACTAAGTGAAAGAAATCATTGCTTTAATATACAGAATGTGACTATGTTCCCAATAGCCTTGAGAACTTTTTAGCCTTTAAATGACTTTATATTTAGGAACTTCTTAGAAAAACTTTATTTCTGCAAAAAATAAAACAGCATATGTGTAGCACTTTGATTACACTTAATTTTTTAAAATTCCCTATCTTTTAAAATGTAAGCATATCTATTTTACATGGAAGACCTTTAAATATAGTAATTGAAAACAATAAATTATGAATGTCCATGAATAGAAATACCTCCCAAACTTAAAAAGTCCTTTTTTTATAAATAAAAATATAAAGAAATACTAGTGAAATCTAAAAATCTAATTAATTCACAAATCATCATATCTGAAAATAAAATTCTTGATAAAATGGCATTGAATGTGATCTGTATTATATGGATATTTACCTCCAGTGACATTTTAAAAACCACTTTGAATATGCATATTTTCACCCCAAATTCTGTTTTGTTTTAAAAATTTCATGTTTAGGTGATCACCTCCAAAACTTCAATGAACAGAAGCAAAACAAACACAAAATTAAGGCAAGTTTACAGTCTCAAAACTCTCTCATGGAGAGATTCTGTCTCACTCTCACTAGTGTTGAGTGTCATAGCTCAACTTTGAGGTCATGTTCTGGATATTTCTTTCAATATCAGAGGCTATATGGATTTGAGTTATGTGGGAGTTTGGTATAGGATGCTCTCTTAGGATTGTATAAGTTCCTACTAAGCTAGAGAATAGCATTTCTGGTCTTAGGAACCTTGGAAATGGGTTCAGGGTTGACCACAGAAAGTGCATTCAAGGAGGGAATCTTTGGTAGATACTTTAGCTCCATAGTTAAGAGTTCTGTCTGAAATCATACCATTTGTATGCTTTTCACCTTTTAATAAAAATCCCACTTTTCCTACAAATCTAGACTCTAATTATCACACCTTCTTATTACATTTTCCCCATTACTATTTTGTGTGGACAATTCTTTTGATAAATTATTAATCTAGATTAGTAATCTACCTATCAGCAATTTTATATGCAGAAGAGGAAACCAAAACTCATAGCATTAGCAACAAGACTCTTCAATATTTATTTATTCCATTAATATTAAATGTGAAAAACTGAGAGCACATTTCCAAAAATGTAACCCTAAATAGAAAGTTGAATTAAATATTTGACTTATAATGAATGCATGTTCAGGTGTACCTTGTTACCTAAATATTTGGTCAAAATACATGGTGTCATGAGATTCAATGAGGCAGGTCAGAGAAAGACTGCATTTCCAGTTGCTTTTTGGCTTGAAATTTAAGCAATGATAGTACTGCTTCTCAGTGAAGTGGGTGAAATAAAGATTCCACTGAAATTCAATATCAATTAGATATGCTTAGTGACTTAGAAATTTAGGCACATTGAACAAAAGACAAAAAATAGTACATTGGAGCCTTGTCAGTTGCAATGGTGGAAGTGGTGCTGTTTCACTGTAGAGGGGCAGGATAATGCAAGAAGAAAGAGGAACATAATGGACGAATTTGATATGTAAAAACCTGTAGAACAGAAAAGTCTTGTGAACTTAGCTGCACCAGAAGCTACACAGTGAACTGGTGTTCGAAAAATGCTGCATGTTGCTCAACTCAGAAGTGGAGAGCTGAGGCAGAGAGCCATCTTAAGGAGGCCATGTTGCAACTTGTGACTGCAGGAACCCAGGAGATGGTAGCAAATATTGATATACTGGTCCAGTAAGCACCTACCATGTGGTATAAGGTGTATCTAGCAGAATATGATTGAAAAAGGCACAGAGAAAATTGTACCCAGAGGGAGTCAAGTCAGAGACATGGAGGATAGCAACTTGCTTTCCCTTTGATTATGGTAGCTCATGCAACTAGCTGAGGAGTGTCAGGAAACTGAAGTGGTGGGTGTCATTACCTTGGGGACTGCATCTGGGAAGGGTGTGTTCAGGGGCAGTGGAGTGTTGAGATCTGTGGAGGAATGGTTTCCTCATCCCATAAGGATAATTTTCAGGAGGTTTCTGAGATCCACATTTCCAAAAGAGATCAGCATCTGGCCAACCCCAGGGGTGTGTTGATCTAGTAACTCCAGCGCAGAAACCACCTGACAAAATCTCAAAGGCGTGAGTAGAGCTAAATCTTAGGACTCCCCACTTAGAACTCCATGTTCATTTTTTCCTCATCTTTAGAAATTTTTATTATTGGTATTTTTTGTCTTGTCTTTTGAGGATTAGGGGGTATTTTTTGGTTTATTTGAGTTGTGCATTGTTTTTGCTTTTCTCTCTCTCTCTCTCTCTCTCTCTTACTTTGCTTCTTCCATTTTTCTCCCACTTTATAACCTGTACTTGCTACGTTTCATCTGCTTTCTCTCTTCACATTTTAAACATTAAAGTTTCTATTACCTTCACATCACATTTATTTTCTGTTCATGAACTGCATTTTTACCATCTTTTAGAACTACTTGGTTTATATAATTCCTGCCCTCCATGTTTTGCAGTTGTTAATGCTATGGATATTGTAGTTAACACCTGCTATTATATAGCAGTTATATAGCTATTATATAGCTATTATATAGCAGTTGACACCTGCTATTATATAGATATAGACACTATATCTAGCTTACAGCTATTAATTGTTTTTCCACTTGGCAATTCCTAATAACATCGTTCCTGTTTTTGTGGTAATTCATGTTGTAGATTTCATAGTAGACAAAGGGGTATTTATTTTATTGTTATATTGTTTACTTCTGTCGTTGTTGCTATTATTTCCCACCTTTTGGTGAGGTGCTCAGAATGTATTGGGACAATAAAAGTTTACAGGATCCAGACTTCTGCTGATGTAAACCCAGACAAGAGACAGTGCACCTTGCTCTACACACAAACTAATCATATTCCAAACTTTAATACAATGAATAGAAGAGACAAAAACCCCAAACTAATGACAAGATTGGAAGTGGGAATGAATGGGAAGGTGCTCTGTCAGGCCACACATATGGACATCCACTTCTAAACCACAAATTAGGAAGAATCAACATAATGACTGTGGATACCACATCTACAAAGGATCTTAATATAGATCATGTCTATACCCTTTTAGAATACACAGAATTGTTAGGTGGAAAAAAGCAATCCCAGAGCATGTATCTCATATACCCTGCTCTATGTAACATGCAATTGTCATATCTATAAGAGGTTTTTTTTTGAAAATTACAGGGAAAGTAGAAATTCCAAGCTCTGACAGAATACATACTGTATCAAAATACACTAATCATCACAAAAGAACCAGCAGGGAAACTATATCATAAAACACTCTTAGAAATACATTAAAAAGTTTACAACAATCTGACATCACAGAGCACTTTGGCGAGAGGAGGCTGTGCCATACAAAAGCCCACATATAGGAGTTAAAGTGAAATCCATCTAAATAAAAGCATAAATCCCAAAACAGGAATGCATTTTTACCATATGAAATATGGTATGAAAGAAATATGAAAAAACAAGGTAACATAAAGCCTTTTAAATTTTATAATTCAACATATAATTCATTGACTGCAAAGATAATGAAGATGTCGAAGTGGACGAAATATCAGATAAAGAACTGAAAAAATGATTATAAAAATGATCAATGAATTCCAAGGCATCACTGAGAAACAACTGAATGAAATAAGGTAGTTAGTACAGAATATTGAGGAGAAATTCAATAAGGAAGTAGAGATACTGTAAAGAAACAAATACAAATGTTGGAAATAAAATTAAATAAATAAATAAATAATTGTTCAGTTGAAAGTCTCTATAGTAGAGTAGACTGTGATAAAGGCTGCAAGAATCTCAAGCTGGTAAGATAAAGTTTCCAGTCTTGAACATTCAAACAGTATTAAAGAAGTGAAAATAAGTAAACATAATCAGAATATACAAGAACTCTGGTACAACATTAAGAGACCAAATTTTAGAATTATTGGAATTGAAGAGGTTTGTGAAATGCAAACTAATGGCATGGGTATGATCTTCAGTGAAACAACAAAAAATTTCCAAACCTCAAAGATGAGATGAGCATCTAGATATAGGAGACATTCATAACACCATATAGACAAGACTAAGAAAGAACCTTTCCATGATGCATTATAATTAAAATGCCTAACATACAGAGCACAGATAGAATTTTAAAAATCTCAAGAGAAACATATCAGGTCACATTCAGAGTCATGCCAATCAGAATTATTTCTGATTCTCAGCACAAACTCTGAAATCCAGGATGGCTTGGAATGATGTGTTCCAAGCCCTAAGAAAATAACTATAAACCTAGATTGTTATATGCAGCAATGTTATCCTTCAGATTCAAAAAAGAAATAAAAATCTTCCAAGATAAAAGGAAACTAGGAAAATTCTTCATCACTACTAAGCTGACACTACAGAAAATACTTAAGAAACAGTACACTCCAAAGAAAAAAATAAACCCCATAGCATGCAAATGGAAAAATCTCATTTGAAGAGTAGCTGATATTGAATGTAAACCATTTCAACTCTCCGATGAAAAGACATAAACTGGCAGAATGGATTAATAAACAAGACCCAACTATGTATTGTTTACAAGAGATTCACATTAAAATTAAAGACAGACACAGGCAGAAAGTAAAAGGCTGGAAATTGATAAACCATGAAAATGGAGGCCAGAACCAAGCAGGATTAGCTATTCTCATATCCAACAAAATAGATTTCAAGCCAAAATTAATCAGAATAGACAAAGATCACTTCATACTGGTAAAAGGAAAAAGTGTGCAATAAGATGTAACAATAGTAAATATCTATGTTCCAAATGTCAGTGCAACTAATTACATAAAACAGACACTACTTGACTTAAAGACAGAAAGACCCCACCCAGTACAACAATACTGGATAATTTCAACGTACCTCTTTCACCAATAGATAGGTCATCCATATATAAACACATATATTACCCTTTTAAGATGTAAAAAATATTATAAATCAAATGGATTAACATACATCTATGGACCATATCATCCACCAACAGCTAAATTACTTTCTTCTTCTCTAATCAAAACTTCTCCAAAATAGACCACATTTTAGGCAACAAAGCACTCTTAGCAAAATTTTTTAAATCATTATAATTACTTATATCTTATTCATTCATAAAGGAATACAATTGCAAATTAACACAAAAAACTACAAAACTTTATAAACACATGAAGATTGAAAAAGACATTTCCAAATGATTATTGTATGATAGAAGAAATCAGAGAAGAATTTCAAAAAAAGCTGTTAGAATCAAATGAGAATATTGATTCAACATGACATAATGTATGGTACATTATCAAGGTAGCTCTAAGAGGAAAGTTTATAGCTATGAAGGCCTACTTCAGAAAGTCAAAAGATTACCAAAAAATCTAATGATACACATAAAGTCCTTTGAAAAGGAAGACAAGACCAATTCCAAAACCAGTAGATGGAAGGAATAATTAAGAGCAGAGCTTAAATCAATAAAATTGAGAATAAAAAGACAATGCAATTGATCAATGAAATGAAGAGTTGATTCTTTGAAAAGATAAACAAGATTGACAAACTTTTAGCCCCACTAACCAATAAAATAGAAGACCAAAATTAGTAAAAATATAGGTGAAAAAGGAGAAATCATCACAGATATCACAGAGGATCATTAGGGACTATTTTAAAAACTTATATCCCAACAAATTGGAACCTAGAATAAATGGATACATTTCTAGATATTAATGTCCTGACAAAATTGAATCAAGAGAACACAGAAGACCTAAACAGATCAAAAACGAGCAATGAGGTAGAAGCAGTATTAAAAAGCCTTCCACTTAGCTTAATAATCTCCAATTCCATCCATTTATAAGCCAATCCCAAAAAACCAAAGGCCCAGTGTTTTCCTTGATAAGTAGATGATGATATAGAATCTGGTTGGGGGAATGGGGGTGAGAGAAGAATGGAGGAACTTTAGATTATGTAGAGGGAAATGAGAAGGGGAGGGGAGGGGGTATGAAAAATGGTGGAATGAGACAAACATCATTACCCTACGTACATGTATGATTAACAGGAATGATATGAATGTACATCATGCACAACCATAGAAATGAAAATTTGTACCCCATATGTGTACAATGAATCAAAATGAAGTCTGTTAAAAAAAAAAGAAAGCCTTCCAATGAAGAAAAGCCTAGGACCACATGGATTCTTAGCTGAATTTTACTAGATCTTTAAAGAAGAACAAATTCCAATGCTTCTTAAATTATTCCATGAAATACAAAGGGATGGAACACTTCCAAATTCATTCTAGAAGGCAGTATCACACACATACCAAACCACGATAGGGATAATTCAAGGGGAAAATCTATGATGAACTTAGATGGGAAAATTCTTAATAAAATATTTGAAAATTGTATTCAACAACATATGAAAAAAATTACACATCATGATCAAGTTGGTTTTTGGGGGAAGGGTGCAAGGTCAACTACACAAATAAATAAATGTAATTCACCAATAAATCAAAATTTTGAACAAAAATTACATAACATCTCAATAGATGCAGAGAAAGTCTGATAAAATTCAGCACCCATTCCTGCTAAAACACTGAAGAAACTAAGGATATAAGGAACTACCCTAAACATTATGAAAGCTATAGACCCAGAGTTATAAATCTAAAGCCTACATCATAGTGAATGAGGAAAAACTGAAAGCATTTCCTTTAAAATCTGAAACAAGACAACTTTGTCCACTCTTACCACTGGTATTCAATATAGACTAGAAGTCCTAACCAGAGCAATTAGGCAAGAGAAGAAAATAAATGGGATAAAAATAGGAAAGGAAGAAGTTAAATTATCACTGTTTGCAGATGATATGATTCTATATTTAGATGATCCAAAATCCTCCACCATATGACTACCAGAGCTAATAAACCAAGTTAGGAGAGTAACAGGTTACAAAATCAACATACAAAAATCAATAGGTTTCCCATACTCTAATAATCATTCTGATTAGAAAGAAATCAGGAAAACAATCGCATTTACAATAACCTTGGAAAAAAAGACAAAACAAAACAAGGAATAAATCTAACTAAGTAGATAAAAGGTGTCTACAATGAAACAGAACACTAAAGAAAGAAGTTGAAGAAGATGAAAAAAGCCCACCCATGTTCACAGATAGGCAGAACTAATATTCTTAAAATGGTTAAGTTATCAAAACCAATATATAGATTCAATGCAGTCCCCATCAAAATACCAATGACTTTCCTTACAGAACTGAAAAAAAAAAGTCCCAAAATTAATTGTGAGGGGAAAAAAAAAAAAAAAACCAAAAAACCCAAGGAAATTTCAAAAAAAAAAAAAAATGCTGGAGGTAGAACAACTACACCTGACTTTAAATTATACTACAGAGTTACGGTAGTAAAAACTGCATGATACTGGTATAAAAACAGACACACAGACCAAGGGAACAGAATAGAAGACAAAAGACAAACTCACACAGATAGTTATCTTATCCTTGACAATGGTGCCAAAAACATATTGATGAAAAATTATTTTCAAAAAAATGGCACTAGGGAAACTGGTTATCCATATGTAGGAGAATGAAAAAAAAAAAGACCCTTAATCTCTCACCCTGCACACAAGTCAACTCAAAATGGATCAATAACATAGAAATTATACCAGAAACTCTGCAACTTCTAGGAGAAAACATAGGGTCAACACTGCTATATATAGATCTATACAATAACTTGCTCAATAAGAATCCTAAAGTTCAAGAAATAATACCAAGAATTATTAAACAGGGTAGCATCCAATTAAAATCTTCTGCACAATAAAGAAAAACATTAAAAAATGTTAAGAGAGAACCTAGAGAATGAGAAAAAAATCTTTGTTAGCTGCTCTTCAGATAGAGGATAAATATCCAGAATACATAAAGAACTCAAAAAACTTAAATAACCCAAATACACAGCAAAAATACAAATAACCCAATGATTAATTAGACAAATAAACTAAACAGACACTCCTCAAAAGAAGCAATACAAAATACTGAACTGTGGAGTGAGCCAAGTACAAGGTGAATTACAAAGTGAATTAATGAAATAATTGATTTGAGGTGATTTATGTGGGGCTTCTCTTAAAAAAAAAACAAAACAAAACAAAAAAAAAGCTCCCTTCCTGTTTTTTCTAAAAAAACACTTTTGTCCCCATGATAAGAAAGTACTACATAAATAAAATAAAACAATAGTAGAATATAATGCTTCTGTTTTATAAGACTAGTTTTGATATAATAAATTACAAATGATCACATAAAATTTCCTAAAATTTATTGGTCTTCCTGGAGGATTTTAAAATATCACAGCCACATCCAAAAACATGTTAATGCATGTCTCATCTATGTATTATCTTTGGACAATATCAAATTAAGAAGAATGAGTATAGGTTCTATTCTTTCCCACCTAACAGTTTTCCGTTAGTCCCTTATTTTAATAGTACTAGCAGTGGTATCCATCAAGTGTAGTTATTTTTGCACATATTTTATATTCAAATGGATGTTCATCATCTAGCACATCTTCTGCATTCTAACATTATATGTATTTTGGACAACACTAATTCTGTTTCTGATGACCATATACTGGATCATCAAAATATAGGTACTTTGAGGGAATTTTTACATTGAATAAAAGGAGAGTTTTTAAAAGAAAGCATTCTAAATGCATTTCTTTCTTTCTTCAGCTTGGTTTTTGGTTCATTTCATTTTGTCTTGCATTTTTGCTTGTTTTACTTTTGTTTGAAAATAGGAAGTGGTTTCCTGTCAAGGGGTAGATTGACTAAAAGGGCAAACGTGATGAATCTAACATCACCGATCTTAGAATTTTGAGTGAGTTTTCAAATGGATACAATTCCTCTTAATTACAATGTTTGGATAGAAGTCTAACTTTGTGCATGGCTCATTCTGCACCAGTGAACCAGTTTGTACCCTGTGGACTCACATCTCTACATTTTTCATGGCTTGTCCTATTACCTGACTCATTTGCGGGTGTAATCTAACAGAGTCAGCAGGGTGAATTACGAGCAGCCCCTTAAAATAAACATCATTTACTTCTAAGAAATTATTTCCATATCACTCTTGGTTTTCTGGTTGGCCTTTAAAAGAGAAACCCTGCCCCTCTTTTCCCATAATCACCTGTCCTTCATTTGAAATAACAAAGAACCTCACTCTTTGGCCCCTCTCTGGTGAGTGTGCCACGCTCTGTGCTATGATTTATGACCTGAGCATCTGACACTCCATGCACTAACAAGATGGCCCGCTGCGTTTGAAAATATATCCCCCAAATGAAAGCAAACAGTCTTCTGATAGAAAGCCTTGTCAGCACACAAGGAGTCCAACACATACACGTTCTGAGTTGTGTTCTTTTCTTTTACGTTGCCTTTAAGAACGATTGAAATAGGTGAAGCTCCACAATGGAGAGGATTTCATATGCTAGACCAGAGTTCCGAGGAATCCTATGGCTGAGCAAAAGGCGTGGGGCTATTTGGCAGCCGATCAACGTGGTTTCCACTAGTACATGACAGGGACTCATTACGGCCTTGCTGTTGCCTGTAAGCTGGTTTCACTACCATCAACTACGAGGCCAGAATGCCTGGTTCCAGATGCGCTCACCAATTGACCGTAAAATTGCTGTGCGTTTCTGGCCAAGCCCGAGGTTTTAAAAGCTCCCCTCCCCCACCCCTCAACACCCTAACCCCCAATTCCCTCTGAAAAGCTGCTCATTATTCTTCCTTTACCCCCTGATCTAAGCAAAAGAAATACTTCTGGAATCAATTAGAAATGTCTGCCCTTGATGAGGTTTGCACGTGAGTTTGGAGTTGTGCAGCTCTGATAGTGGCAGCCAACAGCTGCATTTTCAGGTGGTTAAATCTGAGAAGGAATTTTCCAGGGTTTATTTACCATCATAAAATTTTTTTAAATAGGCAAAACATGTCGGGAGACCGTCTCATACGCCTTTGAAAGTGAAGTTAAATTTAGATTGTGTATTTATTTTATCCACAATGAGAAAAGTGAAGCTCTCTTTGATTGGAGGATCTTTCATTTGCCTTTTTAGATTTTGTCCAATGGTTATAAATACTGGAAAACGGGTTCCCTTGATGTAGGTTAATGGTTAAACCAAAGGGGGGAAAAAAGCATTCACCATATCTTTAGTCCTGTTAATTGCTTGACAAGGAAAGAATCAATGTTCACAGAAATCAGAACACATTTTCTGAAAATAATACGAATTAACAGATGGCTTATTTATTTGTAGATGTTAATGTATGTACTGTTTAGTCTTTAACATGCCAGTGTTACCCAACCCAAATACTGCTGTATAACAATAAATACTCCATATCACTCATAGTGCATGTTAGTATTCACATTTTTATTGTAGCATTTTCCCAATGATTCATGTAAATTAATCATCTTTAAAGCTTACTCACTGAATGTTTGCCTACTTTCTCTCCAGCCATATATGCCTGTGTGTGTGTGTGTGTGTGTGTGTGTGTGTATATGAATGACCCTTAAAGATTTCTAATTTTTTTTTCTTTTCAAGTATGTCTATTTGGCAAGCTTCATGGACTTTTCTTTTTTCTAGTATGTGACATACTTCCTGGAGGTCTTTTTTGTTTCTCTTGCTTTCTAAATATACAGAAACAATTTCAAGTGCACATTTTCATCACTAAATTTACATTCATGCCTTTAATAAATACTATTAACCTGCCTCTTGCTACCAACTATTCATTGAAGTTTAGATCCCAGAATTATCTCTTATTTCTATAGTCAAGTTGAAATTTTAAGCACCTGCTATTTTCCTTTCAAGTGTTGCAATTTCTGCCCACATAATGACACTAGAGGTAAGGAGAATTTTTGTGCTTGTTGTTCTTGTACTATCTATATATTTAAAGACAATAAAGATAAGTTTGAATTTGTGTTCTTATGAGAATCCTTCCTCCTTGTGCAAACATTTGCCTATAGTAAGATAATAGATGGTAAAATGGAGTGAATTTAACTGTATTACCAGTTAAGTACACCTAAAATCTTATTATCATGAGGAATAATCTTAAGTAGGTTGAGAAATTCAGTTACTTAGAATACTTAATGTCTGATGCATGCCACAAAAAGATAACTAAAAAGTCACGTTTTGCCTAAAAACTCCCTGGGTAAATCAACACGTACCAACAGCACCTAGAACAAAAACAAACAAACAAACAAACAAAAAAACACAACAAGGTTGAATAATCTATAACCATCTTTCAAAAACAATGCCTTGTTTATTTTTCTTAATATCCTCCATGTGCTCACTTGTTATTGATGAGACAAACTTCCCATCTATTAAGGAAAAAAAACAACTGCTATACAGTCTTCATCTGTATTCTGAAGTTTACTTCCCTGTGATTGTTACAAAAAGCCAAAGCTGACTAATTTTTTCATCCCTCCTATCTGAGATGAAGCATCCTGCCTGCCAACTTTTTTCTAAATGTTTTCCGTTTTAAGAGTGAAATCTATCTGTTTAGTATTAAATCTATTGACAGTTGAAACTTTCTCTCCTGGAGGGGATGCAGAAATCTGCTCTTTCTTATTCTCAAATATGAGGGCTCTTCCTGCAGGTGAGACTGGATCCTCTCTAATAACAATTGGAACATAATCTCAGAAAAAAGCAGCCGGCTGGTGGACAATTACTGCTTGAAACTTTCACCACCAATCATAAATTTGCTCTTTAAATAGTTTCCTCTTCTGTACAAGTTGGCATAATCAAGGGAGTTGGTAGATACAAATTAAAAGCTAATATGGATTTTTCACACAGTTTATCATGTCTTTTATGTTGAGTGCGTTTTACATATGTCAAATTTTCTACCAAAATTCAATAGTAGTATATAGTTTTCTGGGACCAAGAACAAGCAAATGAAATTAGTATCTGTTCTAAATTGGGTTTCCCTACACAATTCCAACAAGCCAGTAGCTGGACTGGTTTGGCCCAGCCTTGAACAAGTATTTGATGAGATGGGGAAAAAACTGGACTCAGATTCCAGGTTCATGGCTGTTACGAATTACCACTGTAAGGAAAGTCACTCAATTCTCATTTCATCATCTGTGCAGTCAAGGGGATGAGGTAACTTTCTAATGTTACTTCAGTCTTTAAGATTTCATACTAAATGTGTGATTTTTAAAAAGATCAAATAGTTATTATTGGTTACCGTTTATATAATTATCTCACAGAGGATGGGATTCCAAGAAATTTGTGAGCAATGAGGATAGGAGCTGGGTCCATGAAATTTTTCACTGTATGAGCACATAAAAGACAAAGCTGACAATAATAGTGATTTTAATTGTGCCTTGTGTGAGTTTAACTACACTGACATGTTATCAGCACTATGCCCTTGCAACCAACAAAGTCAGTCAAAAGAAATGAACTATCAAAATGAATTTTTAAAAATGTGCTTGCTGTAAATCCATCGTTCAGACAAGCCCTTTTACTGGCAAGGATGCAACTTATAGGGGCCCCAGTTCTGTGGAAATGAATCCAGATTACTAGAGGAGCTGGGAACAAATGTACTATTAGGAGAACATAGGATATTAAAACACAAGTCAATATCTTTGATGTAAATGACAACAAACCTGTAAGAAGGCTCTCTGAGAATCCTTGTGCCAAGAACTGATGATAGCTCTGCAGAGAGAACATTCAGTAAGATTAAGTTATTATCCATGTGCCTACAGTAAAGGCAGCACCAGAGGCATATGTTCCTTTCATTTCTTTCCCCACAAAGTGATGCTTGATAAATCATGGAGGTGTCACTCACAGAAAGAAATCTCAATGTGAGACACATTAGTGGTTTATAATAAGCATGTGGAAGTATTTAATCAAAATGCATTAAGCAGATAATTTTAAAGAACTTTGAGATTTGTAATTCCAGTTTTTATTAGTGACTCTGTGTGGAAATCACAATGCAAAACTTGTTTTGTTGTTGTTGTTATTTACATTGCTAATAATGTTCAGATGATTGCTGAAGGCTATAGATAACTTTGCATGTGATTTCTATTTACCCATCCCTACCCTCTAACTAAAATGGTGGACTTCAATGTGTAATGGTACTTTAATCTTGGGTTGTTTTTCCATTATCCTATGGAAAATTTTTAGAATTGATGTTTTCATTTACTAATATTGAACTCTAGTAAAAGTTATCCTTAACAAATGAACACTGTACAAATGTACATGTTACAAAGCAGCAGACACAGAGGAATCAAGTCAGTTATGGCAGAATAGTACAAATTTGAGAATTGGTATTCTCCAAAAAACGTAGTGCTTATTCCAAGGTACTTCATTTTACCTAAGTTTCATATTTGTTTTACCCTTTTCATACAACCTTCTTTCATCTGATCCTCAATTAATCTTTTCTAACAGTGACATTTTTCCTAGGTTTTCTTTAGCTATGAATACCAAAAACCCTTTCTTCAATTATTCAGTGCAATTTCCCTTGCTTATCTCTGGACAGGATAATTCTAAGTAGCCTGTGTTTAGCTTTAGTACTCAGCAGATATATGTTGATGGGAGATTCTTCCAACAGAGAGAACATAGCTGAATGAGTTCAGATATCCTTTGGACCAGGTCAATAGAACACCGGCCCTAAGAGTACAATAGACTATGAAATGGCTAAACTCTACTCCTTTGACTCACAGGTCAAGGGGGCTTCTATGTTCTTCCCACTTCTGATAAAACACTATGGAAGTTCAGTAACATCATGAGTAGGAAAGGTACCCTGGAAGAACAAAGAGAAATAGTGGACCTCAGGAAAATGTGTTCTGGAATAAGAGTTATGAGAGAACTTTACTTGTAAGAGTATAGACAAGAAAGTTACAAGTAGTTACTTTTAATATAAAAAATAGGTTTAATTTCCCATTAGCAGCCTCCATCTTTTGTCAGAGGGTTGCAATAACAGAGTTTGTTCAATTTAGTTGTCTATTAGTCAGCTGATTTTAGTTTGAAATAACTCAGAAATCGCAAATAATTTTAATCCTTGATTGATTTTGTTTGACTTGCAGAGAACTAATTGTTTTTCATTTAAAATTACACTCCATTTATAGATGATCAAACTGTATAAATGCATTCTATTGTTATATACAACAAATGAGAACAAAAAATAAAAAAATAAAATTTGATGTTAATAAAATGTTTAAATCAAAAGACTTTAAAAACCTGGGTAAATGGTCTCTTTGGAAAAATTCAAAGATCAATTGCATCTAATTTATCAAAGTCAACACTCCTGATAATCTTTCCCACCAGTGTCAACTGCTGGGAGCTGTCAGCTGATCATTTTGCTGTGCAGTTTGGGGAGAAAGATGTGCAAACATCAGAATTGACAGAAAGAAATCTGTGCAAACATCAGAATAAAATTTATTATTTTTTAAACATAGTTACAAAAGAGATACAAAAAGAATTGGAAAATTAGCTCTGTTTTCTTTCTTTTGCAACTCTCTCACCTGTACTTTTTGCCTGAGTGTAAATTATTCCTAACTTTAATACAATACTTAGTTAATGAATGTCTTAAAACTACAAAAATATTTTCTATTCATAACAAAATGTCATATTTTCACTTTATGTTATCAGTTTGTATTACTAAAATAATATTAAATATTAAATGCTTTAAAAATATCTGGCCACCCTGAGCCTGCATTCCCTCAGGTCATCACTGAGTTGGGACTGAGGGACTATTTTGAGTGGAAGAATCATCTTGTAGGCAAGATGTTTATCTCTCTCAGGCCATAAAACATCAAGCTGGATAGGCAAATAGAGGTGACAGATAAGATTATAAATCACTGTGCTTTTAAGACATTGAAGAAAATCATCATATTTTCTACCACAGTTTAAAGAAGCATGTTTAAAAGAACAAAAGGAGAGATAAACTGCTTTGCCCGCTTTCATCGACTCTGCTATTTTAGATTCAGGAGAAATCTAATCATTTATTTGGGCACTTTCATTTTGCATATGCATGCTGCATCTAAGAGATTGAGTGACTACTGCAGATTAACATGGATAGAGAAGACCCAGGGCACAGGGCTTGACTTTGACAGCCTTGGTGATTGTCATATATGAAGAAAATTTGTCAGGAAATACACATTTAAAAAAAAAAAACTGTTAACATTGGAATCCACTGAAGACCATTGAAAGCCAGGGACAGAGATGGAAGAGAAATTTTCACAGAAACTTTTGAAGTTTGGTTCATATGAATGTACTGCCTCATTTGTTGCTTAACTAAAAAAGTAAAAAAAAAAAAAAAAAAAAAAGAACTTATATGGACAAAGAGTAAAATTTTCTGTGAGTGCATAAGAAACAAATACAAGAAACGTCAATTTACATATGTAAAATAGTGGTTGTTACTTTAAACAAGCAAATCTAATTCTAAACATAATAAGGTGTGGTTCAATTCAGACAACTTGCTTTTGTACTTAATAATCAATGTTGAAATTTTTCCAGAGTTATCTATTGCATATCATCTACTCAATTTTTGAACTTTAACACTTGATTAACTTTTTAAAATTAGCATCCCGACTAAAGTTTAATTGTTGAACATTTCTTTGTATAACTTATTTTTGTTACTGTATTGTGTTTTACATAATGGCCCAATGAAGGAAGATGAGCATGTGTCCTATTTTTCAACTGAACTCTGAGTCAAGAACACTTGAAATGCTACTATGCTTAAATATTGGAAATAGGTGTTGTGAAGAAATGAGTATACAAAACCCAAGTTATTTACTAAAAAGGTCCTTAGGACCTAGACCAAATAATGCTATTACCTCTTTCCTAGTGGAATTTAATGATTAGATCTGTCTTGACAAAAACGGTTTGGTTTGTCTTAATGTGGAGGCCATGGAATGCTTATATCATATTGTTCACATTGCTGATTGAAAGCTAATGCACAGTTTTTGCCATTCTGAGATGCTTGCTTCCAGCCTGAAAAGTATAGCTTTTGGTTCCAAAATTTACCTGAATTTGAGACATTTTTGACTGTATCTTCCCCCCAAAATCAGTATTTTTATTCTTATTAACAACAAAATATACTTAAGTGACCATATCTTTGATTTCAAAGGAAAACGTTAAGCTATATTTAACAATAATTGTGCTAACATACTCAATAGAATTAACATACTATTATTGAAACATTGATGTTTTATGAATACTTGGATTATGTAGACACATCATGAGTCAAATACTCAGAAGATATTAAGTTTCAACTTTTCAAGGAAGTTATTAGTATAGTGTTAAGAATAAAAAGTGTGGACTTTTATGAATTTGTTTTGGATTCTGGTTTTGATACTTACCAGATGTGTAGGTATTGGTAAGTACCTGTTCAATTTTTCTGAAGATACTTGTTAATAAGAAATAAATGGAATATTCTTTTTAAAGTCCTCAGAGTACATGGTGAATATTAATAATTTCTGCATGCTATTTGATAATATTACACAGTCAATATTGTACGGTAAAAACTTTGAGCAATTTCTGATGTTGATCATGATGGAAGCAACAATAAGAACATCATCAGAATCAAGTAGCAAGATAAATTTTGGGGGAAAAGAATAAATTAGACATCATCTCAGTCTTTCAGAAGTACTAATTATGGCAGAGTTTGACAAATGCAATGTTCAAGTTATACATAGCATGTTTTGAGAGAAAACAGAAAAGCAGATAATTCTGCAGTGGTGTGTGTTAAGTTCCTGAGGTGGTGGAAGTTCTCCAAGCTTCCTTCACAACTGAAGGGCATGAGAGAAGTCATCCAGGTCAAGGAACCAGGTTAAGGCTTGGAGGTAAGAAATTTCCACATGGAAGAATTGAGGGTAGTTCCTTATGACTGCAGTGTTGAGAGTGGAAGAATGGCAAGAGGTAATGCTAGAAAAACAAACAAGAGTAGCATCAGAAAAAAAGATGTGTATTCCTAAGGAATACACAAGAGGAGTTTGGGACTTTATCTTGAGGGCACTTATGCCATTGTAATTTTTTTTCAGGAATTAAAATTGAAATCAGGATTAAACTCAAGGGGCACTCTACCACTGAGCTACATCCCCAGTCCTTTTTATTTATTTTTAAATTTTGAGACAGAGTCTTGCTAAGTAGCCCAAACTGACCTAGATCTTAAGATTCTCTTGCCTCAACCTCCCAAGTGAATAGCTGGGATTATAGTCCTGCACCACCCCAGCTGCTGTTTGTGAATTTTAAGCATAGGATACATTTATTAGATTTGAATTTTAGTTTAATCACTGAAATTGTTTCAAAAGGAATAAATTGGAGTGGAATGGATAAGAGTCAGGGAAACATTAGGAATCTCTTGCGGTAATCCTGGTAAATTGTGACAGTGGCTTAAACTAGCATAGTCACTGTGAGTACAGAGACGTAGGGTCAGGAAACTGAGAGATATCGGACAATTTAACTCATTTTTTTGTATCTCAAGAAAATAACAATCTTACCAAGGAGATAAAACTAATAGAAATAAAGCAATAGGGCAATTAATTCAGATAGATTGTTGACACTTCATTTAAGTTTAGAGATATTTTCCATCTATGAAAAAAATATAGCATTCAAGTAGCCCTAACTTGTTTCAGAAGCAAATATCTCCTCTAAAAAGTCAAGAAAATATGCATGCATATTTCTAACTTCAGACTATAAGATGTTTTTACTATGAAGATGAAATCTGAATCACAAAGTATTGGTCCTGTTGCAAAATCAACTATGCCAGGGTTGTGTTAGCTTTATGGAGAAAAGCTTGAACTCTATAAGAAAATTAGTACACAAATACACACATTTATGTTTATGAAATTTATGCATCCTAAACATATTATTGAGTGACAAATAGGTGACATAAACTGTAATAGCTGCATTGGATATATGTTTTTAAACATAATTATATTCTAAGTGGGTAATCAAGAAATGTTTTTATTTACTCCCAACTTTACAACTGTATCTTTTAATTTTTTTAGTGGGTTATAGTTATACATAATATTGAGGTTCATTTTGACATTATCATAAATGCATGATATATAATTTGCTCCATTTCAGTCCCCAGTATTTCCCTTTTCCCTCCCCTCTTCCCTTCCCCTGGAATTATGTCTTTTTAATTTGTTTCAACCCCAGTGACAGTAAGTTTCTCTTTTTAATTGCCCCCATCCATGAAAAGAAAATTATAACCAGTGTCTTCCAGTGAGTTCTATGAATTGCTAATAAAAAATTTTTTGGAAATCACTTTTTTACTTATATGCACAAGTGAATACACATTACCAAATTTTAGGTTATGTTTGTTTAAGACATACCACCAAAAGGGTAAATTTTTTCAATTACTTCAGTCCAATGTAATAAATGGATGGGTCAGCTCCCTTTCACATCCACAATCATTTTTGAAGGTAAACACTAGCACCAGATATGAAGTTTAGTGGTTAATATCTTAGCAAAATGTAAGCTGAAACCATGAGGCTCTTGCCATTCTCAACCTTGACAGGTAAAACTAAAACAGCAATAAGGTGCAGCAAGCAGCCTGGAGACAGGCTGGGTATATGATTCAGAATTTTCTGTTGCTATTGTAATTTGAGCTTTTGAATTATATATTTATTTTTTACTTTTTGATGATAAATCCTGAGAGACTAAGCTATCATGAATGCCAAAAAATAAACCTGTATCTACTAAAAATTCTTTTAACTTTTTCCCCAACCTCTTTTTTTCTAAAATTTTTAATCCCAAGATTTGAGACTGTCTGCCTTACATTTAATATTACTTGGAGGTATGCTGGTATTAGGATGGAAAATTCATTAAATATGTGACACAATAGAGTCTATAATTATTATAACATGATATCAAAATCTGCATTTTTAAATAAAATAAGGGCAAATGATAAAGTAAGATCTTACTGACAAAATTTTCTATTAAAAGTATTATGCAAAAAAGTCATCATTATATTCTATATTAAAGGTACATAGTTATTAATAAATAGAAGCAATGGCTTTAGAATGGAGAGTGGCAAGACATACTCTCACTCTAGTGTATGCTAGAATATGGTGCTCTCAGAGTCCTTACTGAATACCATGTACATTTCAGGTTTCAATCATTGCCATAGGAAAATGTGAAATTTCTTAAAAAAATTCATTTTTAAAAGTACAATAATAGGTAGCATGTGAGATATAAAAGGCAAAACCTTCATAAAAGGTAAGGACGCTGATATTTATCAAATGGTTTTCCATTCTAAGTATGTTTTTATTTATTCCTCACCTTGACTTTTTGTGCCAGTTGTTATTCACACTTTTAAAATGAAGAAATTGAGGGTCAGAGAGGTAATTATCTCATCTAAGGTCATGCAGTTATATGAGTGTAATTCAAATCTATTTCTTTTTTCGTTTTTTTTTTTTGGCAACTACTTTAGACACCCATGTAAAAAATAGAAATCACAAGTGTGTTGATTTTGATATTCATAGAGATGCTGATTTGTTCTGTAAATATATACATTAACTATAATAAGCTAATTTTTTTAAAAGTCAGATCAGGGCAATAAGTTCAAATGTCTTGATCATGAAATATTTCCATTCTGAGCATTTTTATTGATGAACCTGACTCAACCTTAAAAATAATCTGATAAGGCTGAACATAAAGCTTTCCTGTCCACTGTGATGAGCACAGTTCTGACTGATGGCAGAGAAGTGGGGAGGGTTGGAGGGCAAAGGAAGTTACTAATGAAGTCATTGACACTGGATTTTAAGGATGAGTAAACTTCCCTTAAATGGAAGATGATTTGGAAGGCATGAAGAGCAACAGTGTAGACTTCTCTCTCCTCTCTCTTTCCCTCAGGTTTCGAAGGCAATACTTGCAGCAGTTACTGGGCCTTTCTGCCCATTGCTTCTCAGCTGCTAGAGACCTCTTTTCTGTCAGCCCCCAACTCACCTAGAGTTCTGGGGCTTAATCCTCTTGATAGCTAGTCTGGACTCAGTCACATGTGTTTAGATGCTTTCTCAATGTTGCTGACACCAAGTTTTCTATATCCTGCTATACTATCTCATTTGAAGTCCACATATGCATATCTGTTTATTCGATGATATCTATGCACTAACATGTTGTCATGGAAATAACTGGAGATACAAATTCAGGAGAAATCTGTTTAAAGATGCATGAGAATTGATAAGTGGGGAGAAGTGGAGTATATTTCTTTTTTTATCCTAACTACAAAATGCAAAAAAAAAAAAAAAAAGTCATTTCAGCACTAATTCCTATTGCCTTTTTTTGAATTTATCTGTTTAAGCCCAATTAAGCTTTATTCCCTTTTGCTTCTCCCTCTCTTCTTGCCTGATTAGGCTATTTAATGATTAGTTATAACTTAAACAATTTGTTAGAGAACTACCAGTTAGTATTTGCTTTTTAAAAACTGCACCCTATCCCATTTACGTATAAGAGAATGATGAGGTAATTTGGTATCATTACTGTTTCTTCAACTTCTTACTTGGCGTCTGGGATTCTGTTTCCAAAACCAAATTACAATCAGTACAAGAGATCAAACAGTTATAAACATTTAAAGGCAGTGTGATTAGGTAAAGTTGATTGTTATGTATCCTACATCGTTAATTAAAATACAGTTCAGGTGGTAATGAGATTTACTGTATTGTTAAACAAATTTTCATTCATTCCTTCATTTGTTCATTCATTCACAATTGAAGTAATAATTGGCAAGACTTCATAATATCAGACAGTTTTCTTGTGTCCTGAAAATCTCAAATGCTATTTTAAACATTGAAAGCAAAGCAATAACCATCTAGTAGAAGAGATTATGTAAGTACCAACATTGACAGAAATTGTTGAATATAGTGAGATAGACCTCAGTGTGACATAGGTGCTGAGCAATAGCAGCAGCAGTGGAGATTCCATGAGAATATTCCTAAGATGTAACTATCACAGGGAGACACATGAAGGACAGTCCCTGTTAAGGGTGAATATTTGAGTAAGAAAATCAAGCTGCTGTTGAAATACAGCTATGTGACAGGATTAAGTAGAGGATGACCACCCCTAATTTTATTTTAAAAGGAAAAAATTAAACAAGGTTTTACATTGAGGTTCAATTCATAATCATAGGAAGAAGGCACAGAATAAATAATGTATAAAGTTTCCAAATAATATAAATGATTAATGTGAATAGAACAGGCATTAATAGTATAACACATAACACTCTTCATAAATAATAGTTTTAAATATTTTATAGTGTGTGTGTATGTGTGGGAGAGAAGACTGAGAGAGAGACAGAGACAGAGAGAGAGAGAGAGTGCCTTTATCTCTTACCCTTGATCGCTCTTGTATCTTGGTTGATAAAAATTTATGTATGTAGCAGGATGACTTGGGCACCTCTCAAGAGGCGATGTAAACCCCAAGTCATTGTACTTATATCTGGGTTATGATGTGCATCCCATCTGTAACTTGGTTACTGTCTCATGCAGATATCCTACAATTTATAGGCTAAATTATTTATTTAACAGATATTATTATTGGCCAATTCTCAAAAATGAATTCAGCAATTGCCATTATATAATTAATATACAATCAATAATTGATATCAATTTAGAAAGAAGACTAAAAAATTCCACACTCACATTCACTCAACTTGGTTGGATTAAGGGAAACTTTATGGGGAATTTTGCCTGAGGTATTTTCCTAAAGGATAAAGGGTTACAAACCTTGCTGGATTTTATACCATTTCTAAATAGGTATAGAAAGGTAAGGTATGTTAGCCATTCTCCAGATCTCTAATACCTTTAATTTCTGTGGAAATTCTCCTTCTGACATTCATCATGCCAGTCAGTGTGCCCCATTTTTCAATAATAAAAATTCATCTCTCCCTACAGTGTTACAAGTTGACAAAGTTTAGGGACAGCCTCTTTTTGAAATAAAGCTATGTGACCTATTTTGGCATTATATTTAGGGTTTGAATAGACAAAAGGATACAAATAATATCGCACTGTCTATGTAGATTATAAATGAATAGATATTACCACTGGCCAATTATCCAAAATGAACACAGCGATTGCTAGGATATAGAGATAAAATTAAAGTGTAGCTATCCTTACATAAATGCCCATTAGTGGCAGTTATCCTTACATAACTCATTCATTGCAACCAACTTCAAATTTTAAAAATAAAACATGAAAGCATTTCGTTCTGATTTTAATTCTGTAAATAGTAATTACTATGATTTTATGCAAATTTTGCCTGCCTTACAACAACTTTGGGCAGTGGATTTTGACCCTGTAGATAGTTTTTGAAGACTCCTCAGTAACAGCTTATCGACTAATAGTCTGGACCTACGTTACTCCTCCTGTTTCTACTCCTCTCCCTGACTCTCTTGTCAACTTTATTCATGGCCAGACTAGTGGGTCATGCCTAATGCTAAAAACAGCTGTAGAAGAAGAGTGGTTTCCACATTTAAAATACAGTCAGTATAACTGCTCTATTTAGATCTGAAATGTCCCAAAGTTTCATATGTTAAAAGCTATGGTTCCAGATGGTGGCACTATTGAGAGAAGATGGAACCTTCTGAGGTGGGGCCTCATAGAAGGAAGCATTTCTTCTACGCCTTTCTTTCATTGGGGGCATTCCTTGAAGAAGATATTGAGAGTCCTGCCCTTATTCTATCTTTTTGCTTTCTGGTTACCACGAGATGAGAGCAACATGGCTTCACTACAAGCTACAGACCTAGATATTCTGACTAATCACAAACACAGAAGCAATGGAGCAAGCCAATCATGGACTAAAACATCAGAAACTGCCAATTGGGAAAAAAAAAAAAAAAATCCTCCTTATAAACTGATTATCTCAGGTATTTTGTCACAACAATGAAAGCTGACTAACAATAGCCATCTGGAGAAACTATAAAATGCTGATTCCAACACTTAAGACCTATAGACACAAACTTTCCTACTGATTCCATTTTTTATCAAGTTATGAAATGTATCTGGAGATCTGAGATTGCTCCCTACCTGCCAACAAATGCTCTACTGCCTTGTGCTGTTTAAGGTAAAAATGTCTATTTTTCAGTTGAAATAAGACACGATGTAGATATTGATGAGTGAGACATGTAAATTGAAGATAAAGGTGAAATGTTCCAGGATCAGAGTCCCCTTTCCAGAAAAAGTAAAACTGGCTAGTAGTTGTAAGAGAAGATCAAATGAGCAAGACAAGTACAATGACAATTCTGGGAATAAATGCAGCCAATTGCACACAACCCTTCACCCCTTCCTCCTTTTGCACACAGACACATCTTTAGAAATATTATCTACATTTCACTAATTTATTTTGAAGTTATTTTAATTTGTGGAAAGCATAGAAGTGCTAAATCTCCTGGTTCCTAAGTAGAGACTGCACTGAGGTCATAGGAGAACTGTAGAGTTTCACAGCCACCACACTTCAGGATAGTGGTGAGCTAAAAAATACTTTATTCAACAATAATCTGAAAGACTAAAACGCAATTACATTGCCCTCATCTGCAATTAAAGTTAAATTCACATACCTTTTAACTGACTATAATAGGAATGTGTAACAATTCACTTTTTTCTTTTATGGTGATGAAAATGTTTTGGAACTTGAGATGTGGTAGTTGCACAGCATTGTGAAGATACTAAATAAATGCCCGTGAGTTGTGTATCTTAAAATGATTAATTTTATGTCATATGAATTTCACCTCAATAAAAAGATTAAACATAATATTACACAGAGGAAACATAAATCTCCATAGTAAACTTTCTCCAGAAAGTTAAAAAAAAAAATCTTCATTATCGTACATCAAAGTATTCATCAAGTGCTTTAGAAAGCAGTTTTCTCCAGATAAGATAAAGTTTTGTGACATATTCCCTTCAGCCATCCCAAGTCACTGCTAAATTTCAACCCCAGATCCTCTATTATGTCTGCCTTGGAGCCTTTAATCGCCTTCTTCAGTTAATTGCTGGAGCTAGGAATTCACTGGAGAGAAGTTTCCTCTTACAACTCGAAGTTGGGAAGGTGGAGCCCAGGTGGCTTGATTTATCTGCCCATGGTCAAAAGGGTTAGCAATCTGGTAGATGTTAGAAACAGCTGGCAGGACTCAGCCCCTCCTTGCACTCAAAGACAGGTGGACAAAGACTGCTAAAGAGATTTTGTCCCTTGAAGGATGCTGTTGCATTTTGTGAAGCTATTGCTATCAAGCATTAAGATTGTTCAGGGTTAGCAGGTGGGTTACAATTTGCTCTCCCATTTCCCCTGGCAGAATTATAAAGAGTTCTTCTCTGGGGAAATGCTGCATGTGTGTTGCAGGTAGTGTGGATTTAATCAGCCTTTCCACCTGCCTATTTTCCCAAAATCCTTACCTCAGCTGGAAGATCTCTGACAAGGCAGAGACGGGTAGCTGAGTAGCTGGGGTGGATTTCATCAAGTGTCCCCTTCAGTTGTGCTAAGCCATCAGATGTACCCCTGTTGTATGAGCAATCACTCCTTTTATTGTTTTCCTTCCTACTGATTCCCACCCCTCCTGCTACGATTGGAAATGTTAATATACTTTGTGATTGAAATGTGATTTTAACATAAGGTCTTTGCTTTTGCACTCCAACAGCATTAATATTTGGAAAATAATGCTGAAAGGGAATTTGCGAAGAGCAGGCATATTTAATGCAGACTGTGGTTGCAGTTAAACTTCTTCCTCTTTCAGAAACTCTTGCTCCTTATCTCATAGATTCAGAGCTGTGACATTTTGTTGCCCTCATAAAAGGACACATAATTTTTTTTCAAGAAAACTTGTTGGCATATGACATTGTGATATACACAGTTACATATGTTTGGGTGCCCCCAGGGAGGACACTGGAATGTTTGACAATTCCACACATGTTTTTAGATGTTGAAGTTCATGAACTTTAAAGGACCAGGTGTCAAAATGATTTTGTTTATATGGTTTGGGAAAATTACTCTATAGTCTAAATGTAAATGCAGTCTAGTCCATCCTTTTGTTGAAATATATGTTGGGTCTGATAAATAATTACTTAATGCTTTTTAATCATATAAATGTTACAGCCAAAGACTTACTAGCAATTTATAAATTGCAAATAACACACTTAAGTTTCTCTATGACTTTCTCAATGCATATCAAAACCCACAAAGTAGCACAATCACAAATACTTGATAAACATAACAGCTCATGTCCTAGAACCTAAAAATGTCATTAATACTGTTGATGATGCACATTTAAATGAAATTGAAAATTTCCCAAATCATTAACTGTGACTACATAATTTCATAAAGTATTTTTTATTCAACAGCCATCCTTCTACATGAATCAATAAGCTTCATTTGGGAATTTTAAATTGAAGAATAAATAGTAAGTGGGTTTGCTGAAAGCTAATGGTGTATTTTTCCCCCATACTGAGTCAACCAATTTAATAGGAAAGAATGGTGTCCGCCAGATTTAAAGAAAACAAATAAACCTTAAAATAGAATGACTGCCTTGATTCAGTTGGCACTGAGATTTTTCTAAATAAAGAAAAGAACTGGGTGGACCTACATTTGTGGTGAGAGCATAGCCCCCTTCGCCTCTGCGGGCGTGATACATTTCTTTTGCTGTCCTAATTTGTGCCTTGAATTATTGAATGTGTTACAAGAGATGGACTGCAGAATTTGTGTATCTACTTTTTAAACGAATGCAGTGACATGATACATAGAAAGTATAGGAGTAGTTGACTTAGTTTCACATAGTAGATAACCACATAAATTTAAGTTATTGTGTACTTTATGGGGCCCCATTTCTCTGAGATATCTTAGAGCAGATCTCTCATTTATTATGTGTTTTTTCATATGGGGACATATTAAAAACTAAACTAATTTCTCTGTGGATTAGCAAAACTATTTGGAAATTTCAACATTTGAGTGTGATCTATTTAAAATAATAAGAACACGATTAGGTTTTGTAAGAAAACTGAATATCGTGAATTTCTACTAAAATCACAACTGAAGATGGAATACATAGAGCATAGATTGCTACTGCATTATCCAAGTTATGGATAGGAAAGCAAAAATATATTTATCTGCACATGCTATAATAAATCTTAACAGTAACTGGTATGCAGAGAACATTTCAAAGGTAGTTCTGGCCAGACACAAGTCATTTGGCAGTGGCCCTGCCTAGTATATATTTTCAGGGCTGTCTGCACAAAGATGCTGGCACGCTTACCATGATTTCTATTCCAGGTGATGGATTTCTATCCAAGTAAGCGAGTGACTAAATATTTTCCGGTGGAATCTAGGCACCATAAAATCACTGAAGCCAAATAAAAAAAGTTGTCGACCTTTCTAAAAAAGTAATTATAATAGCTTCGCATACCACTATGACAGAAGAAATATTTCCACTTAGATCACCAAATAATGAAATGGGTTGAACCTAATTAGGAAAAAAAAAAAAGAGTAATAAGAATGTGCTGCCAATACTTCTTTTTATCAGCATGAATGACTGTCTTATTGAATTTTCATGAATTTCCAGAAAACTTCCTAATAATTAACAATAGCTGAATGCATGGATTCCACATTCAACTCTATCAAAGAAATGAAATCCAATCCGGACCCACTGAAAACGTAGGCCATCATCACTTCAGCTGATTTATTCTGCACTAAACTAGTTAAGAAATGGAATATTTTACATTCGTTTATTTGCATTAACCTAAGCAATTTAGAGATGAATAGCTCTTCCCAAGTCATACAAATGTGAGTCTCTCTTTGTGGCAGGTTGTTTAAATTTACAACATAAAACTAGCATTTCCACCTCCAATAAAATCCAAACAGACATTTAATTTTGGCGCATGACATTTCTGACTAAAATTGAGCCAGAAAAGGTTCTCGGACAGCTCTTATTGTTCATGAATTTGAACAAATTGGGGAATCTGTGAATTTATAGCTGGGTTTTGTTCTACCATTGTTTGAAATATAGCACACATGGAAAACACGCCATGGGTGTGTTGTAATTCAGCTTTAATGATGTAACACTTGGTTTCAGTCAATTGTTGGAGGGCTGCAAGTGACATTGGTTTTGAGCTTCAGACGTTGCATGTAACTTAGCAATTATAGTAAGGCTTTCAATAATGGTTGTTGGCGGGATATCCGCAAGTGAAGTCATAGCAATTTTGAAAGAGAAAGCTAATAAAAATACACCTGCCTTGTAGTGGAAAGTGAGCCTTTAATATCTCTGCTTTGAAGTTGGGCAAAGCCTTTGGTATTAACTAACAGATATTATGATGAAGGAATAATCCACTGCCCCAGGGGACAGCAAGGCATTGAAGTTCTAACAGATTGTTATTTTCTAATCAACTACATTTCAGTCACTTTGATATCACAAAAGAATAGAATTAAGTGACAATATTTTAATGTCCCAAAGATAGGACTTTTTGAAAACAGATCATTATCATCCTGAGCAAACAAGATATCGTATGCATATTCCTTAAAATAAATGAGTAAGTACATGAATAAAACATTTATGATCACTTTTAATTGTGAATAACTTTAGAATGCCTTGAAATTATACATTCCAATGTGTCATTTCATATGATGTTTAGAATTTTAAATTTGCTTTGTGAATCCTTCTTTTCCTTTTTGCCTCTTTTCCCTTGTGTTTTCAGAGTCATTTGTTAATAGTTCTTAGCATATAAATGATAATAAGAAGATATAGCATTTGTAAGACTTCCTTTTATATCTGCTGGAGCATTTCTGCTCTAGGGAAGCTCCTTCCTTTGGTAAATTATTTCCTGCACACTTACTTGTGCTTACTCATATTCTATAAAGAGGTTTATGGAAAATTTAAAATATAAAATGCATTACAAGTACTGATATATGAAGATCACTGGCAGAAGAGATGAGTTCTTAAAAAAATAACTATTTAGTACCAAACTAATTATTTTATCTGCTTTTCACAGATATTTATTGTAGTCATCATAGGAACTATTGATTGTGATTTCTAGAATATTGCAAAATAATTTGCATAATCAATACTGTTCAAAGCACTTTAAATGTTAATGACTTTCTTTTTTCATTAGAGCTAATGTTTGAATTGATGGCAGAAACTTTAATTTATTCTTCTGTTTTGTTTTACCTTTTTAATCCAGTAGTGCATCTCTATAGAGTATCAAGTAATCCAAAGGGTATACATTAGCACTTGTCAAGGTTATATTTAACATCAACATGCTAAACACACTGAAACTTACCACCAAGTTCAAAGGGACTATAAGGACTCTAAATCCCTTGTTGATGTGGAAAAGAATCATCATCAAGTTGTTTGTTTTGTTGAAAGGAAGTCACATTTTATTTTTTATTTGTAAAACAGACTTTAATGTTTCTTAGGCCAGAAGAGAGTTTTCTAATTCACTTAGTTTATCAGTTAAGTGTGCTTTCATTAGTGCATAGCACACAAGAAAGCTTTTTAGGTCTAAGGAGTGGAGTTGTTTTCTCTGTAGAATTCCAGTGTGTAATTTGCATTCAACTTTGAAAGTGGATTGTGGTTGAGTCTTGACACCTGCTGGGATGAGTATCCATTTCAAGCTACAAAGTGGTCCTCTGAAATAAATATCAGCAAGCTTGTTAAATTTTGTCAGCTGTATCATCACATTAGTGCAGGATATTATGGTAAAGTAGAATTGAGTTCAATTTTCTGCCTATATGTTTGGACTATAAGCTTTTCCTTCTAGTGTTCATGAGGAGTTTTTATTGCCAGAAAGATTTCAAATTAAGAAAAAAGGAAAAGTGCTACAAAAAAAAAAAAGGAATTAACTCATTTGATTTTCATATACCTAGAAAGCATCATGAAGTATGTACCATAATGTAAAATATTTGTAATATCTGTCTCAGATTTGGGGTATTACAAATATTTACATTATGATACATGATATGAACATGTAGAGTTTTAAATAACATTATATATCCAAAAAAAGTAAAATGCATTTTCATTTTGGTGTTACCATAAGCCATTTTGGTAAATAACTTTTACTCTGGATAATAATAGATATTATATTATAGCACCTGCTACTCTTATGGATCCTTTGCTTGATGGCTTCATTTATGTTATCCCATTTCATATTAATTACCCATGTAATTATATTGGGATAGTGAATCATGCCAGCATGTGTTCTTCCCCAGAAAAGATGTGTGTAGCTCACGAGCATAAAAAGATTAGAAGACTGTAAAAATTCAAATGTTTGAATGTCATAAGGTGAAATAAAAAGAATAGCTAACATAAAAAGTATATATATCAAAACTTTCTAGTAACTCAGATCCAGAAACGACAACACACATGATTGTCAAAAATATCATCTTTTGTACATCAGATCGTATCACTAAGTCATCAGTTCTATTTCTGATATTGATTGAAAGTAGCAGAGAAGGATTACAGTTAGGGTTGGAATTCAATGTGTATCATGTTCATTTTGTAACTTTGTTCCAATTTTTCCTACTCCTCCAAGATAATATTTACCAACAGTTTCATGTATGGCATTCACAACTAAATTATGGGTCTAAAATTTTATATTCTTAGTGCCAATAGTAGTTTGGCAGATGCATGTATCAGTTTTAAAACAATGAAACAATTCAGCTTATCGTTGGTGACAGTGCTACCAATAATATGCTGTTTAAAAAAATAGTAAATTCAAAATATTTAAGAAATAATTCTATAACATCTTGTAATATGATTCACTGTATCAAAAATACATAATATTCCAAACTATTCCAAACTATTACTTCCTATTCCTAACTATTCCTATTCCTACTCCTATTCCTATTCCTAACTATTACTAACTATTCCAAACTATTACTTCCTTTTAATTCCGAACTATTACTTCCTTTTAATTCCAAACTATTACTTCCTGACCCATACTCTTGACCAAGTGACTTGATCTCTCTTTTCCTTTCCAGAAAATGGGAAAATGTCACTGCATTTTAGAGTATTAAATATGATAATGAACAGAATATATGTAATATAGGTTCTGATAAGTGACATCTATATTGTCAATAGAGTTTATATGTCACCTATATACAAATGGCATCTGCTAGTTGGTTATTCCTTTCTGATATTTCAAATACACATATTTGAACTGTTTTTGTCATTTTAATTCTAAAAGCAAATATTTTCCCATCAAACAAGTATTTATCATTTACCTCGTCCAAGGCTACATAGGATAAATAGTCTCTTGATATATCTTTAGGATCTTCCAGTTTAAATCATGGAAGGTTTTCTCTTTGCATTACTAAATTTGAACTGGAGAACATTATTACCTTTATTTCTAGATTCCAGAAGTTTTTAATAATTTGTTTTCAACAGTGGAAATTTAGTTCAGGGAAAAAAATTCAACAGGCATCAACTAGGGGTCAGGAATTATTTTAGACTCTAAAGAGATACCAAAAACAATACAGACACAAATCAAAACCCCTTGGAGGTTTATTTTCCAGAAGAGAAAAACCAAAGTGATAAGTTAATAAAATGTATAGTATGCTCTTCAGTGATAAGTCATGTGAGGAACAACAAAACAAGGGAAGTGAATAAGAAGCTGGGACGCAGGAGAGGAAGGTCATTTAGGAATGCATCACATGTTCTCTGTGACCTTGTGCAGATGCCTGAAGGACATAAGAGCCAGCCACACTGCTGTTAGGAAAACAGGAATCTAGGTAGAGGGAAAGATTATTCCAGAGTAGGGCTGATTAGTGCAAGATCAAGGAAGAGCTAGAAGATCAACATGTCTGGAAAAGATGGAAAGAACTAATGGAAGGGCAGAGGAGTAGGAGACTGATCAGAGACATAGCACGGGGAGCAGAATTTGTGGAGACTTGCTGATCAGTGCAAGGAATATATCAGAAACTTGGAAACGTATGAGTGGAGGAGTAATGTGAATTGGCTTACTTTTTAATAGATCACCTTGCATTTTTGTTTGTTTTTTTGGTTTAAGGACTGAGCTATATCCCTGGCCATTTTAAGTTTATTTTACTTTGAGATTAGGTCTCACTAAATTGCCCAGGCTGCCCTCAAACTTGGGATCCTCTTTGTTTCAGCCTCTTGAGCTGCTGGGATTACAGGCATGGGTCACAGAGCACAGCTGCAATTTATTTTTTAAAAAGAATATTGACTATTTTAAAATAAAAATATGAGTTCTTCTCTTTTATCTAAAGCCCTCCATGGCTGCTTCTGGACATTAGGCATGGCATAATAAAACTCTTTTTGTTAGATTATCTAGCACTGGTTTGCTTTCTCAATTATCCCTGTTCTTCCCTTTCTTAAAGAGTAATATTTTCATAGTTAGCTCTGCTCCTGTAGGAAGACTACAGGATTAAATTGTTGATGACTTAAGAAATTGGCTTATCACTGTCTCATGGAATTCTCTTTCCCTCTCTCTTACTTCTCAACAAAGCATACCTCAAAGGTAGGTAAATTTTCTTTTGCCTTCTGTTGTCATTTATATTTCATATGTCATCTGCTATAATAGTCTCTTCTCTAATTTTCTTTTCTCATTAAGCTCTGTTCCTTAACTGTCTCATATTTGTGGATGTGCAGTCCTAACTCAGTGGCTGATACTGTAGGTGCTGAACAAATCATCTTTCCCCTGTGAGCAAATGAATCTCCAGGAGGATTCCTCAGGCTCAGCCCAGTCATTCTCACTCTTGCTCCTTTCCAGCATCCAGGTCCTAGTGCTCCTTTTGGTAGCTGATACAATCTCTCTATCCCAGGGATCTTGTCAACTCCAACACTGATTTCTTCTTTCCTGAACATTCATCTCAAGCATTTATAAACTTCTGACGCTCCTACTAACTGCAAGTAGGAAAAAGAGATAAAAATCAATAGATATATAATTAGACATTTAGTAGATGAAGCCAAAACCATTTCTTCCATGAATAGAAGTTGAGAACAACAGAGCAAAGTTCTGAGGCCTATCCAAAAAAGTTAATTAGACTGGTACTTAAACTTTCGGACTCCCCTTGCACAAAGGCTTTGCAACACAATGTGGACTTCAGATCTCTGCTGTATAAAATTACAAACACTATATGTCATAAACTTTCAACGTTGATCAAGAACAATTTAAATAATTTACATTAAGACGACAAATGCCAAAATTCTTTTCTGTGGAATGTTGCAAACTTTCCAGCAGCTTACAAATTTTTACTATCTTGGTCCTGAGTTGTTAATTTTTGAAACCTTTCCAAGGTATTTCCCAGAAGTGTGATCAGTTTAATGACTGAAGGCAGGGGTGCTGCATCCCTGGCGACTCCTTTCTCACCACACCTTCTATACATATGAACCCATCCTCTATGACTGCCTGACTTCTCAGAGGCTGGAGATACACAAAAATAGATGGTGTGTGTTTGTCCCAAGTCAGTCATATATATTTTTGCAGTTAGTGCTCATTCCATAGGAATGGTCATGGAGGAGAAGGTCATTTCTTTAAGTGAAATCATTATAACCACATATAAAAATATGTGATAAAAATCAAGAATGAGTGTTTTAGATGATTAGAGAGTTCATAAAGAGAAGGAAAAGTAGAGCTGGAATACGAGCAATATTCTAGAGAGGCCTTTATAGAACAGGTAGAATGTGGAGGGTAAGGCATAAAAGTAGAGAGGACTATGTGTTTGTGTGGAGGAGAACCAGTTCTCAGGGATGAGTACCTTCAGGAGAAGAAGCAATGTCTAATTTTTATTTATTAGTATTTTGCTAAAATTCTCTAATAAATTGCTACTGCCTGCCACCCTTTCAGGTTATTTTGCTCATTTGCCAGTTTCTGTCAGTCATCCAATAAAGCTAAATGTAAACTTAGTGAGTTTGGCATATAGATGCCTGGGCTCCATCTAGTGGTAATCACTGTAGGTTTTTACCATTTTCACAAAAGTCCTTTTATTCAAGTTTATTTTATAAATAGAATTTGCATCTTGAGTTTCATATTCTGTTTCATTTTCTAATGATTTATAAGGTGAAAAATCGTGTCCACCATTTTACTTTGTACTACTTCTAATGAGAATATTTTGTATGTTCTGCTTTATAAAATTTGGTTTAGTTGTTATGATGAATATTCATTTATACAGGTTTTTATTACTTTGTTTTCTTTCTCTTTTTTTGTCATTTAAGGGAACAGAAAAAAAATGCAGAACCACCAAGCTAAAATGTCATAAACTTAGTTATGCAGGAAATGTGGAGCAAAAATAGCAAAACTTATGAAAACTATAACAAGGCCTGACACAGTGACATGTGCCTATAGTCCCAGTTACTTAAGAAACAGGGAGGAGGATCATGAGTTCAAAACAAGCCTGGGTAACATAGAAAGACCCTGTCTCAAAAAGAAAAGAGTAAAGAAAACAAAAGCATAATGACAAATAAAGCAAATAAGAGGCTAGAAAAAAATTGGATGAAAATTCTTAAATGAGTAGATAAATTTGGGATTTGAGATGCTACAAATAACATGTTTTCAATTTAAATATTTTACTATTTCATAACATTTCTTTTAATGTTTTGTTTTTTCTGTTTCAAATGATTTTTGTTTAAACTTTTAAAAATCCTGGTGTGAGACTTTTATTGTGAATTTTAATCTGAGATGCCCTTATACTTTCACTGATTAAATTATTACAGATAAAATTATGTATTAAATTTTACATGTGAAATGATTGAATAACTTTGATATACACAATTATGTATATGTATGGAAAATATATTAGATAAAATAATTATAATTACTGGCTTTTCATACCTTTCCAATAAAGATAGCATTTTACATTTACAATGTGTTTTAATTTGGTTATAAAATATAAACACCACTGCAAAGGAGCAACTGGGTATATTCAGTATATATTTCTCCCAGAGTAAAATTAAAATTGGATATAATAAAGTTCTCTTCAATCAAATTTTACTTATCAATGGGAAATAATTATAGTGCTTCTTGGAATGATTTTCAAAATGTGTTAAAATGTTATTTGATTTTTTAAAACCTAAAGTTGTTTTTATTTTGATGAAAAATTTAGATTGGATTCAGAGTAGCCTATAAAGAAAAACTTCAGGAGTTTGCGGGCTTTAGGGGAAGAATAAAAACCAAACCATTGGTTCTTTGGACATATTGGGATCAGAAGTCAGGTACCAAAACAGAAATCAAGAAGACACTTGCAAGATCTCTTACTTGTACCAAAGACCAATGCCTACAGAGAAAATACCATGAAAGAACCTGATGGAATCATGAGAACAACCCAGAATAAGTACTTAAAGAGGTAAAATATCAGCAACTAAAAGAAACTTGAGATCTGGAATTTATTAGGCAAAAAGCAAATAACACAAAGTGCAAAACCAGCATCTACAATCCAAGATAATAAGGCAGTTTTCTGCTTCAATATACCCATGCCATTTCTATCATTGCTTCTTTGTGCAAATGAATGGGCAAAACCTCCTCTGAGGGCCAGTTGGAATTGCTCAATGGTGGCACTGTCCTGGAGTGATGATCACAAAAACAGAAGCAGGTGCCTGAAGTAGTCATATTTTACTACATGTGTATTTATAATGCATTGTTATTTTAATATACGCAGTACTTATATATATATGCATTTTCAATACACAATACAATCTTAGAAAAAGACATGTTCTGGAAAATAAGTGTCTGCTGCAGTCTTGAGTTTTAAGGTTGCTTCACTCTGCAGTAGTAAAAAGAGCATTCATTTTTTTTCTGTTAAGAGCATTCATTCATTTTTCATGCACTTCTCTACAGTTAAAATGAGTTCAAAGCAAAGCTCATTCCCATGTCTGTTTTGATAGTCTTTTCATTCTAGAATGAGTAAGAAATTATGAGTTCCTAGTACAACATGAAGGCCTATTACCTTGTAATCAATGGCAAAGCTGCTGGAAGACGAGTGTGGAAGGAGGCTTCTCCATCACACAAACCCTTGCTCTGGCAAAAGGCATCACTCCAAACTGGAGAGATAGCCATGAAAGATCAGTGAATCTCCTGGTTATTCTGCATATTGAACATTACAGGAAATTGGTGGTGTTTCAATGACCCACCTGGATGTTTAAGCAGTTGTTGGGGATATATGACTGTTAAAAGAAACCAACCATAAAAAAGAACAACTAAGCATTGCAAAACAAAGAAAAGAAGAGAACAATTTTGAGAGCATCTCTTCTATCTCTTTCTATTATGAAATATTTATATCGTATAAATTGTATTTTCCTCTTATTTTGCCTTGAAAGAAAAGTAATGGAATTTCTTTCATGCTGGTTGTTGTCACACTTCATCTTTTTTCCTCCAATTCTTCCATGTTAAACAATTAAAAAGCAAAACAAAGCAAAAAAAGTACAGTATATAAACAAAAGATCAAACAGTCAATATTAATTTATCTGTGACTATTGGAACATTTTCTAAAAATAAGCTCTCTATATCTGTTCAAGTTATTCAACGAACAAAATTGTCTCATTCTTAATCTATACCATGGAAAATAAGATAATTCTGTACTTATACACTTGCTTAGTGTCTCTTTTTATTGGGAATTGAAAAGAATTCCAATTAGGGATCACACTATTATTTAAACATGTTTATTTTAATATTAGGTGTGCTTGTTCTATCCTTTAGTTGCACAAGATGACCTTCAAGGTTGTGTGTATATTATGTATTCTTACTTTACACAAAATAAAAATCAATGTACACATTTAGAGTCATTATTCTTGGTAACTTGTGTTTTGATCTTCTTTACCCCTTGCCATCCCGCCCCTTTCTAACTAGCATGGCACACATCTGCCTGTTTCCTGCTGAGTTTACATAAAGGGCTTATGAGTGGTGTCTGATAATGATGTGTGCTTTTGTATCTCACTTCTATTATATACATGTGTGCTTAACATGGAAGTGAAACTTCCTCGGAAATTAGAATCTTATTTTTTTAAATTCTAACCTCCTTTGATTACTTTCATTTGCAATTAATTTATATTACAGTGAAAAATATTAAATAGGCCCTTAAATTTACACTGTCTTATTTTAAGATTTGAGGATCTGGGAATTGGGTCTGTTATAAAGGTTAAAGTAGACAAAATAGCCGATTTATTAGTCAATGGAAAACAATAACCAGTTTACCTATGTTTCTGGAATCTCCAGGAATACCAGGAGTTTTTTTTTTTTTTTTTTTTTTTTTTTTTTTTTTTAAGTCTCAGTCCTCTTAAATCTTTCTTTTTTCTATTAAAGTTTAATTTTTTGCTGGGAAGTTGTCTTCTAAATGTAGCATTGATAATATGTCTCTTCAAAATGTTTTGTGTATGGTTTGGAAATGAGATGTCCCCCAAAAGCTTACATGTGAAATGATGCAAGAAGGTTTGGAGGAGAAATGATTGGGTTATAGACTTAACTTAATGAGTGAATTAATCTCGGATGGGATTAACTGAGTGGTAACTGGAGGCAGTAGAATGTGGTGGGAGGAAATGGTTCATTGGGGGCATGGCTATTGGGCATATATTTTGTATCTGGAGAATGGAGTCTCTCTCTCTCTCTCATTTTCTCTCTCATATTCTTTCTGTTTCCTGATCATCATATGAACGTGTCCCTCTGCCACACTTTGAGTCCTCAGAAATGGAGCTGGCCTTCTATGGACTAAGAACTCTGAAACTCTGAGCCCTCAAATAAATGTTTCCTCCTCATTTCTTCTGGTCAGGTCCTTTAGTCACAGCAGAGAAAACGCAGACTTAAACATTTAGATATTGCACTGTTAGATGCAAAACTTTAAATTGTCTTATTCACAGAGGTCAAATGTGGAGAAGGGAATCTTTATGTCTTCTTTGCTTTCTATCCCTTTTGCCCTCAAAAATATCCTCAACGGCTCCTTTCTTTTTGACATGTGCATTATTGCTTGAAGTGATGTCTTCAGAAACATTTGTCACCCACAGATTCTTAATATTGTTAGTATAAGAAAATATCCATGGGCTGGGGCTATAGCTCAATTTGCAGACTGCTTGTCTGTCAAGCACAAGGCCCTGAGGTCCTGGGTTCAATCCCCAACACCGAAAAAAAAAAAAATCCATCTTGGAAACCTTTGTTGCTAAATGTGTTTTGATTTGGGTATAGTTTAGAGTATTAGAAAAGTACATGTACAATGTATTATGAAATATTCCTATAGGGTCTGTGTCAGTTCCCTTTTGTCCAGAAACCAACATTTTGTTGCATAAAATTGTATGAATATTATCCCTGAGTTATCTAAATAAGAATAGAAATAGGATTATGTAAATTCTATTTAGATAATATGGCCAACTCAAATATGAAAATAAAACAAAAAATAGTTCCAGAACTTTTGGTTTTCAGAATTGTAGAAAAATAGTTACAAATTTGTACCACATACTCCTCTCAGTTTTGCCATCTTTCTCCGTCTATTGCTAGGATAGAACAGGTAGGTAGATAGGGTATGACAGACTTTTCTGACTGAGCTAAAATCGTTATACAAGTCGTGTAGCAGCTGATGTCTGTTTTTAAACATTAAAAAGCCCAACTTCATAACAATTATATGACAAGTTAGTTTAATGCAGTTGTTTCAGTTTGATGTCCTTGCTTTAAAAAGGAAAGATTTTTTTCTAACTTAGGTTTTATTAAGTTTATTTACATACCATACACCTAATAGAAATGTTACCAAATTGGCATGGAAAGAATCCAGAATAAGAATTGTCATGACAGGTGCTAACTATGGTAGGGGCTTCTCTTTGGCTACACTAAAAGCTTTGCTTTTAGTTTTCTGTAGTTACTAAAATATACCTAGTTTTAAATTTCTTTTCACTTGTTTAGGATTCTTTGACTTTTTCAAAATTGTAAATGGATGTTTTTCAGCAATTCAAAAAATATTTACATTTATTCTCTTCAAATATGTCTGTCTCTTCCTTCTGCTCTCTCATTCTGAAATTCTAATTAGACATTTTAAACACTTTATTATTATCTCTTCTCACGATGCCTTCTATTCCGTCTTCCCATCTCCACTTTGCTCCACCCACTATAGTTTTATTCTAAATTTATTTGTGTCTATATTCTACTTCATTTATTCTTGATTCTTTGTCTATTTTTTCCTAAATAACTAAATGTTTAATTTTAATAATTATATTTTCAGTTCTATAATATCTAGGTAGTCCTTTTCCAAATCTTTTATGTAAGAAAATTAGTTTGGCATCTATCACATTAACAATATTTAAGTATGTATTGTGTGTGTATTTGTGTGTGTATGTATTGTCTTTATATATATCATACATGTTAAGACCCTTTTGTTAAGGTTAAAAGAATGAGAATATTGGATCTTCCATATTTTTCTTAATTTCATAATATGTAATTTTTGTGAACTCATGAAACATCTTATAGACACTGGCTTGGGAATACATCTGAGTCAAGTATATAAGCTTGTTTGAACATATAAATTGGGATTTTAAGATCAGTAAAACATTTTATTTTTAAACTGATCCATTTTAAATTAATACCATTTTGAGTGAGAGCACTCTATCTAAAGTTTTCTCCGTTTTGGAAGGAATTTGAAATGGTTGTACTTTTAATAGAATGGAATTCATAGAAGGGATAATTGTAAAGCTTTGTGGGTTTTTTTTTTGTTTTGTTTTGTTTTGTTTTTGTTTTTTTTTTTTACTCTCTACACAAAAAGAATGGAAACCTTTCTCAATCTCATCCAGTGAAAATTATTCAATGGTGTTATCCACTGAACAGTGCTATTGTCTTATTGGATGGGAAATTCTCCTCTATTGTTTGCAGTACCAGATACTTGTTTCAAACCACTTCTGACTCTGTGTTTGGAAAGTAACAAATGAAAGTCTTCTGGGATGTTTTATTTTACTATTAGTAGCTATAATAATGTTTTCATGTTCTCTCCAATCAAGTTCTTAAGGAAATTTAACAGGTGTTTAAAATGGTAAGAAATTTTAGACCAACCAATAGGTTAGGAAACTTCTCTAATTTCAAGGTGATATTATATCCAATAACGTGAGTGGAATTTGAACCTATCCCCACTCCTGATTTAATAAAGAAAGCTGGATTATTCTATCATGATTTATTCTAGTCTACACTTATTTTTATGTCCCAACACTAAATATAAGCATCTGGTTTCATCTAGACATCTGTCAATGGTCAGGTTACGGTTAAATAAGCGTTTACAGTGTCTTGGGATTATGGAACTGACTACTTTTCTAGGTCATAAATTCATACCTTATATAGGTTAGATATAGTACATATTTACAGTTCCCATTTAAAAAAAATTAAAGGATGAAGATTCAAGTTATTATTGATCAAGCTAATACTGAGGATGTTGAAATATTCCCATTTTGTGTGAAACAACAACAGAGTTTAATAAACTGAAAGTCAAAGTTTCTACTTTAAGAATGAAGTCTCAGTGATTCACTTGAATGATGAGAGGGAAGAACAGAGTTGTAAGCTTAATCTTTGTAAAAGGTTCCTACTTTAATAATAATGACATGTGTGACTGTGACTGATGCATTTCTATTTGCTTATGTCCATCTTGTCATTTATAGAAAGCAAAACCCTGAATATTCTTTTTTTATGAAGACAGTTTGGGATTTTGCCATAAAATTGGACTGCCATTGGTAGACAGTGAATTATGCTGTTTACAGACTGCCTACAATCATCAATTTAAGTGTATGTCACTTAATAGTCAATAAATCTACAAAGTAAACTGACATTTTCATCTACATTGAAATGTATTAGTGTTTTATCTTGGATATTTTTGCTTGAAATTGCGTTGTTTATAGTTACAATTTTAAAAGCGACTATGCATATTAACCTATTAAAGACTTTTGCATGCCTTATAGCAAAAATGCCCACTTTATTGAGATTCCCTTGACTTTCACTTGACTTAATTATCTAATAAACCTTATTTGTTGTTTCGGGAGAAAATTTCTCGGGAAAGGTGTCCTCATGAGAGCAATCTTCAGATCCCACCTTGATAATGGATCTTGGGCCTGAAGCATTTTCTTATCAAGAGAAAATTATACCATATAACATATTCCAACCTTATCACCTTTAGTAGGAATATTTTTCTTTGTTTCAGACTCAGTAAATACTCATTTATTCAGAGTCAGTGGCTATTAGGTATGCCCCCAGGTTTCAATTTTTAATACTTCACAAGCAGAGGATCAATTCCTATAATCAGAGGGTGCATGTAAGACAATTATACATCAGCAGGTGGTTTGAAGCACTATGAGGTGAGAAAGTGGGGTGGGGTGGAGGAAGGAGGTCTGCTATCAATGGGGTACCGATGTACATCACTGGAGCTGATCTTGCTCCTCTTGAACTTGCTCTTCTCTATATGAGTAAAAGCATCCACTTGATCTTGCTCTTCTCTGTATGAGTAAAAGCATTATGTTGGAGACTTCAATACCAAGATGCAATGATCAGAAATAGTTAGACTTATATTCCTGTTGACTTCCATTGTGATAATCTGCATTATCATCCTTGAACTTAATGTCCTCCCCTGGGACTGGTAACTGCTGCATGGTGTTCTGCCTGGTATATTTGTCCCTAAGACTGTCTCTCAATAGTAAGCTTCTGGAACATCATTTAGAATTTATTCCTACATATACTTGAAATTTCAGATATCAGAGAGGTCTTATGATCTTGACATTTGCTGATCTACTTAAGCATTGTGAAGTTAATCCATAAATAAGGAAATTATTAACCTTGTGATGAAGAGTTTTACTCTACTCCATGGATGTGGTTGAGGGTGTTGTTTAGTAGTTTTCAATATGAAGGAGAGTTTTCCTCTGATCTCAATAAAGGTAACTATGAAACTGGAGTAAAATACTCATATCATGTGCATCTTCATTTGTTAAATTTTAGAGCTACACCTTATTCTCCATTTGTGATTCTTGCTAACAGTCTCAGCTAAATATGCAACATTTATCTATCTGTGTTTTGCTCTTCTTTTGATTTTTATTTCAATTTTACTTAAAAGATTTGCTATATATTTTTAATTTTGCTACCATAACAAATTAGCACAAACTTAGAGGCTTAAAACAGTGCAAATTTATTATTTTATACCTGCATATGTCAGATGTCTAGTTGGCTCAACTGTTTTCTCTGCTCTAGGTTTCACAAGGGCAAAATCAAAAGTTCACTTCATTCAGGCATTCGGGTTGTTTGCAGAATCTCATTCACATTTCCTTCCTGTCCGTCAGCCAGGGGACTGTGGCTATCTCTTAAGACTCCCTCCAGGCCTTAAAGGGTGTCATCTGCATGTTAGAGCCAGCAATATCATTCAGATCCTTCTCACTCTGGGAATCTCTCTAATTTTTCCTTCTACCACATCTTTTTTCTCTTCTGCCTCTAGCCAGAAAAAGTTCATTGCTTTTAATGGCTCAGTTGATTAGATTGGGTCTACTTGGATAATTCAGGCTGATCTTCTGGTTTTAAGGTTTATGGCATCAGTTATATCTGCAAAGCATCTTCTGCTATGTAAACTAATATACTTACAGCTTATGGGGGAGAAGAACATGAACATCATTAGGAGGGTTATTATCCAAAACCATGTCGTTATTATGTTATAAATTTTTGTGTATTGTTTCCTAACTTGTCATAAATTAAATTTTAGGAATAAGCCAAGAAAACTTTCATCTGTCTATGATCCAAACTAAGAACTTCAGTTAATTTTAGATGCATGGAGAATCTGGTAAAAATTCTGAAAGCTAGAACTATATAACATCATCTTTTTCATTTTTAAAATTTTAGAGTTAGATCTATAAAATTCACATGGTTTAAGTACACACACATACCACACTTGGGTGTTATTTTTGCTTCTTTTCCTAAGTTACTGAACAGAGAATGTGCATGATTATGAATATTAAATTACTATGATGTCATTGTCTCCTATCTCTCTCTTGGTTGAGTTCACAAAGCAGCTCCTTTACTAAATCAAATTTAGTGTTTGCCAGAATAAATCCTTTGACTCTCCAAAATACAGGCACATCTGCTAATAAAAATTGCCCATCCCTTTTCAGGAAGCCCTGCTGTTAAGACATGGACTTTCCAAAGCAATGAAAGTAAGATTGAATGTCATCCTGAGTACTCACTAGTTTTAGGATCTTCCGGTACTGAAACCTTACTGTACTATTTCCTCATTTGCAAATGACTTTAATTGTAGCTACCTAGTAGGATAGTGGATAGTGACTGTAAAATGTTTTGCCCTATGTTTATAGTTTAACAGAATGTCAATGAGGGAGGGTATTATTTTTATTAAGAAGACTATTATTAAAGAGGTCAGTGAAGAATGTAACTTGGTTGTCATGAAAGAAGACAAATCAAGGAAGGGTTTTCTCTGTGCACTTAAAACTGGCTTTTATTTTCGATCCCACAAAGCTTTTCGCACAGTTATGTTTACAAAGTAATGTTCACATAATCTGTCCACATCGTTACAATGTCTTTCTCTGCATTTTCTTTCCCTCTCTGTCCTATCTCAGATTTTTTAAAAAATTCTGATCAAGTTCATTCTTCAAAATTTCCTTCAGTGAGGGCCAGCTGACAGTGAACTTTCAAGTTTTTGTTTGTCTTACAGTAGCTTTATTTCACAACTTCATTCTTGAAACGTCTCTACCACAATCTCTCCCTACACACATTGGGTATAGAATTCTAGTTTGGCAGCTCTTTTTTCCAGCATACTAAATGTATATTTAATTATCCCACAACTTCCTTTACTGCTGTTGAGAGGTCAGCTTTCATCCCAACTGTCCATTACTTGAAGGAAACCTCCCTTTTATCCTCCTTCCATCTTGGCAATTTTAAGTATTGTCTTTTTGTTTGTTAATATTTTATTTTTTATGATTCTCTTTTTATTTATTATGTTCAGGATTATTTGGCTTCGTGAAGATAGAAAATTATATTTCAGTCCTTTCTCTTTTAAAATATTGCCTCTACCTAATTCTTCCTTTTTTTTTCTTTTGGACCTCTGATTAAATATATGTCAGACCGTCATACTCTATTTCATGATTTTTAAGTTGATTTCCTTTCTCCCTCTTTTTTTTTTCTTCCCAATGCTGCATTTGGATACTTTCCTTAACAGCCACAAATTCTTTCTTCATATATCTCTAGTTTGTAATCATAATCTGATATTAAAACAACCTAGTTTACAAATTTTATGTTATTGTAATTTTTATTCCTAGAAGCTCTGTCTTCTTAAAATATAATACTTTATGGTTTCTTATTTCCTGAAATACTTTATTTTTTATTAATTAATTTATTTTGGTACCAGAGATTGAACCCAGGGGTGCTTGACCACTGAGCAAGACTTCCAGTCCTTTTTTGATTTTTTATTTTGAGATAGGATCTTACTAACCTGCTTAGGACTAAGTTGCTGAGGCTGACTTTGAACTTGTGATACTCTTGCCTCAGCCTCCCAAGTCCCTAAGATTCCAGGTGTGTTTCACTGTGCCTGACTCCCAGAAATACTTTAAATATATTATTTATTTCTTTGAACATGATAGAGTTTTATTAGAATGTGTAGTAATCTCAACAAAGAAGTTTCCACTTTCTACTACTTGTGTTTGTTCTCAGATGCTTTGTTTTCTTGTGAATTTGATTACTTTTTATTATGTGTTTGTCACTGATTTTTAAAAATTTTTTGTAGTGATTCATTAAGGTTTAGGAAGGGGGCAACTTCCTCCAGAGATTATTCGTGTTTCCTGTGGTAAGGCAGCTGGGGGTTCTACAGGAACAGAGGCTTGATCCACCTAAATGATGTGAACTTAGCTGTACATGTGAGCAAGGTTTGGCTTGTCATGGCCACTTTTTTGCGACATTTCTTTTCCACCTCAGCTCAGAGTCTAAAGAGCTTTCTCTGGAGTTTAAAAAAAAGTGTCATGGAGTCATTTGATATTCCAGATTAAAATGGGGAGGATTTTGTGTTAAATTTCCAGCCTAGTGTGTTTCCTGGATTTTCATTTATTTCCTTCTTCACTCAGGTAATGTATAAACAAGTCACATTTGGTAGAGCACATATATCCTTGACCCCAAAGTAGCTTCTGCACTCTGTGACTTCCAATTGCTCTTGAACTTTTGGTTCTGTAATTCTGTTGCTAACTTTTCAAAACTTTCAATAATTTAAAAGTTCTCACATTTTTGTTTTTATTTTGATTAGCAGAGTTCTACCCTGTGTGGCAGACAGAATATTAAATATGTCCTTGTTCAAATTTCCAGATCCTGTGACTATGTTATATGTCAAGGAACAGTTAAGGTTATGTATGAAGTTATGGATGTTAATCAGTTAGCCTTGAGATCTGTAGACTACTGGGATTGTCTGTGTAGGCCCAAGCTAATCACAAGTGTTTTTATAAGTTAAAGGCTGCAGTAGAGTCAGTGTGAGGTGGTGTGAAAAGAACTCAACTGACTGTTGCTGCTTTGAAAATGGAAGAAGGCCGTGAGCCAAAGAATGCAAGCATCCTTGAGAAGCTGGAAAAAGCAGAGAAACAGATTCTCCCTTAGAGACACCAGAAGGGAACACAGCCCTGCCAGCATCATGAATTTGGAACAGTGACACCCACTTCACATTGTTCACCTCCAAAACTAGAAAATAGTAATTTGTGCTGTTTTAAGTCATTAGGTTGGTGATAACTTATAGCAATAGGATCATAATGTACTCAATTTACCAGAAGCAGCTCCTGCATATACTGTAAAGAGTGTAGTTAAATATTAAAATAAGACAATAATAGCAGTGATATGCCTGTCTTTCTGATTATTTTAAACACATTATTTAAAACATTACACCACCACATATTACAATGTGATACTAAGTGGACTAAGGGCATTGCTTTGTTTAATCCAATTTTTTAACAAATTGTTGTTTTGGTAATAGTGATTGATGCTCCCTACTTTAAATACTGATTAATTTGAAGCCAAAAGAAAAAATACTTCCAAATAGTAACCAAATATACTCACATCTGGCAAAGTGATAGAAACTGAAATTTTTGCTGGGCGCTACAATCTAAAGTTATAGCTAAGGAGGGCATAGAAATTTTTGCTACAAATATTATCTTGACATTTTTAGCAGATAACAACCTAAATAATCACAGCTTTGATCATTCACTATATGTGAGTTCTTGTGAGAGATTTTTCATTTATTTAAATCGCATTACTGAATCAAATTATTCTTTAAATTAAAAACAAACTTGATCTATTTAAAGTGTGCCAAGTTACTCAGCCTGACTGCTATGCATTTGCTCATAGCAGCTGCTAATCCTAAAAGGACTGGCACAGAGCATATGAGGAGCCTGGGAATGGGATCCTATGACACATCATGATGAGCAGAAATTTCCTTCCAGACAGCATATGATACATTGTTTTCATTGGAAAATTAAGTGAAGCTCAATAAATATAGATGCATATTATGTTATAAATGTATATGTGTATAATGTTTGTAAAGACAGTATTTGGAGAAGTAGATTTTACTTCTGCTGATTCTAGAACCAGTAGATATTCTGATAAGTAATAATGTTTATTAAATAAACAATGTTAATTAAATAGCATGCTGATCAGTAATTGAACAACCATGGACAAGTCAGTTAACTCCTGTTGGCTTGTATTATCTCTAAAGTAATCTGGAATAAATAAAATAATAACTAAAGCTATTTCCTATATTCTGTATTGGATAATGTGTAACCATACCCCAACATACACACATGTAGGCACATATGGTATTGTATGTAATACAGTAATAAGAATCCCCTCCATTGCCTAATATTCCGAATATTTTTTTAAATAAAAGTCAATAACAACACTATCTGAAGTGCATTGCTCCATGAGACCTGTGGAGAGGGATATAGAGAAAGGTATATTTCCTTCTGGTTGGGGCAATGGACTTCAATGTTGGCTTAGGTCCCTTCCTTCCAGAGAGTTTGTTTATGGCTCTTTTGATATAGTTGGAGATCATCATTACTGTAGAGAGCTGTTAATAAAGTATAAAATATTTCTCCTCTGATGATCTTCTCTTATTGGTACCTATTCAAAAATTTGAAGATGTCCTATGGAAAAAATGTTGGCACTGGTCTTGCCTGTCTGTGAAACTGCTCAGTGAGGATAATGATGGTTCTTCTTAATGTGTGCCTGCAGTTGCAATTAAGACCTTCCACCAAAGGATTTTTAGTAGGACTTGACTTTCTATAATAGGCCATATCCCTTTGAGCAACTTTTCTGGTTCTAAAGAATTACTGCTAATGAACTATTGCTTAATGTGGCTTTTCAAAGAATGCTTTCAGCCCAATACCTGAATAACTGGGAGAATGGGATAAGTGTAATGCTATGTAATATTAATAGTAATATTAATTTTATACTACTTTTATATAGTAAATGTGAGCCAAATTAGTTTCTGGGACCAAATCATTGATTCTGAAGTCAAACTTAAATTGCATTGAATGTCAGATTTACCATATGCTGACAGTGTGTATTTGGATAAATTATGTGACATTAAGAAACTTTGTTTCTTTATCCATAAAATGTAGAAAATATTTTGTTTTCTAAAGTTATGTGAAGTTATGTGAAGTCCTTTGTAGGCTATAAAACATTACCATTTTTTTTATATTCTACTTGTATATGTTGTAATAATAACAGATACAAGAAAATCAAAGCACTTGATGGAAGTATTGATGTGATTTTATTTGTTTAATATTTTGACCTATTATTCAGGAAACTTTGATGAAAAGAAATTTAAAGCATAAACCTCATCCTTGAGAAGCATATACCAAATTAAGATAAGCAAATGCATTTACGGTATTAGACATATTGAAAACCACCATGATGTAGGTAGATATTAAGCAGATGTACCTGGATATAGAAGGGAAAGCCAATCTTGGGAATTCATAAAAGTCTTCTCAAATGAGGTGAACTTGATCTAAGGCTTAAAGAAAAAGAATGAAAATAAAGTAAGCAGAGGAAGGGGATTGATACACATTTTTAAATGGAAAAGATAAACATGCAATGTTATGCTAAGTTTGAATATAGAGAACTACCAGTGGTCTGGAATGGTGGAACTCATATGAGGTCCAGAGGAGTCCGATATTAAGGGACTGTACATCCAGGATAACATAAATTTACTCTGAAGTTAGGAGAATTGAACATTTTAAATAGAGAAGGGACATGAACAGATTTATTGTTTTCAAACATTTTCCTGGTGGCCTATGGTGATAGAGAGCTGAAAGGGAACAGTAAGGAAAAGAAGAAGCAAGAATGAAAGTGTGTAGTTTGTGGGAAAAATTCTAGGTATGTAGAAAGCAAAGATAAAATTGAATTAGATAGCAGCATTAGAAATAAATATAAGAGAAATTGTACTAGTTTACTCATTAGTCAAAGGTGGCAGGGAAGGAGGAAAGTCTGTCTTGGTCCCTTAAATTTCTGGATTGATCAGCTCATGCTCTTACTGAAATAGATACCAGGGAAAAGGCAAGGATTTGAAGGAAGAGATATCTAATTTATTTATGTGTACATTTATACTGAGGTACTTGTGAAATACTTGAATCTCAGTTGCAGGTTCAAAGATTAGAAAAATAGATCAGATCTGAAGGTGTAGATTTGAACATGAATTTGAAGATGGTGATTAAAACCATAGGCACTGAAGCAATCATCTTGGAAAATTTGAGTCGTTCCTCACTTTTATGCAATTATATGGTTGGTAATTATCAAGTTTCCTCCCCAAAACATCATCAGAGAACAAATCCAGTACACTTTATTGATTTATTTCAGAGCATCCACACTAGAATAAGTCAATTAAAGTGTTATATTTTAGAATTTGAATTGAGTCATTCTTCTAAATTAAACAGTTCTATATCCACCACTGGCATATTGCTTTTATAATATGTTGAGCTATAACTTGACGTAAAGGTGTGTGACTGTTTTAACTTTTTACCATGTGATAAAATTGGTGATTCAAGGTTTCTTTCAAATAAATGGGCTTGGCTTGAAGACAGCTCTTGTCAAACAAGTATTCCCATATTTTAAGGGCCCAAAGCAGACTGTCATAATGGAAAGTAAATCATGTCTTTATCTTTCACAAGTCTGTTAAGAGTTAGGTGACTAGACAAGACAATAAAATAGCATATCTAAGTCTCAACATCATTAGTGGTAGATTTTTCTTATTCATGACAAGAGAATTGTATAATTACAAATTACTATATCTTTCCTTTTGTAATCACTTTATCATTTCACTTTTGCAAGTTTTTCAATTTAACAATTTAATATTAAGCTCCCCAAAATCCAATGTGCTTTAATTCCCCATGATTATAACTTGTACATTTTTAATGGTGGAACTATTTTTTACAAAGAAAGAGTTCATTAACTTGTTATTATTTTAACTTATTTTAATCATTTATATACTAAATGTGTAAATTTTGTTTCAATAGCATTTTTCAATGTGGTCTTCTTGGTATAGCAAGGTAGAAATCTTAGTTTAGGGGCATATCATTGAGCCTCTAAGAATTAATACAATCTAAAATAGTAAGTGAAAACTTAAATTGTGCTAATTCTAAACATTAAAACCTAACTGTTTGGAGCATTAACAATCCTTACTAGTGTCATAAATCATATTAGCTTTTTATCAAAGCAAAAAAAATGCTATATTTTGCAATACTTTTTTTTCACAGTTTTAGTCTGTTAGAAGTTAATTTGGGCTTCAAGCCAAGTTGAACTTTGGAGAATTTTTAAGTCTCAAGGACTGTCTCACAGTTGGAAAGCACCCCAAAGTGGATTGATTGTAGAAGAATATGTTTCCTATTATCCAGCTCTCTACCAAACTATTTCTTGTAGCTTGAAAATAATAAAGATTTTGTAAGCCCCAAGTGGTCTTTTTTGATCCATGAATGAAGTTACCCTGGATTCATATAACAAAATCTGACTTCCTTTTAGCCATTGAAATTCAAAACCCTTCTATTTATTAGGATGGAAGAAGGAAATTCTCTAAAAAATGTCAAAACTTTTTATTAAATGAAGTCAGTGTGAGTGTATATGGAAAGATTCCATTCTATTTAAGATGAACACAGTAAGATGTGAGAAGAAGGGAGGGTAATGGAAGCTGGCTAATTCAACCAGAATATTAGAGGATGCATTCAGATAGCCTTTAAATTGCCCTTTTATTTTCTTGGATGGAATTATACCTTTTTATTTTACTAATCACAATCTTTATTCTATCTTTAAATGAATTTCTGGAAAAGATCCTTGATATTTTTAAATTTATTTCCCAGAATTTAGCAAAGAAAACAGAGTTTTAAAATATAACTTGTTTTTCTAGCCCATTGATATATCTGTAGTGCTGTTTGCCCAAGACACACTGAACATTGTTAGTAACTTTCTGTAAAGGAAACCAAGTGTAATTCATAGATTCTTCTCAATGACCTCGCTAGAACTATACGGCCTTCATTTACACTGACAGAGAAAAACTGAGCTTCTATAGGATGCTAGTAAATTTGTAACATGACAACAGTATAATCTGGATCCTCATTCCAAATTCTAGGTCACATATACCAAATCATATATATATATAGGAATGTAATTTTGAAGTAAGTTTCCTCACAGTAAAATTGCAAATTACTAAGATTTAGTTAATGTAATTCTCTGACACAAAGTAAATAACTACAAAATCACAATGTTTAAAAACTGGCACAGTTACTGACTGTGCCAGGTGAAAAGGAATTGATGCAGCATGTTGATCATCGATCATACATGTAATGCCAGTGAACCCAAACACACAGAGACCTCTTTATTTCAATTGCTCACAATACATGCCAATCCTCATTTTCCTATACCAAGAAGAAAAGGATAGGGAAGAATATAAAAAATTTGCAGATAATCTTCAAATCCTGTTTTAGACAGTACCTTTCACTTCCTGACCTATCAATTGTTTTAAACCAGATTTTCTAAAAGGGTCACTTTGTCCTTGTCCCTGCCTGCCCTCTCGTGGAGAGCAGTAGGATGGTAAAAAGAAAGTAAAGGAGACACGGGGCAGAAAAGTCATGAAGAGATGATGAATAAGTACTGAAGACAGGTATAACCACAAGGCATTGGGTGATTGCTTTTAGTGAGAATTTTATTTGTATTTTTAAAAATAAGGCCCTATTGTTAATATTAAACTTAATTTTTAGCTTCCAAATATCTGGCTCATTGTGCTTTAAGATTGCAAGAGGGAGTCCCAGAGGAAAGGGAAAGCAAGAGAAAATTGTTATCCACTCTGCTTTCCAGGGCTTAACTACATCATTGGCTAGCCCTGACTTCCTTATTAAATGTTTTTTGTAACTGAGAGAGGAATAGTGTCTCACATTTTCATAAGAATATTTGGGCAGTTGGTTAAGGGAAGACCTATCACTTCCCAGTTCTGTTTAAACAACTTCATTAATAGTTTCATATTTGTTCATGCAGGCAGCATCCTAAAAAACAAAAAGAGAAAGTTCTGTTTCTTTGATTTCATTGAACTATAAAAACCATGACTTCTAAAGGTTCAGAGACATATAACCAATAACTGAATAAATAGTAATTTTATTATAAAATAACCTGGAAAAACTCAAATCCTTCAATTGTAAAACCTCCCCTCTATTTCCAATAGATCCTACAAACCACTTTACATCACCATCTTTTAGCAACAACCACATTTAAATCTCAAGCTTTTTTAGATTTCCTTATGCCAATGGATTTGAGAGTGTACCCAAATTTCTGACTTTGGCCATGAACTTCAGCCCAGCTCTTCCCTTCCACAGCTGTTCACTGGATGCATTCTTCCTTAAATAATGGGGCTCTGTGAAGAAGACTCAAGGGACTTGCATGGATAGAGTGAGCTGAAAAAGAGAAAGGGATGAAAGAGACTTTAAAAGATGAAACAAATGCTTAGAGTTTATGTAGGTCAAGACATTTAAAGTTTGCTTTGATTTATATTGTAATGTGGGAAATTTTCTGTTCTTTGAGGAGAGACCCCATTTATTTTATAGAATAAAAAGTTCTAAGGATCCTGTCAAACACTGGATAAGGATATTGACTTAGTATTATCTGTCAAAAAATATCCCCCAAAACAACAACAAAAACAACAACAAAACACCAAAAAGAACATGAAAGTAGAATCAACATTGATTTCTATTTTAAACTTGGGACCCTAGGAATTCATACAACATATTGTTGAGTATTTTGAGTTATTGGAGACATTTCCAAACCATTTTCAGACCTATTCTCATCCAGATAAATATCTTTATTTAATGATACATGGAAAAGATTAGTCACAAAGAGAATCAGTCCTCACAAACAAATAACAACATAAAAATCTGGGTGTGTGAACCTGCATATAGAAGCCTATGGACACATGCTTCTTATTTTTCTTTTTTACCTAAAGTTTTTAGAGCAGGGCCAACTTAATATTCCATTTTTCCATAGCGTGCATCCAGTTCCCAGTGCTCTGCTCTTTTCTTCTGCTTTTCAGCACCTTTATTTTCCTCACATTCTTTCATAGCCGAGCACAACTCTCTCACTTTTTCTAACAAGAAACACACATTGCAGTTAAACAGCCGAGGTCGTCCCTGTGCTCACGTCACAGGTCAAGCAAGATCACTTACATTTTTTAGGGGGTCACTTCTTCTCTCTGGGTGGGATACGACCTTTTTCCTTTTCCTAGAAAGGAAACCACCCCAGATGTTCACCACCCCTTCTCTCTCTCTCTCTCTCTCTCTCTCTCTCTCTCTCTCTCTCTTTCATTCTCTTCATTGTTGGATGCCAAACAGACATACTTAGACATTCATCTTGTTAGTTATCTCCTATTCTGTTGGTAAAACAGTGATCTTAATTTCTACTTAATGCATTTTAAACACCAAAACCAAACACCAATACCCAAAACAAACACACACAAAAACCTGATATTTAGATAAACTTTAGGGCAGAGATCCTATTTTTTTTTTGAAGCTTTGTATATATAATCCTGAAACACCCGTGATTATTTTCAGCTTATTATAAAGTCATTACTGCATGTTTCTCTCTGCATCCGTGTTGCCATCTTAATGTCATCTGTGGGCTGCACTTTTTTTTCTTCACCATCTGCATTTTGCACTTTTTGAGATGTAGTTCTGAGAATGTGTTTACTTTTATTCTTCCTGTGTGGAAGAATAAATCAAGAGGCCTCTTGCCTCTTGATTGAGCATGCCAAATACCCTCTGTCTTCTGAGATCCTTCAGTTTTCTCACTGAATATGGTACAATCAAGTTTGCAGGGCTTTGTGCTAATTACTGATATATTAATAATTAGCCAGATTATCTTTCAAAAGGGTAGTGAATGGCCAGGTGCAGTGTTGCATGCCTATAATCCCAGTGACTTGGGAGGCTGAAGCAGAAGGATCATGAGTTCAAAGTCAGCTTCAGCAATTTAATGAGACCCTAAGCAATTTAGCAAGACCTGTCTCTAAATAAAATATTTTAAAAGGCCTGGGGATGTGACTCAGTCGTTAAGTTCCCCTGGTTTCAATCCCTAGTACCAAAAGAAAAAAGAAAAAAAAAAAAAAAAAAAAAAGAAAAAAAGAGTAGTGAAAAAATAAAATTTACAGAAATTACTAATCTGAACAAAAATGTCATGACTTAAACCTGATATTTGTGAAGATCAATCCCAGTTGATTGATTCGTTTGGCACATATTAATTGAAAAATAATATTAAATTTCAGGTACTATACATATGCTGGGGATAAATCAAGAACAGAACAAAAGACTGTTCTTCATGGAGCTTACAGTCTAGTGAAAATAGACTTTCTAATTGAAAATGGTCAACATATTAGAAGATAAATATTTGTTTTGTAACAAGTACTGAGCTAAATATCCTACACAGTTCTTTTTAATGTATTTTTACTATTATTCTGGAGATTTTAGTTTTTGATATATTTTATCCTTTCCATCTATTTTACATTCCTAAATTAGTTCTTATTGCATTCTGAAGTTGAAACAAAATAATGCATTTTGAGATAACAAAATCTGTCAGAAATACCCTACACCTTTGTTCACATCTATTTTATTAGAGAACATTCATAACTTATAAAAACCCATAACCAGAGATTTTCAAAAATAACTTCATTGTCTAATTTTTCAATTAGAGGAATAGTTTTGCAAATTGAAGTCCCATTTCCCTTGAGATGAACTATTTCTTTCCACAGAAGTTTTATTTCACACATGAAAATAAATATGAAGACCAAAGAACAGCTTATCTTGAAAAGAAATTCTAAAATTTTACCCTGAAAAAGTTCTAATGATAAATAGCAATTAATTGAATCCAGAGGATTAACTATTAATATTTTAATTGTAAATTAGTACAAAACCAAAAAATGATAGAGAAAACATAGAAAACTGAGGTGCGAAAATGTTTTATTGAATTTCATTATGGTATGTCTGCTTCAGGTATTTTAAAGTAAATAAAATATTATAAAATCACACTGAAGACCTCTGTATACTATCCTTTCATAATAATACCATTCTCCAACTTTCAGCGACTTCAGGCAGGATTACATTCTGACTTTCATCTACACTGGGCTAACTAGTTTCCTTGAGCCCATTTCTACATCAGGATTTTAATTATGTTAAAATTATATTTAACTGTGTTGATATAAAGATGAATTCTTTTTTCATACTTATTACTAGTATTTTAACATTTTCCCCTTCTGGTTTTAAATTAAAACATATGCATGATCCTCTAAAAGTATCATGGACCCTCAGTACTGTGGTTCTTGTAGCTATTGGACAATCAACCCTGAATTCAGTCTCTAACCTTGCTATGTTCTTGCCTACGTATTCATCTATAATCATTAGTTCTTAAATTATCACTTACAGCATTGAATTTTGGTTGTTTTGACAATCGGTTTCATAATTTTGCTTCTCATGTGCAGGCATTTAAAAAAATTTATTTTTGTGGACAGTGTACTATCAATGACACTTTAAATTTCACCCCCATCAATACGTGCACTCATTGAAACAATGTATGTATGAGAAGGACTTCTTAGTTAACAAATTGTTACACAGAACAAAAGAAGTTTGTTTTTGTTTTTTTTTCCCTGTGTTCTCCAGTGGAAACATCCTCTGTGTATGTTTATATGTGTTTGAGGGAGAGAAAAAAGAAGATTGAACCAACTCCTTAGTATAACTTATAATGTGCAGAAAAAGTACACTAAAATGTTGGCATGTTTGGCCATTAATCCCTGGAAAAAAATGTGCATTTTACCATGGGTAGAGTGCTGCTGTTTGGCTTTCCAATTCAATGCCATAATTTCTGTCATTTTTGTTGGACAAGTCATGCTACAGAATGTCATCCACACCTTTAAGATTTACTAATTTCCTCCAGGAGTTTATATTGCCTATTTCTCATGCCAGTCACTGGTAGAAAAATAGCTTCTACCATTCATCAGTTGAGGTAATGCTCCAGTACTCTTCATATTTAAATGTAATATGAGCATTATATTTAAATGATATCCACCACCAAAAAAGTAAGAAAGAACTGTTTTTTTTAATTTTGAAAATTATTTCTAAATGTGCTTTGACTCTTTATAGATTTTAAGATGATCCTTGCAAAATACTTTCTTAAAATTTTTGAGTTTTCATCCCCTTGATAAACAATGCTAATGATTCAAGGCATGGAAGATGCAAATACTAGTAGGATAAATTCATCTTGTCACATAGCTGCTCTGCCTGAGAATACAATTTGATTTGACATTCCACATAACCACATCCAGTTAAGGTACTGACCCAGCAATCCTGGCTCCATTCTTGCTGGTGGAAGACTGTTTACATTGACTATTGTGTACTGTGTTTAGCAGGCCTCTTTGATAGCACATCAATATGCTCAGTATTTCACTCCTATGCTTTAGTTTTTTGTTTTGTTATGTTTTGTTTTGCTTTTCCTGTATCTGATATTGCTATCTTTACCTCTGTGGTATCTCTGTGTTCAAATCCTAACTTTTCATGTCTCAACTCAAATGCAACAAATTTCAAGATAATGGACTGAGACAGACATTATTACCCTATACACATGTATGATTACATGAATGGTGTGAATCAACATCGTGTACAACCAATAGAAACAAAAAGTTGTATCCCATTTGTGTACAATGAATCAAAATGTAGTCTTTAAAAATAAAAATATAATAATTTAAAAAGATCTTCCTCATTTCCTTCTCAGTTACTTCAACCTCTATCCTGACCCCATGGCCCCATTCTTCCCTACCAAAGTGAAAGCATTTTTCTCTTTAAATCCCATGCCTTGGTGGTCAGAATTTAATGTTATTCACAGTTTATAATGGTTTGCTCACATCTTCTCTTCTTTACATATGCTTATCTGCTAAGTAAGTAGAAAGGATAAATTGGATATATTTTTTTGATGCATAAAACACTGAGCACAGCATCTCTGCTTAATAAATGTTCACATAAGGATTAACTATCAGCTTTTAACTACACATAGATTGGGTGCTGAGATACAGAATTGAGTAAAATACTGCATAATTTCTCTCAAGTAGTTCTGAGTCTACTTGGGAACACCAATGTAAACAAACAAATTTTGGCAGAGCATTCTTAATTAGTGTTACCATAGAGATATTAACAGGGATCATGGGACAGAGAGAAAAGGAACTAAATACTCTGTGCAGTGTATTTTACTTTTATTGAAACAGTATTATTATTAAATTATATATGATATAGATGTGAAAACTGAGGCTTAATGAGTTTTACTTGCTCAGGATAAATAATTCATAAGCAGCAAAGACAAGCTCTGAATTTCAGGTCTAGCTAAATTTAAATTACAAGATGAAAAGTAGAACCTAACAAATTGGGGTAATGATGAAGGTAGCTAGAGAATAATTCCATGAGGAGGTCATGCTTGAGCTGAGTCTTGAAATACTTAGAAATAGCAAAGTAGGAAGGCCTAGTAAACAGTGACCAGGCATCATGGGGAGTTAGGTGAAATGAAAATGGTTCAGTGCAAGTGAGACAAAGAATGATGAATTAGAAAGATGGACAAGAAAAAAAGCATAGAGGATGTTTGATGCTTGGACATTCATATATTCACCTAATAATGATGAATTTTAAGCAAGATGAATTGGTCATGGCATTTTGCCAAGGAGAGAAAATCTGCTGCTGTGTGGCTTTAGAATGGAGGCAAATGTGAAAATTAAGAGACTTAGTAGTTGAAATGAATAAGTGACTGTATAATAGAAAAAGCACGAAAGAGATATGACATAGATATAAAAGTAGATCAGACTTACATAACTGGAGTATTGTGAAGGCAAATCATTAAGGGGAGAAAAAGCAAATTTAGTGACCTAAAGAACAAAGTAAAAAAGTATGCATGAAACCAATAATCTTAATGTATTTTATATCACATTAAAATTACAAGGAAAATTGGCTAGCATATTGTCTACCAGTATAATTATTTAAAAATAGTCCATGCCCAGAGGACATGAAATTTTGTCTCAAATATTTACTATTTTTGGATTTACTCAAATATTGCACTTCAAATGTATTTGCCTGTTTTATTAACTTACCTTGAATTTAAGTATTCCCATTAGAAGGGAGTCTTCTAACAAATGGGCTAAAGTATTTCTTTTCAGCACTGTATTCAGCATCCCACCTAAGAAGAAATATTTAACCAATTAGAATAGGCTTCCTGGCTATTTGGATTTTGTGTTAGTTCAATATCTATTGTTTATTCTTAATATTAAGATAATTCACATTTGCCAATGTTTCTGTCAACTTGCTAAATGCATATAATTCTCTTTCCATACATTACAATGATTTCATGGAAATATTCTTAGAGTAATACTTTATAGAATCATTTGAAAACCTCTCACATCCTCACACAATAAAGGTCAGTGTTGCCTAGGGAGGGGAATATGCTAGTTAGATATTTTTCTTTTGCTGATCTGTATGTCTTATTCTTGACTTCATGGCCAAATGCAACACTAACTTGCCTGTGAGTTACTTTGTAGCAAATTAAGAAAGAGGTGAACCTTTTCTTTCTAAATGTGCAGGTTTTTGGCAAGTATTCATGAGTCATTAGATGCTGAAAACGTACCACACTGTACAGTTATAGCCCCATTTCTATTAAGATATTTGACTTGAAAAAAGGCCATTGAAAACTGTATTCCATAATGCCAATAGCTACAATAGTAAAATGTAGCACCACCTAGGATTTATATACTCTTGTCCTTTAGAAGTATTAAAAATATTTTCCATTTTCACTGCTCTACATTCTTTATAGACACATGTCAGTGTGAATGGTCTTTGATTGTATATTCCAGGGATTTCTTGCCCATGCTATCTTTAGCTGGAAATAGAAATGTTGAGAAACGCTAATGGTGATAGGTTAAACTGGTATGCTCTTTATATTAGTTCAGAAGTATTTGTTGAGCAAGCATTTTTCTCTATGTAGTGTGTGTGTGTGTGTGTGTGTGTGTGTGTGTGTGAATGAGAGAAAGAGAGATTGAGAGAGAGAGAGAGAGAGAGAGAGAGAGAGAGAGAGATGTAATGGGGCATTAAGAGAAAGACAGGTATCTGTAATCTCATGACACCTATACACCCATAATATGCCACCATCTGTAAACTAGGTGATATACTCAAGTCCAAAATAAGTTAGAGAAAGGGGGAAAGGAAAGGTTTCTTCAATTTATGGAACTTAGAAGGGCTATGAAGAAGTTACTATCAGAGAACTTCTAGTTGGAAATCTATTTCATTAGACAAATGAGATGTCACCTTGTCTGACATCCGCCTGCTTGTATACAATTTGGAAGTTGTACTTCAGCTAGGTTAACTCTGGAGTTTGTGGAATAAGCAATGTTACATAAAAGTCTGTATTTTAAGTGGAGCAAATTTCTGTCTCTGATATTATCAAAGAAGATTTTGAATCATTGTAGAATGGTTTCTGTGTCAATGGGAGGTTAAAGTTGTTGATTATATAATCCCATCCACTATGAAAATTAGGGATTCTGAAAAAGCACTATCATCTTGTCATATTATTTCTGTATATTTTATTTCATGAAATATTTTGTTTATAAATGTTTACATATGGTAGAGATAATTGAAGAAAATTCCATATATGACAAAACACTGATTTTTGTTTAGATTTATTTTTTTATTTATATTTTCATGTTTATAGGACTTGAAGGCATAATTTTTAATGATCACAAAAATACATAATAATGTCATTGAGTTCTGTGTAAGTATCCACTACTGATGGATATTCAAATTTACAATTTTGTTTTAAAATTTTTATGGTTATAAGTAAATCTGGGTTCAGTATTGTTGTTCCTAAAGGCTACTTCTATATTTTCTTCAAATGTGTTTACAAAATTGGAATTCCTCAGAAAATGTTATATACATTCTTAACAATTTTGAAGAAAATGCCACTCTGCTTTCTAAGAGCATTATAATATCATACATTTACATGAGTGAGAAATTCTCACTTTCTACGTTTTCAAAACATATATATATATGTATATATATATATATATAATCTTAATTCAAGATTGTTGTGTTAATAATGAGGATTAACTTTTAGGAATATTGTTATTCTCAAAGCACTACTGATTAATTAGAACTACAAACTCTAGTCTCCTCCATCCCCCCAACCCCAAATTTCTTTTTTTCCCCTGCATTATTTTTCTCCATGGCTGTTAACACCATCTAACATTAAAATACACTTACCTTGTTTAATGTCTTTCTGATCTGCATTAGGGTAATACTTTATTTGATTGCCACTTTTCTTTAAATTTACAACAGTGCTTACTATGTACTATATGTTCAGTAAATATTTGTTGAATAAAATCAATGGTTAATTACATATTTCTTATGACATTTTAAGCCCATTTATCTTCAGAGGAATATATGATTTTTTTATATGAATGAGGACTATATAAAACAAATGTATAAATTCTCTGTTTTATGTTCTGAAAATATTTTCCTAGTTTGTCTTTTGGTCATTAATTATATATTAATTTTTGTTTACATAAATATATTGAATTTTTAAATACCTGCTTATCTTTTCTTTTGCAATTACAATTATGTCCATATCAAAAGATTTAGAAATTTCTCCTTGATTTTTTGATGGATTTTTTAAAAACATCATTTCTATTAGATTTTACTCTTTTCCAGTATTTTTAAATTAATTTGTTAGGTTTATGATGTAGAACTTAAAGTTATGCTTTTATAGCTATTACTGGGCCACTTAGGGGTACTTTCATGACTTTTATAGTTTTTATATTTACTATATCAAGTATTAAATTATTATATTAGTTCTATATATTCTTTTCCATTTATTGGGTTTTCTTATTGATTAGAATGAAACCTGAGCTTTATTTTAGAATATTTTGGTAAGATTCCAACAATTCCCAATAATGTTAAAAGAGGAGTATTTTTCAGTTTCTAAATAAATGTGCAAATATAGGGCATTTTTTAAAAAATTCAGCTTTCCTCTCCCCCAAATCATATTTGTCTTACGTTACTCACATTTTTAAGAAAATATTTTTGGTCGTATCATAATAAGGTTTTATATATCACACATTTTTGTTAGTATTATTCCCATATAGTTCATATTTTTGTTGCTTCTAAAATTGATATTTTATTATATTTCATAATCTGATATTTTTGATATGTTGAAATGTTAGTATACAATTATCTGGTAATTTATTGACCATTTTAGTAATTCTAATTGGCTTTGAATTCATTACTTTGGAATTATATGAACTAATATCTACTTTCTTGCATTTACAATTCCAAGTTTGCAAATAGAATTACATTTCATATTTCTTTTAAATATCTTACCATACTTTCAAGGATATCTAAAAGTATTATCAGATATATCGATATGATTCAATTTTAATGGAATCTTATTATGGCTAGACTTGTGGTGACTTTGTACTTATGCTCCAAGATCTTAAGAAAAACTAAATTTTTAAAGCATCTGTTCAATTATGACTAAATATCAACTATGTTATGTTATTAATCTAAGTATTATTTGTCGGCTGCTTGTCACATGGTTCTATAACTCTAACTTATTTTCTTATATTTGTTCAGGATTTTTAACTCTAAAATGTTAACTATTCATTAAGTATAAATACTTTGACCTAAGACATCCATTCATTAGTCATTTTTAAGCCAATATTAAGCTCCATTTCTTTTTCTTCAATATCCCTTAGACTACCTGCTAATTTTTTCTTTGGATAGTGTACAAAACCTGGCTTAGAATGATTATGTGTTTATATGTTCAAATAAGAGTTAAGGAAAGGGGGCTGGGGTTGTGGCTCAGTGGTAGAGTGCTTGCCTTGCATGCATGGGGCACTGGATTTGATCCTCAGCACCACATAAATAAATAATAATAAAAAAGGATATTGTGTCCATCTACAACTAAAACAAATTAAAAAAAAGAGTTAAGGAAAGAAAACCTCAGGCTAAATGGCAGAAGCAGAAGCTGGAGAACCAAACACTGTACTAATGGAAATGTTAATGTTTAAATTTTTCACTGCCTTTCCTTTCTTTATGTTTTTAGGGACTTCTCTCATTCTTTGAAACCAACAAAATTTCAGAAACAACTGCAAGAGGTGTCTTTACAATATTGCAGAATACATCTTTCTAGTTGCAAAACATTAAAAATTGAACCCCATAATTATTTCACAATATTCACCTGCCCTCCCATATTTCTCATCAGTGTTGACTTAACTATTTTCTCAGTTCCTCCAGCAAGAAATCTCAGCAGTCAATCTTAATATTTCCTTCTGTTTCATCATTCAGGTTTCAAACAATTACACCCAGTAGTTATCAATTGTGACTGTATGTTAAAACTATGAGGAAAGCTTCAAAAATACTGATAAAGGTTTCACCCCTTTTAGAGATTCTTATGTACTAGGTCTGGAATATGTTCCGGACATTATATTATTTCAGTACTCCCACAAATTCAGTTGTTCAGCCAAGATGAAGAACCTTGGATCTCAGCGCTCTTGGTCAAACTGTCATCTTCTCTTACCCAGCATGTCACAGCCTCTTTCTAATTTGTATCCTTTCCCCAACCCCCTACATGTACTCCACAGTCTGATTCTTTAAAAATCTCTAACTCTAGCCTCAATAACTTAGTAAGTTCCTAAGCAACTTGGAGAGACCCTGTCTATAAATCAAAATATAAAAAGGACTGGGGATGTGGCTCATTGGTTAAGTGCCCCTGGATTAAATCCCCAGAAGTGAAAAAACAAAACAAACAAAACAAAAACCAAAAAACAAAAAAATGACTCCACATTGCCTCCAAATTCACCTGAAAGACTTTTAATACATTTCTTTCCTTCCTTGAGTCTACCGATTAATCTTAGTGCCTGGTCATATTCACGCTTCATACTCTGTCAAAACAGTCTTCACAGGTCAGACCCTTCATGTCCACTTCTCGAATGTTAAATCTCTTTCTTCTCTGTCTAGTGAGTCCTTTACTTTGCCTTTACTTCATCTTTTCGAAGTTATGCTCTTTGTAGGTTCCTCCTAGGTTCTCACAGGTTTCCAACTTCCTTGGTGTTTGTCACATGATTCTTTATTACGTGTTTGCATATCTTTGGCACTAGGCAGACTTTCCAGGATTAAAATTACATATTCCTGGTCTCCTCATCCAGAGATTCTGAATCTGGAAGTCTGAAGTGAGATCTTTGAAATCTTTGGTTTTAGTCATCATTCAAATGAATTTTTAAAATATAATCATAAAAGTTTGGTAGATGTTAACAAAAGTAAAATTTAAGTTGTTTTCTTTAAATGGTTTGATAATCAAATATGTGTGCATGGGAAGTATCCTATCTAAACGCTTTCTACAGGGAATTCCTCCTATATACATGCAAAATCTTGACAATCCAGTTCACCAGTGAGGTCTGATCTCTGCTCCCTATACTCAGGACTGAATCACTTAAAACAAGGAAGGCACACAGCGGCACTAAACAGCAATTTATAAGAGATTAGTCTGCTTTTGATTATCTTCTCTTAGGCTTTAAGCAGTACTTCAGAAATAAAATTCCATGGATTTTTATTTAACCCAATGGTTTTGTGTTTCTCCACCATCAGCAACTATTAATAGCTATGGACAACAATGCTTGAAGTGTCATATTTTGGAAAATTCTACAATAAATAATATTCTTGTATGTGACAGACACAAGCAAAAAATTAAGACAAAATATTAGTCATATAGATCTCAAAGAGAATAACCAATTGTCCAACTTTTGTTATAGTGAATTTAGCTGTGTTTTAGCATAGTTTATCTGTTTTAACAAATTAATTGAGACACTGGAAAAATTAGTCTTAAATGCCAGAACTCAGGATTTCTTTCTTTCTTGAATTTTCCTTTATGTGCATTCTATTTCTTTTTTTTATTTATTTTTTTCTTTTTTTAAAATTTCTATCTTTTATATGTAGTTATATATGACAGTTTTTTTTCCACATTTTTTGTACACAAATGGGGTATAACTTTTCATTTCTATGGTTGTACACAATGTAGCTTGACATGATTCATGTAATCTTACATACACATAGAGTATTCAGTACTAAATAATTTATAGATTCATGAAATAATATATATGCTTGAAAATATATAGACTCAATTAAATGGATAGTCTCTATTAAATGGATTTATAAGTAGATGCTTAAATTTCTTTTTCAGATAGAATGTTTTCTTTGGAAGCTATGAAGCATATATACCAAAGTAGTAGCTAAGCCAAAGTTATTGGGACAAAACTGGGTGCTTATTAGTAATATTTGATTTTTTGGTCTATAAATATATTTTATTAAATATTATTCTTAAAATGTATCTATTATTTAATAATATACCCAGAATCACAATCATAGAGATAACTACATTTTAAAATTTGATAAATAATAATTCATCAGTTCTATAAAGAATATAATTAATACTATTCTAGGTGACTGGAAGACTTTTTGGAAACTTTAGTTTACCTTTTATTGGCATAATGAAAAACAGAACCAGAAATGTTTCTATATTATGAATTATGAAACAACTGAATTGCTTTGTGTATGAGGCTGCGGTATGAAGATCCTTTATGTATGGAGTTACAGTACTAAAAGATTTTTTGTGTATGGAGATACAGTGCTAACAATATTTAATAAAGAAGAAAAATGAAGCAGTTCTTCCATTACTCTGAAGGTTCAACAACAATAGGAAAAGAAAATATGAAGGGAGAATTTTTTAAAAAAATGTTTCGAATGGTGCCAAAAATGTCAGGTAATAGAACAACAACACACTTAGCAGATCTCTGACTACCAAAAGTTTTGGATCAACTCCCAGCTTCAGAAGTTGGATGAAACTTGTGTGATGTTTGCCAGAATTGATGGAGGCCCTAAAAATGCTTTCAAAAAATCTGTTTATAAAGCTGGAAATAGTCTTTCTTCTCCTTGCATAGTTTTTCTTTTATTTTTCAGGATGATTTAATTCCTTACATGTATTAGGATAGCACATTAATAACATTTTGAAGATATGTAGAAAATGATAAAATTAATTATAAATAAAAATTGTGCATCATAATCTTTATGAGGGCAAAAATTACCAATATTTAAGGCTCAAGATAAGATTCCTGTTTTCCTTTCATGAATAAATTCTTTACTAAATATGTACAAAGACTGATGTGAATGCAAAGAATTCTTCATTTACTAGTTCATAGAATTGTTAATTCACCCTTTCCTACTTAAGGAGATAAAAAGAAAATAAGGTTCAATCCATTTTTTTCAAGAAGATTTATTATATCATTGGTTATTATTGGAATGAAGGCCTTGTGGTAAGAAATTCACCCACACAATTCCATCAGCTCACCATACAAACTTGATTGAATAGGATTAAATTGAATTAAATCTGTTTTTTGTTGTTGTTATTGTTGCTGATGTTTTTGGTGCCAGGAAATGAACTCAGGGGCACTCGACGATCAAGTCATAACCAGAGCCCTATGTTTTTGTATTTTATTTAGAGACAGGGTCACACTGAGTTGCTTAGCACATTGCTTTTGCTGAGACTGGCTTTGAACTAGAGATCCTCCTGCCTCAAGTTTCCCAAACCCCCGGGGATTATAGGCCTGCACCACTGTAACGGGCGAGTAGAATTAAATATTTCATTTGTACATTTTAAGTTTCAAAATTAAGGGAAATGTAATTTTTAAAATTTTTTTAAATATATTTTTTATTTTAGTTCATTGTACACAGATGGAATACAACTATCATTTTTCTGGTTGTGCACAAAGTAGAATCATATAATTTGCCTATTCATACATATACATAGGGTAAAGATGATTGACTCATTTTATTATCTTTCCTTCCCCACCCTCTCTCCACCCCTCATTTTCCTCTATACAATCCATCTCTTCTCCCTTCTTCCCATACCTCCCCCTACCCCCCTATGTGTCATCAACCACTTAAAGAGAAATCATTCAACCTTTGGTTTTTTGGGATTGGCTTATTTCACTTAACATGATTTTCTCCAATTCCATCCATTTACCAGCAAATGTCATAATTTTATTCTTATTTATGGCTGAATAATATTCCATTATATATATATTATATATATATATCTATATCACAGTTTCTTTATCCATTCATCTATTGAAGGGCATCTAGGTTGGTTCCACAGTCTAACTATAATGAATTGGGCTGCTATAAACATTGATGTGGCTGCATCACTGTAGTATGCTGATTTTAAGTCCTTCGGGTATAGGCCAAGGAGTGGGATAGCTGGGTCAAATGGTGGATCCATTCCAAGTTTTTTGAGGAATCTCCACACTGCTTTCCAGAGTGGTTGCACTAATTTGCAACCCCACCAGCAATGTATAAGTGTACCTTTATCCCCACATCCTCACCAACAGCTATTGTTGCTTGTATTCTTGATAATAGCCATTCTAATTGGGGTGAGATGATATCTTAAGGTAGTTTTGATTTACATTTCTCTTATTACTAGAGATGTTGAACATTTTTTCATATACCTGTTCATTGCTTGTAGATCCTCTTCTGTGAAGTGTCTGCTCATTTCCTTAGCCCATTTATTGATTGGGTTATTTCATTGATTTCAGCTCTGATTTTAATTATTTCCTCTCTTCTACAAATTTTGGTGCTAATCTGTTCTTCTTTTTCTAGGGTTTTGAGTTGTAATGTGAGGTCATTTATTTGTTTACTTATCATTCTTTTGTTGAATGTGCTCCATGCAATGAATTCTCCTCTTAGTACTGCTTTCATAGTGTTCCAGAGATTTTGATATATTGTATCATTGTTCTCATTTACCTCTATGAATTTTTTATTTCCCCACTGATGTCTTCTGTTATCCATACATCATTCAACAGAGTATTATTTAATCTCCAGGTGTTGGAATAGTTTGTTTTTCATTTTATTATTGACTTCTAATTTCATTCCATTGTGATCTGACAAAATGCAAGGTATTATATCTATCTTTTTGTATTTGCTAAGAGTAGCTTTGCGGCATAACATATGGTTTACTTTAGAGAAGGATCCATGTGCTGCTGAGAAGAAATTGTATTCACTTGTTGCTGGATGGAATACTCTATATATGTCTGTTAAGTCTAAATTATTGATTGTGTTATTTAGATCTATGGTTTCTTTGTTCAACATTTGTTTGGAAGATCTGTCCAATAGTGAGAGAGGTATATTAAAGTCACCTAATATTATTGTGTTGTGGTCTTTTAGGTTCCTGGAATTGAGAAGTATTTGTTTAACATACATGGGTGCGCTATTGTTTGGAGCATAAATATTTATGATTGTTATGTCTTGCTGATTTATGCTTCCCTTAAGCAGTATGAAATGTCCTTCTTTATCCCTTCTGACTATCTTCGGCTTGAAGTCTGCTTTATATGAAATGAGAATGGAAACCCCTGCTTTTTTACTGAGTCTGTGTGTGTGGTATGTTTTTTCTCATCCTTTCACCTTCAGTCTGTGGGTGTCCTTTTCTATGAGATGAGTCTCTTGAAGGCAGCATATTGTTGGGTCTTTCTTTTTAATCCAATCTGCCAGTCTATGTTTTTTGATTGCTGAGTTTAGGCCATTTACATTCAGGGTTATTATTGAGATCTGACTTGCATTCCTGGTCATTTTGACTTATTTTTGGCTTTTAACTTGACTTGGTTTCTCCTTTAATTGACTATTCCTTTAGGATAATTCCTCCCTTTGTTGGGTTACATTGTTGTTTTTCATTTCTTCCTCTTGGAAGCCTGCACTTTGCTGTACTACAGGCTTTCTATTTGTGAATTATTTTAGCTTTTGTTTATCATAGAAGGATTTTATTTCATCATCAAATCTGAAGGTAAGTTTTGCTGGGTATAAGATTCTTGGTTGGCATCCATTTTCTTTCATAGCTTGAAATATGTTGTTCTAGTCCCTTCTTGCTCTTAGGGTCTGGGCTGAGAGATCTGCTGATATCCTTATTGGCTTCCCCCTGTATGTAATCTGATGCTTTTCTCTCAAACTCTTTAAAATTCTATCTTTATTTTGTATGTTAGGTATTTTCATTATAATATGCCTCGGTGTGGATCTGATGTAATTTTGTGCGTTTGGTGTCCTGTTAGCTTGTTGTATTTGATTTTCCATCTCATTCATCAGATTTGGGAAATTTTCTGATATTATTTCATTGAACAGATTATTCATTCCTTTGGTTTGTATCTCTGTGCCTTCCTCAATCCCAATAATTCTTAAATTTGGTCTTTTCATGATGTTCATATTTCTTGGAGATTCTGTTCATCCTTACTATCTTCTCTGTTTGGTCGACTTTGTTTTTAAGATTAAATATTTTGTCTTCATTGTCTGAGGTTCTGTCTTCCAAGTGATCTAGTCTGTTAGTTATGCTTTCTATTGAGTTTTTAATTTGGTTTATTGTTTCCTTCATTTCAAGGATTTCTGTTTTTATTTTTTTGTCAGAATTTCTATCTCTTTATTGAAATGATTTTTTGCTTCCTACAGTTGCTCTATTAGCTGATTATTCATAGCCTTCATTTGCTCTCTCATCACATTGTTTGCTTCTTGGATCATTTGCTTCTTGGAGTACATTCTGAACTCCCTTTCTGACTTTCCTTCTACCATGTTGTCATTGGGTTCTATTGATATAGCATCTAGGTTTGTTTGGGACACTTTCTTCCCTTGTTTTCTCATGCTGCTCAAGTATCTTTCCTTCTAGCAGTGTGAATCAGAGGTATTGCCATTTCCCTTTAAAGACTTATCATGTCCCTGCTAATTTTCAATACCTCACCTTGAAGAGATTAATATTAGCAACACACCATATAAACAATATGCATCCTTAATCCATATATACCCTATTTAAATATAAACTGTTGTTATAATATACAGAGATGGGTTCACCTTATTATCTACAGCAAAACCAATAGGTTTGCAATTTAGGACACAATTTCAAATGGTGGAAAACGAGGATGAGGATGGGTGTAAAATATATCGCTAATGAGATAGGAAGTGAGTCTATAAAGGTACTTTGTTGAGGAATAGTGAAAGCGGGATTAAAAGAAATAGGTTGTCAGCATGAGAAAAGAGAGAGTCACCAAGGAAACAAATAAGAGGATGATAGAGTGATAGGTATATTAATAAAAAAAAAAAGGTGGGAATATTGTAGGTATAATAGGAATAATTGTAATACTATTTTTAAAAAGTTCAGCAATAAAATTCTATTGTACTGTTCAAATGTATTTTTCAGTAGTCTGTTGCCTGAGAGGTGCTTGATAATGTGGTGCTCTGGCCTGTGGGCAAGGTCAAGTGACAGGGGAAAGTCCAGCGTCTGGTCCTCTGGGCTCCTCCTGGCTGGAACTGCACATCCCCCAGAGCAGAGTCTATGCAGGGGAAATGTAATATAAAGTTTAGAAAGGACTATGTTTAAAGACAGTGTATTTCTATGTGTTAAAAGAAGAATTCATCAATTTTTTTTCAAAATAATTATTTTTAGAAAGTGACAATAAGGAACTTAGTTGAATTAATTAGATACTCAAGATTTCTATAACATCTAGAAAATGTATATTATAGATAAATAACTGCTGATTGGTTCAAAATGCCAGTAATTTAATTGCCAATAATTATTTAATACTTCACGGATTCTGGGGAAGACCTTTTTACATTGAGAACACAATTGATAAGTTAGTCTAAAGAGCCAGATTTAACATATGTAAAATTATTTTTAACTATGTCATAATGCATCTAAAATATTCAGTGTTGACAATAAGAATACTTGATAAGTCATGGGAATTATTTTCAAAAGTCTGAGGCTTTCATCTAAGTATTCTTAAACATATACATACTTAAGAAAAGTTCTCAGTGTTCATTAGATTAAATTGACACAACTCATTTCTTAAAATGTACTCTATGTATTCTCAGCATTTGGTTGATCTCTCTCAATCATAAACTGACAAAAGTCAATCATGACACAAAATCTACCTCGTGCCAGATATAGGATCAACAGAATTAGCTTTAGAGTCAAATAGAAAACTTCAGAGCTAATGTTTTACACTCTTAAACACAGCAAATTATTTGGCAAAAAATATCCCCACTGCCTGGTAAGAAGGAAGTACTGCTGGCAAAGAGGAATATAAATGTCATATATGGAACACTTAACAGAGGACTAAGAAAAATTGGTTGAGTTCTCTTATTCCCAGTAGTTTCTGTGAATTTTGGGGTGTTGTTTTGTTTTAACAGAACTTATTTTAAGAAAGTACTATGTATTAAGCAGTTTAATATTTTAAAATTATTTTACCCATTTTATTCGCACGTTATAGCTGTACATAATGATGGGATTTGTTTTTACTTATTCATACATGCACACAATAAATATAATTTGGCTGTTATCACTCCCCAACACTCCCCTGCCACCACTGTCTCCTATTCCTTGGTCTCTTTCCTCTACGATCTCCCTTTGATTTCCATGAGATCTAGCCCCACCTTTCTTTTCTTTTTTTCTTCTCTAGCTTCTGTATATGAAACAAAACATACAATTCTGAGTTTTCATTTATTTTGGTTAATATGATGGTCTCAATTTCATCATTTTCCTGCAAATAATGTAATTACATTTTTCTTTATACCTGAATAAAACTCCATTGTGTATATACACCACATTTTCTTTTCTTATTTATTTATTTTTTTTGAGCAGAAAATCTACTACCACATTTTCTTTATACATTCATCTGTTGATGGACACCTAGACTGATTGCATAGTTTGGCTACTGTAAATTGTGCAGCTATAAACATGGGAATGCATGTATCATTACAGTATGATAACTTTAATGCATTAGGATAAATACCAAGGAGTGGTATAGCTGGGTCATATGGTGGATCCTTGCCTAGCCTTTTGAGGAAACTTCCATACTGATTCCATATTGGGTATATTACTTTTTAATTAATTGTTTGAAAGACACACTGAGTTAATATAATTCGAGCCTCCAAAACCAATCAAAAACAACAAAACACCTAATAATTGAATAATTGAATTGAATATAAAATGGATACATAAATTTTCCTCTTTGAAATATTGGTGATAACTAGTAAACTTATTTAAATCTTCATAGACTCTAAGAAAGACTTTGGACTTCATGTTGGTAACCACATAAATTGTTGGAGGAGCAGAGAAGAAAGAGAGATTGAAGAAAGTTTGATTTCAAAACAAATGATCTTAGAAGGAAGACTAACTTAGAAAATTGGTTACTTAAAGAACTTTGAAACACAATGCAGACCTACGTCCTTATTATCCACATAAGGCTACTAAGACTTGAGATCAGGGTGTTTTTTTTTTATTTTCTTCTCTTTATATTAACAATAACTGGCAACTGAAAATGGATACTAAAGTAACATTTTTTATCAATCGCAGATCCAGAAGTAAAAATACCACGATGTATGGTCACATCTATGCTTCTGTTGAGAACAAACAAGATAGTTCTTGATGATCATGCAGCCTATGTGTTGCACCCATATTAGCTGTTCAATGAATATTTGGTTTAGCTTTCAGATGGTTAATATGTAAACTTAATTCAGGGTAAATTAATTGATTGGTTTTACTTTATTACATATTGGCTCTGGCAGTACTTATAATTTTTACAAATTTTATGTTGTTATATTCCTACATTTGAAAATATTTAGACTATATTGGGATATACTGTGTTCACATTTTAGGTAGCAAAACATGCTATTTTGACTTTCCACTCCAATGTAAGCTTTTGCCTTCAGTTTGTATAATGACTACTCTTAAACATTCTCAATTTCTGTTTATGAACTTGTTCTCAGAAATGCACTTTTGTTTTCCAACTTTTGTTACTGACTTAAGTGGATAGAAGCAGTATTCCACCCTACTTTAGAATGCAGAGCCACAATGAACCATAAATGAAAGGTGGACATGGTAAACAAAGATGTGAACAGTTGTACAAAAATGTAAAATCCATTGTGTCCCTCATTAATAGTCTTGACCATAAGTAAAACACTCAATAGGAATAAAAGTAAATGGGTTTGGATGAAACACTTGCTGGAGCATATCAATATAATAATTATGACTTCTTTTTATCTTTAAGTATTTTTAACATTTCAAGAAGTTCACTTTCATGATATTTGAAAAATTTGAAAATACTTTGAGTTTATTTTGTTTTTCATTTAATTATGATTGCAGCTATCTTTGTATCAATATTTAGAACACGTTTCAATGTATCTCACCATAATGAATCATAGTGTATTTTCCCCAAAAAAGGATATAATAGTTTTCTTCTAAGTAGGAAAATAATGAAGATTAGATCTAATGCATAAAACATTTGCCCCTCCCTTTTTTGCATTTACAAGGTTTTTGGCAAATGTTTTAAACTGACCCACAGGGCAAATTCTTTTTTTTTTTCTTGATGAGAAGAAACCTCCCACCTACTGCAATTTTTTGAAATAAAGTAAATACTTCTAATGGGACTATTTCATTTGGAAGGCAAAGAAAGTAGTTTTTGTTTTATGTTCTTTCTTCCATTGTGACAATGTGAGAAAAAGTAAAGGAGGTTATTGTTGTATTATATCAATATGTTAGACCAGAAGATTGCCCTTCTTTGAAATTTCCAAAATTGCCTATTTAGATTACTGACTTCAGTAGATAACTGTATTTTGTTTTCCTATAGATTGTGTTATGCCATTTGTATGTCTTTACTGACTAGTAAGATACTTGAAATTTCCTTTTTTTTTTTTCGATAGTCATAGGGAAACAAATACAAAAGAATACAGGAAGAGTTATTTGTATTTTATCAGTGGAAGAATTATTTCATGCAAACTTATGAAAGAAAGCTACCTACGTTTCAAAGGTATATCTGTGTTATAGACTTTTCCAGGATACTTTAATGAAACTGTGAGTTCCTGGAAAAGAAATTGAAAATGACAAATACTGAGCACAGCACTAATAGATCTAGAAGCAGTAATAAACCAGATGGATAGAGAAATGAATCACTATCCAAAGGAAAAGCTTCTATTTAGCAAAAATGTAATATCAGAAAGTTACAAGAAAGGAATCTTCCACAATGATTGCCCATTTGAAGTTAATGAATTTAGGGATAGAATTAGGAATTAATATCAAACTATGAAATTTAATTATCTGTCTTATTGCATTCAATACTAATTAACCTCAGAAAAACATGACTGATGAGTTAATAATGCAAGCTACATTTTTTTTCAAAGTACATGTGAATTATTTTTTGGCTAACCCACTATTTTGGTTTTACTGTAGAAAGAATAGAATTATGCCAATTATTTCTTTATGAGGAATTTCTTTTTATGTCATATTTTTGTGATTGAAGAAATAAAAGGATATCTTCCGAGCTTTCCTATAATTATTATTTGAAAATATGTGCTTATTGATTTTAACAACTTTTTAGTTGCTCATTATTTTATATGCATACACATAATTAATCAACACAACAACCTTAAGATAATTTCTGTTTTCTTCTCTTTTTTGATATTTCAAACATCCATTTTATCTTTTTTATGATTAAATTTTCTAATTCTTTGTGTCATATCCTCATTCCTTTCTGCAGGGAAATTGCCTGCATGGTAATATGTCCTTTCATGACTTCATTTGCAAATAATTTCTGTGTTTTCTTGATGTTATGCCCATCAAGGAAATCTGCAGGAATTTCCAAAAAGAATTCATTTAAACCTCAAATGATCTCACTTTTGATAAAAATAAAGATTGCAAAAGATATACTAGATTGACATAGGGATTTCATATCATACTAAAATATAACTTCTGTGGATCAGTATTTTTAAATGCACTATAGAGTATACTATCTAGTGCCATGTAACTTATTTGATCGCCTTAAAATTAAAAGAAAGAAAAGGAAAAACAAACAAACAAAAAACAAATTATTCAAACCTTCTAACTAGAAAAATTATCTTTGGTCACACATTAGCATACACCCATTTTAAACTTTTGATTCAGACTGTGTGCTTCAAAATTAGAAGCCATAACAAAGTAGAAAATATACTAGTTTACAACTAAAGATGATACCTTTACTTTAGCATAATTACAAAGTAAAATAACACCTTGATACTAAAAATCCATATGAATAGAATGAGTCAAACGGTAATGAGATGACCATCTGGTTAGAAATGTTATAAAGTTAAAGAAGAATGGAGAATCATGTGTTTCTAGTTTATTATTCTGGGTTTTCATATTATGCTAAACAGATTATTTAAATACAGTTTTGGTTAACTACAAAGAAAGATTCCATAACATAAAATCTGTGTAGGATATGTGATTGGGTGTGGTGCTTAACAGCAGCTTTATGTTTTAGCATAAATTATTAAATGGGTGGTAATCTGCACTGCCCAAAACAGTTGTACACAGACATTTTAGAAAGTAGTATGAAAGCATATGATTTGATGTAGATAGAGTAGCCATTGAGGCCTTTCTTCTTTGTCCTTCCCTGTCTCTTCTGCCCAGGCTTTTAATTGCGTTCTGTATTACCATTACTTCCTGAACAGATGGTATTTCAGGTAAATTATGCTTATCAATAAAAAGTAATATTCTTTAGACCTATTATTCTTGTTACATTGGATAGTCTTCAAAATTAATGTATCCTAGAGAAATTATATTTATAATCATTAGAGGGGAAAATTTAAAAAGCATCCTGTGACTTAAACAGTAGAAAGTAATGTTCTTTGTATTTTATAACCATGGAAATTAAGAATAGGTTTAATTTACTTCTTTGTTATGAGAAGAACATAGAGAAATTAGTATGTCAGTGAAATAACCCCCTAATTTTAATTTTTTAATAATTTCATTAATCTATGTATAATAGGTATCCTATTCATAGCTTAATACTTAGATTATTAATATTAACATCTACCCAAGAAAGGATTCCTTGTTAGACATAGCAGTCTTTCGTAGCCACTCATTTCATATTTGTCCATATTGTTTATGTAAATAATGTATTTGGAGCATTTTTAAATGTTTTTGAGATCATGAATTTCCATCCATGTTGTGATTTGAAGCATTCTTTTAAAAGTAAAATTCATACTAAAGCCAAATCTCACCAAAAAACTATGATAAAAGTTAAAGGCAAAATTACCTCTAATCATTCTTACCTTTAAAAGACATAGAATCTAGAAATGTAAGATTTTTATTAATTTAGAAGATTATGTGATGAACAATATAGTGCCTATAGTTTATTTATTTTCTTTAGTGTTTTTGTGGATATTTCTTGGGTTCAAGCAATTAAATAGTGAAATTGCACTACGTCTTAGAATTTATTGATCCTTTAGTTCACTTTTTTCTATGAGTGCAGTGATACTTTAGTAACAAATTAAGATTTATAATCCTTTCTATTTCTTCATAGTATTTATTTGAATAAAAATAAGGTGGAAGTTTGGGGCACTGTTTTCCGTATTCTTATATTTCTCTTTTAAATCAGTGTACTGATGTATCAGTTATTTGTAATGTAATAACAAGTACTAATTAAGATCCTGTTTCTTGGAAAGGTGCTCAGTGTTTGATTTACAAGAATAAATGTGTTGGTATGCCACCTGTTCATGAAAAAGGGTTGCTATGCTATGTGAAGTTATGTAAATGTAGATGTACACGTTGTTCTAGAAGTGTATAGGAGTATCTCTAGCTTGGTCTGGTGAGGTCCTGAGAAAACTTGGAAGGAGGATATTAATGTTTTAGCTATTTAAAAGCTAGGAACTCAAGGGGTCTTGACAGTGAATTAGGTGATAGGTCTTATGGAACAAGAGAGATTTTTAAAGGTTTGGTTTGTGAAGAGTGAAAGGCAGAGGAACATGAGTAGAATTTTCAAGAAACTTGAAGTATTTCAATGTGGAAGGGGCTAGGAGTTGAAGATGGAGATGTAAGCAAGTGCCAGATGAAACTAGATTGTTTTGGCTTTGGGGCTAGGACTTTTCTTCTGATAATTATTAGAAGGCACTAAAATCATTTAAGGAAATATTCCCACAGCCATTACTTATTTTATAAAAATATGATACTTTTGTGCTATAGAGAATGAATTGGAGGTACCAGGGACTTTGTGAAATGGAATATCAAAATAAACCAATGTGTGAATTCATTTTATTTTCTTGTTCTCAATGAAGCCAGTTACTCTGCTGGGACACTGATTGATCCATAACATTTTCAGGTGGTAGCTCTTATTTCTTCCTTAGCCATTAACTAGTGAGATTAGGAGTGAGTGAGGTGATTTCCTTGCTCTTTACCGATGCCCTGAGTGCATTACCTCTCTCCATCCACAAAGCACTCAGCCTTTACTCTCATGCCATAATGCTGTTTCAGCCACTACCTCTCACAGTTGCCTTCTATAGGCTCATAGGATGGACTCACTCATTTCCTAGTGTTACCATCTATATATCTTCACTCTACCCAATCCCACAAAATTCTGGACAATTTTAATACACAGGAAGATGTTCTTTTTGACAGTGACCTGCTCTCCTCCAATGATCCAGTCCTATCTCCTGCTTGAAATTCACTCCCTCAGTTAGATCAAGAAACTTGTCATTACTGGTAACTGCTGATACCTCCAAATTCTCACTAACTCCTGTTGTACGGAATTACAACATCCAGAATCTCAACTGTAACAGTCTTTCCACTACACCATGGCATTGGGTTGATGGAATACATTGCCTGTTCATTATCTTCATATCTTGGATATCAATATTTCTACTGTTATTCAGTTCAAATCCTATAATCAGTCATTATTGTCAATATTTTACATATATTCTCAACATTCTTGTGACCTTTATTCTGCCATAGTGGTTTTTAGCACCACAACCCTTGTTAACTCCAAATTCCTACCCATCCTTCTATGCACCTGACCAGCTGGATGGAACAGAAGAAAACCAAAAATCCATAATATAATCCTGAATCATCTCAATTTAAACTTGTGATTAGGAAATGCAAGTTGATATCATTCTTGTTTTCCCACTCATATTCTCTCCTATTCTCCAGATGATTGTTCAATACCATCTAGTTTCTACTTGAACTGCCAATAGCCTCCCTTCATACTTACTCTTGGATAATTGCCTTTCTTCCTATTGAGAAAATCCAGTAATTAGAACTTTAGTAAGTTCCCATCTACTAAGATGACTATCTCTGTACACAGCAATGCATCCTCTTCTGAAAAAATGAACTTTTATTCCTGCCTAGAACTTTGCTTTTGAACATAACCCATCCTTTCTTATCCACACACAAATATCACTCTGGCAAATTTCTCTATATACTCCATGTTGGCAGTTTTATAATGTCATTATTGCTCTAATTTCTACAATAGCAAACTATTAGTTGTTCTTTATCCCACAACCTACTATCTCATCAAATTTAATCTCACCACTCATCTGAATCTGTTTTTTAGAAGTTTATCAATGACTTCAACTGAATGAAGTGGTTTTCATTTATTTCATCTCTCACCAGCATTTGCCCTAGCATATTCTCCCCACTTGACTCTGTCACAATCTCTTACTTCAAATTCATTGCTTCACTTTTCTCAGGTTCTGTTACTAATTCCACATTTATTGAAAATTGTTTAACACTGAAATGCTCCAAGACTTAATCCATGGCCATCTCCTCTCTGCAGTCACTTGTTTATAAGGTTATCTAGTCTCATGGCTTCAAATACCTCAATGTATCCACCAGACTGTGCCTCCCCTCTGAACTACCAAAATCATAATACCCCAATATAACACTTTAGCCAGAAGACTAACAGACATTTAAGGTATCCATGTCTTCAATTGAACTTCTGATCTTTATTCCCTCTCAATGAAAGCTAAAGCAATACAAAAGTCCTGTTCACTCACAGTGTTCTCTGTTTTGGTTTTCTGTCCAAAACCTTATACTCATTCTTGAGTCTTTTTTTTCTTCCACTATATATTCAATTCAACTGGAATTCCAGTTGATGGAATTTTCAGAATATAATCAGAACCAAACCATTCCTCACCACATATTCTATCACTTACTGTATTCTAAGTCATCATCTTCTTTCACTTAAACTATTGTCATAATCACCTGCCTGGTCTCTTTTATTGCTATCTTAACCTCTCTTTTATTGCTCTTTTGACCTATTTTCAACATACTGACCAAGTATGCAGCTATTACAAAGTTAAGACATAGCCTGTTAGTTCGTTCAAAACATTCTACATCTCCATTTCAGTCTTTACTATCACTTATAAATTTTATATACTTTTTTCTCCTTTTATCATATTACTCTCTTCCTGCTTATTCTATTGCAACTCTCTTCTTGCTACAAAATTTTAAATAAACTTTCCTTTAGTGCTTTTTCACTCGATGTTCCATCTGCCTTAAATGCTATTCACTCTGAGAATCACATGATATTTAAGCACCTTTTCATTGAGAACTATTTAGATCCATTAGTTGTTTAATGCTACATGACAATATCATCACAAGTTTAAGACCTTAAAATAACATATATATTTTTTTTTTCACAATTTGTACATGTCAGAAGTCCAGGAATGATTTTACCTGTCCTCTGCAAGGCTACAATTAAGCAGCCAGGACTACAGTTCTATCCAAGGTTTGACTGGGAAAGGATCTATATCCCTTGCTCACATGGCAGTTTGAAGCTTTCGATTTTTCATAAGATATTGGAAGGAGAGCCTTGTTTTCTTGGCTGGAATCATCCCCCAGTTTCTTTCCACATGGACCTTTCCAACATGAGAAGTTTGTTCCAAAAATCTAGAAAGGGGAAGGCATTGCAATCATATGTACAATCACAGATATAACAGCCTACAACTTCCACCCTGCTCTCTTTGTTATAAAAAGGTCACAGACACCCTTAATAGGAGGGAATATCAAAAGGGCACATGTACCAGAAGGAAGGAATCATGAAGCCCATCTGACAGTGTGCCCATCATACCTGACCACCCTATTTACCATTGCACCCACCTTGAACTTCTACCTGTCCTTATCCTTTCCTACTTTTCTACATAATATTTATCAATAGCTAATATACTTTATCTTCTTTTAATTTTGACGATTGCTAATAACAAGAGCTAATAAATCCTCTTTCTCCTCTGCATGGAAATCAGATCTTCATTTAAATTCATGGTTCTGTTCCCCTGAAAAGACCTAAAAATGGTGTCAACTATGTTGTGAAGTGCTATTGTGTATACTAATAATGAGCCTTGATTGGTAAATTCCATAAAAATGGGAGCACCTATGAATGAACTATAAATACCTGATAAAGGTGTTATATGTTGAGCTTGTCTGAATGTCAGGAGTCTTGCAGATAGCATGGCACTGGCAAGGAACAGTGAAAATTATATTTATGGACTTGTTAAAGGCAACACTAACTCCTGTGCTGCATAAAATCGTAAGGCTGATTTATGCTGGCTACAGTTTCTACATCTACCCTATGAGAACCTCATTTCCTGGCACCAATCTTGTCTGTTACTGGGCTGCTATGAGGACTCTACTGGGGAATGTCTGATACTGCCTTTTCAGCAAGCTCTGTTCTTGCCTTACATCCTTCTGTGTAGACTGGGTAGTCTGTTCAACCTGCCTGTTTGATAGAGAACACAAATCCCCCAGTAAAATTGTGTCATTATTGTCTGTCTCCTTTTTGTAGAGTATTAACTTCACAAGGGTGAGAAAGTCTAAGTCTTTTGTTCCCCAGTGGTGCTAAAAATACCACCCTTTCCTATTTTCCTTCAGTCTAGGGATGCAGTGACTTCCTTTCTGCATTGACTCACTCCCCCACATTTGGTTTCTTTGCTCTTTCATTACAGATGTAACACATTTCCTGCATTAAATTATCTTTGTTTTAATTACCCAGAATAGTTTTATTTCCTTGGATGTAACCTGATTTGTGCAAACCCCCAGTCTCTGATTAAGTTCAAAATTCCAAATCTCTGTGTAAATTTCAATTGCTCATATTTGGCCATGTATGCATGAATTTGTTAGATATGAACAAAGAAATAGGACCATTCAGTAAGGGTATGATGGATGGGACTGGGGAAGGGTATCTCAAAGAAAGAGAGCACTGTGAACTGGGCTGGGGAATCTGATATTCTAATTGAGCTGTTAATATCCAATTAGTTTATTCAAGGAAAACAGACCTGCATAAAGAATCACATACACATAAGTATGAACAAGCTTTGTTGATTCAGAAACAATTTTTGTCTGCTAAAACATTTAGGTATCAGTGTTTCACTTACTCATCTCAGTGAACTTTCTCTGTTTAACCTCATAATATGATGTGGGGTGAATCTTTTTAAAAGTTTTTAAGTGGGTCATCTCTGGGATTTCTTCAACCTAAGATTTATATCTGCAAATCAATTCAGGGACATAACCAGTATGTGTGTGCATGTGTATGTGATTTAATTTCCGTTCAGTCCCATTTCCTTCTGCGCCTTCTACTTACTGGAACATTACCAGAGCATCAGTCTGAATAATTCTTGAATGCTACCAGACTGCGGTTCTACCTAGTATAAAATAAACAGATCATTAATTTTCATAATTAGCACATACTTTATTATTATGTGCTTTAATTTTTCATGTATATAAGTCCGATTTCCTTATCCGGAAAATCTACCCACTTTGTGAGCGTCTTAGGATTCTTCCTGCAGTGGTGGGAATATCAGTAAACACTTTTGTTACTTGACAACTAACTTGATCATTAAGAAAAATTAACAAATTATGATGGTTTAAAACAAGACTTTACAGATGTTGTTCCCCAGTGATCATCTAGGTCAGTTTAGGTCAGCCAACAAATGTGAATATTGGACTTTAGTTAATAATCTTACAAATTGTGGTAACAGCACAATTATATTAAATTGTTGAAGACTTCAACTACAATTACTAAAAGATTGAGGACATATCCACGAGTGGAATGCAATCACATGTCTACTAGCCTAGAATAAATACTGACAGATGCAACCTTGTAAAAGGCTATTTATCAAATGATACTTTCTAACTCAAGATTTAAAATCTTTCTTTGGACATTTTCCTAAGAGAAAATGTTGTAAGTCTGAAGTTCTCAAGCTAAATTTTAGAAACCATTAAACCTATAATATTAGGTCATAATTCTTTCCTGATTTCACATCTGGGAAAAATGTTTTGGGAGAAGGGAGTCTCCTACCCCTCTCTAGGACATGAGGGTAGCTCTAGGAAATTTGGAGAAATAGATGTACTTTATCTTATACATCCTACCACCTTCCTTCTTTTCTTCCTTCCCACTCCTGTAACTCTATATAAATGCCCCCATTGCCTTCATCCTGTCCTGTCCCTTGCTTGGCACATTCTCCTCAGGCCTACCTTTAGCTGAAGGATGGCTTTTCATGGAAGAGTGGCATGCTCTTTAAGAGTAGTTTTTAAATTTGCTTTGTTTTGTTTTTAGTGATGGGGATTGAACTCAATGTGCTTTACCACTGAGCTACAGCCCCGGTCCTTTTTATTTTCTTTTATTTTTTATTTTGAGACAGAATCTCACTAAGTTGCCCAGGCTGATCTCAAACTTAAAATCCTTCTACCTCAGTCTCCTGAGTAGCTGAGATTACAAATGTGCACCACTGGGCCCAGCCCATATTACCTTTTTAAGTATCTTTTTATACTAAATAAACTGTCATTTCTTCAACAAAACAGAAAATGACTATCAGGAAAGAAAAGACAAATTAAAACACTATATATTCTATGAAATGTATTTGCCTGTTTCTATGGTATTCTAATCTTGAGGTCATTATTAATTAAAGTGAACTTACCCTCATCTTTGTTTTTGCCCCTAGTTACCATTATTTCCTTTTCCACACCTACATATAGGAACAGGCTATAGGCTCTGTCACCTACGTCTTCACTCTGAACCCACTGCTGGGTTCATGGGTTGAATTCACTTATTAAAGTTAGTGATAATCTTCCAATTGCTAAATTCACTGGCTGTTTAGATTTCTACATGATTGCTCTGAAGATTTTCACACAAATATTAATTCTTCCTTGAAAAATAATCTCAATGCTCTTGATTTGTGTGGCACCTAATATTCATCTTATATCTCTGTCTAGTTCTTCCCAGTCTTAGAGCCTTCATAGTCTTGGAGGTTCTTTGTTGTACTTAAATTTTGTTTTTCTTAAATATTGGAAAGAAATCTTGTTAATACTCTTCCAGTAAATTGACTCTCTCATTTCAGGTAGAGAAATATGCATTTTCCCTTGTTATCAAAGAATTTAAAGTATACAAGAGAATACAAGAGTAAAACAGGGTATTTTAATATGGTGTTGCTGATTATCATTGTAGATAGGGAATTATCAAGTTGGCCCTTTAACTAGAGGCTGAATCCATGTGCATTCTACCACTAAGGTATATCCCACCCCTTTTTTTTTATTTCGAGATAAGGTTTTTCTCAGTTTCCCAGACTGGCCTCAAACTTGGGTTTCTCCTACCTCAGCCTCTTGACTAGATGGGATTACAGGCATGCACCCTTGCACCTGGCTCCCTTACAGTTCTTTAATGACTCTGTGCTTGGCTGAGTTAAGACTCCCAAGGACAGCAGAGCAAACTTCTTAGGGCTTCATTTACTCTCACTCCCCCAGATGCATTCTATGTTGTCCAGAAATAGTCACAAGGCAACATACATTTTATGAGCTACCACTCTCAAATTTAATGTTCATTCATTCTTACTAAACTTAGTCAATAGCAGCTCTGAAATTTCTACCTTTTGGAGGTAGAAAAAAGACTTGCAAGCCACTGCATGGCCTTACCAGTGGTCTAAATAGGGATGGAGATGGGAATTTTTCTTAACACTGTTACATTCAATTACTAGGAGTAGGCATTTGAGTTAAAATACTTTGTCATCCCTGTTCTACTTAACCTATTTTAAATACTTGTTTCCTGCACCATGAAAATAACAATTTTCACTTATTCTACTAAATAGTGATGGTTCCATCAACAAGATGAAATAGCAATTGGATCTACAACTTTCTAATATTTTATGTTTGTTGTACATGCTCTTTTATAAATAGCAAGATTATACTTCACATATATTATCTATCTTTTCAATTCAAAAATGTGAATATAAGCACATATAATTGCTGCAACTTAAATAGTTGATTAGCATTTATTTTTCTCCACCATTAGTCCTTTATCAATTTCCAGTGCTGTGAGATGAATCTATCAAATAAAGGATTTCAAATATTCATTATTCCTCCCTCAGACCATAATCCTAACAATAGAATCATATTAACTCAAAGATTATAGGTCTTTTTAGAGTTTTGTAACATTTTGCCAAATTGCCTTTAGGAGTGATTATTTCAGATTTTATTCCTCCCAGTGATGTATGAATTCTTATAAATTTTATTAGAAACATGTCTTAGCCCATTTTTACATGCTATAACTAAATGTCTGAGCCTGGGTAAATGTAAAGAAAGTTGGTTTATTTAGATAACAGTTTTGGAGCTTGAATGTCCAAGATCAGGCAGTTTCATTGGTTTAGCCTTTGGTGTAAGGGTCTTCTGGATACATCACAACATGCCAGATGCCACCATAGCAGGTGCACATGCAAGAGGAAGGACACAGTCACATAGTGAAACAGGAAGGAAGAAGGCCAGGCTTGTTCTTTGTATAGTGATTTGCTCTCCTGTGACCTAGCATTGGTTCCATAAGAACTCTATTAATTTTTCTTCTGAAGGTAGAGTCATCAGTGACCTAACTACCTTTCACTAGGTCCCACTTTTTAAAGGTTTCACTACTTCTCACCATCAGCCTATAGGAGACCAAATTTCCCACACATGAACATTCAGGAAACAAATCCAAACCATATCCAAGCCATATCAAACATTATATAATAATTTTCATTTCTTTAATTACCAGTGAATTTGTCATTAAAAACCTGTATTTATCCATGAAGAAAATTGAAAGTGAGTCATTAAAAGGGTCAGGAGAAAAACAGGAATCATTTCCAGAACCCCAACAGATTGAATTTCTATTGCCAATGGCAGATGCATCATAGAGGTCACATAATTTAGGGACAGCAAGAGGAACATGGGACCATTGGTGATACATTCATGAGAAGTTTAGGATGGAGATGGGAAGGAGATTCCTATTGGGGGATGAGGTATCAATGGGAAGCCAGAAAGTAGGACAGAAGCACAGTTTTCAAGGGGAAAGAGAGAAAAGGATAAGTAGAGAGAATCTTAAGTCTGTTTAAGGTGTAATGGGAAATGAGAAGCTCTGCATGGAGAATATTAGATGGCATTTGATATGCAGCCAGGTAAATATTAAAGGAGTTAGATATTGGGTATGGAGCAAAGGGCTTGAACCATTAACTGAAGACCCTCTTACCATGGGAAGGAGAAGTAAGATAGTAAAACATGAAGTTTGGGAATATGTATTTGTGGGTCCACAAAAATTTAAGAAAGCTTTTATCTTCTGCTGGAGAACAATGCAGCATAATGGGTGGACTGTGAAAAAATTCCACCTCATTATCTATTAACTCTAATGGCAATTTAAAAAAAAAATCTACTTTCTGAAGGAATGTAAGATATAAGGTTTTACCGGTAGTATTGCCCCAAAATGTTAATATATAGTACATCATTTAGAGACATAGTTTAATTAACAGCAGGTCACAGAGCAAATTTATTCATTAAACAAATTTCTATTGCATACCAAATGTAGCTTACTCTGTTTGGAAATGCTTATCTATTTTAACCACTGGAAGCTATTTTATAAAACCAGCATCCTTAGAGAGCTATTGCAGGAATATGTAATCAATTTGGCATAAAACTTAATCCCTAAAAATACAGTTTAAATGATTGCATGATTTCTTTATCTTCAGTAACTGAAGGTTTGTGATGAAACAGATGAGCCATCTAATCAGCTTTAAAAAATGCCATCGGTGATGTATTCTAGGAAAATGCTTTTATTTTCTATGATAAGACATCCCTTAATCATACTGGACAATTTCATTGTATGTGCAATAAAGGAAATGAACAATGGAAACATTTATGTAGTGTCTGATTGTCTGGGGATGATGATCTATAAGATGCAGACCTATTATTTAATGCTTATGGGGATTCCCTTCTCTTCCTCTATCATTCCTTTAAGCTCTGGTTTCTGTTATAGTCCTAGGAAGAAAATACAAGCATTTATGTTATTTCAGGATTGGCAAATTAGACTTGTAGTTAGAATTAAATAATATTCTTAATTAACTAAAAATAAAGGTGGTTAAATTATGAGTAATCATTGTAACATTTTCTGCCTTTTAAATAGAGAAAATGATCCATAATTTGGGACATATATATGAAACCCTTCCAATTTGTAGGTTCAGGATTGTAAGTTTTGAATATTTATGGTGCACAATACCTTTGTGGTGGTGATTTATTTTTACTGAGCCTCATGGGTTACAGTCTGACTTGCCAAGTTGGGGGAGGATCAGAAGAGGGAAGGAAGGCTGAATGTTATTTTGTTCCCTGTTGAGCTAATTAAGAATCTAGGGCTAATTTGGAAGGCTGCAAATCTCAGTCTCATCTCAGTCAACTAGGCTAGCTCAGGCTCTAATTTAGACTACATTTAGTTATTCCCAGGTCAAAAGGGAAGAAGTATATTTTTAAATCCTAGAGCTGCTAGGGGTGGTGGGTGGGTAGGGGGTTGGGGGTGATGACATTGGTAACTGGTGGAACAGGAGATTAGTTGGGAGGGAGGGCACTTTTCATTGTGGTCAAAGAAAAAGGAAAGAAAAGATTTGTAACAGAATGCATCATACTCACTAACTTGATCTATTAGTGGGCCAGAACTTCCTAGTGGTCTGGAATACTCAGATCATCTGCTGCTGACATTTTTATCCTTGGAGTCCACACTAACATTTGTTTTTAATTCTTCATACTCTAAAAGACTTTCTTTTATAGTCTAACAATGGCATATAATATTACTTTCAAGGTAGTGAATCAATTAAAATTAGTTAGATTTTCATTACTTTCAGCATGAATGCATACTCCAATGTGTTTAATTAAGATAGGAATAAATCCCTGATCTCATCATCAATGTATTTATAGAATAAACTATTACTTCAGTAGAATGGGAAGATTTGTTTTCTTCATGTTGATTTTTATTAGGTTTTGTTCCAGAATATATCCTCAAAGGGCAAGTAGTGGGGGTGATGGTGTTTAGCAGAGCCCTTAATGATGCATAAACTATATAAAAACAAGTGTGGGACAAAAGGATCAACAATGTATAGCACCTGTTCTAGGGAAACTTCCTTTAAAGTGTGGGCGAGGATGTTTTGAATACATTTTAAAATCGGTTCTAAAGGTCAAGACTATAGACAAAGCTACACATTGAGGACAGTTATTCCCTCTCATATGATGTTTTGTATCCTTCTAACTATTTCTTTGTGAAAACTTAAGTAAATATGTATATACATTTTCTTTTCCCATTTTTTCTTTCACAGGCTAACTTACTATACATTTACCATTTTGATCTCATACAAAGTTTGCTGGAATGTCCAAATTCTTTAGGCAAGACAAAGGGGAAAATTACTTCTAGCTGAATAGAGTTGAAGATATTTCAAGGAAGAGCTCTTGTTTGATTTATCACCTAAAGTACGGAGATGAAGGGGAAAACATTCCATGTAAAAGAATATTCAAAGCCCATAGGCAGGAAGGTGGAAGTTCAAGAAATTGTCAGAAAATTTCAAGTAGGTTTCTGCCCTGTAACGGAGAAGGTAGTGGGAGACAAAAGTGGATCAGAGGTTTAGGGGGAATTGTGGGCACTTTTGCCTGAAATTTCACATGCCTGGGAAAAATATATGGATCATGCATTCTTGGAGTTGCATTCTGAGTTTTGATGACTGTTAACATCTCCTCATTTGTCTAAACAACTTCATGGTTTTTATGTTACTACTTAAAAATACTTAAGATACAATTTAAAGCTTAATTGACATATGTTTTGATCACTGTGTAACTTCTCTCTTTGAAACTCTCCAGCCATGAATCCATAAACCCATCTCAGCTTAGTGTCAAATGACATTTACACTATCTATGGCTATTGGTCATACGCCAACACTAGAAAAACAGATTCTTCCAAGTCCCAAAAAGAGAATAAACTAGACAAATTTGGATTGATTTGATGTTTTGCTCTATCTTCTGGGGGGAAAATATCTGGTTCATAGTATTTCTGTGTAAGTAGAAATCTTCTGGTCAAAGAGCATTTTAACCAGATGTTCTTCTGGGTCTCTAGATGATACAATAATAGGATAGTCTAGAGAATAATAATGCTGTTGCTGCCAAGGAAAACAAAGAAACATTGATAAATACTTACCACCCAACTTTAAAAAGATGCTCTACTTGGATTTAATTTGAAGATGTTCATTTCCCTGATGATTTGAATCTAGAATTGTAAAAGTAATCCCTTGAAGTCTATCCTTCTCTGCATATTAATATGACTTATTTCATCTAAATCTTTGTTAAGAGTATATACAATTATAAATATGAAATAATAGCATAGGCATTTAAAGTAATACAAGAAATTCCTCTCAGCAGCTTCTAACCACGTACTTTTCCCCAAATCTCTACTGATAATGCTTATTTTAAATTTAAAATCTGTCTTATATTATAAATTAGTGAAATGTAAATAATGTAACAGTGTCTATTGTTTTACATATATATATATGCATACATATATAAAATTTTACTTACCAGACTTCTCTAATTTAATGCTATATTATTGTTTTAATATAGCTGACATGTTAATTATTAGCTGACATTATTTCTGATGATTAGTCGCGTGTTTATTTTACATTTTACATATTTGACTTAACATGTGTTTTCCCCTGAAAGTTTTACTCTACAATGTGGAAGGGGTAATCATGTGAATATTTAGGCCCTTCTCTAATACAATCTCAGTTTTAGTGATTACCCATAGATACTCCTAACTCCTTTTATATGAACATAGTTTGTAATTCAGTTGTTAATTGATCAATTTAACTCTTTGTTTTGGTCTGGAATCAATATACACAACCTCATAAGACTTTTATATTTTTCTCTAGCACTTAGTTTTAAGACAATTGATTTACCAATTAGCAAGTGATGATTTGATTCTAAAAATTGTGGTTAAAAAATAATTTAGATCCCATACCTGATTTCATCCCTAGAACCCTATGATATAAAGTACTTGTCTATGGATGAAATTAGAATTTGAATCCATTTCTCACTACCTATAAGATCCATCCATGAACTAGATAGTTTTTAAACCCCTGCCATATGTTTTGGGGGGGAGGTACCAGGGATTGAACTCAGAAGCACTCAACCACTGAGCCACATCCACATCTCATTTAGAGACAAGGTCTCACTGAGTTGCTTAGTGCCTTACTGTTGAAGCTGGCTTTGAACTCGATCCTCTTGCCTCAGCCTCCCAAGCCACTGGGATAACAGACATGCACCACCATGCCCTGCCCTTTCCATATTTTCTTGAGTCCAAGATGTCACAGCAAGTAGGTAGAATCTTAAAATGGTCCTCTAAGATTTCCTACTCTAATCTTAGAACTGAAATATGGTATGTCATGACCATCTTATGCATGGCAAAGTTGAAATTAAGGCCACATATTTTATTTTATATTTATTGAAAGAAATTTTGGTGGGCCTAATCTAATTGTGCCAGCACTTTTAAAACAAGGCATTTTTAAAGGTTCTCTGGCTGGTGACAGATGAGGACATTTCAGAAAGGCTAACCTTGAGAATGATTTCCCAGGACCTACTTTGGGCTTGAAATTGGAAGGGAAGATGGACAAGGAATAGGAGTACCTCTAGAAGCTCAGAGCAACAAGAAAAGAGGAACCTTGGTCTTAAAATATGAAGAAACTTAATTACTAAAAACTTCATTGGCTTGAAAACCCGTTCTTCCCTACAGCCTCCAGATCAGAGCCCAGCCTGGCCTACAATTTCATTTTGACCTCATGAGACCCTAGGTGGAGAACTCATCTAAGCCTAAATGGAACTTATGACTTACAGAATTTTGAAACAAAAAATGGGTATTGTTTTCAGCCATCATTTGTATAATATTTTGTTATACAGCAATAAAAAACAATGTACCACTTTCATAATTAGATCCTTTGCTTATTACATGTCAGTTATTCTATTTCTCCTGAATATTCCAAATTCCTCCTCATTTCCATGACCTAAACACTCATATCCTATGCTATAAATAGCTCATTGCTTTGTGCTTCTCCAATGTCCTGGCCTCACCAGTGAAATGCCTGAAATAAATGTATAGAAGATAAAGCAAAACAATTTACCAGCACAGATGAAATTTTATGTAATGATAGCTAAACCTATATTTTTCAATTTAACAGTGGTGCAAAAGCGATAGACATGGGGCAGGGGTTGTGGCTCAGGTTGTGGCTCAATGGTAATGCCTGCCTAGCATGTGTGAGGCACTAGGTTTGATCCTCAGCACCACATAAAAATAAATAAATTAAGGATGTGTCCATCTACAACTAAAAAGTATGTTTTTTAAAAAACAATAAACATTAGAAACTGTACTTTGAATTTCAATTTGAATCTTTTCCTAGGCTAGTGATGTGTTCAATCCTCTCATGGTCCTGGGCAGCTGCAATGACCCCACAGCTCCCAGTGAGCTTCGTGATCAGGAGGGTAAACCACCACTACTCTCCAGTTGCTAAGTTAGAATATTCACTAAGTTACCTGGATTAAATGCATGTTTGGCCTATGTTATTTTCAATTTATGATGGACTTATTGGGACATAGTCCCATCTTAAGTACAGTGGCATCTGTAGCTCAGATTTGTATCTCAAAGCCCTGTATGTATGGAACAAAATGGACACAAAGGAATTTATTGCCTATGGGAGATATGCTGTTTGGTAATTCCATCATTGGTTTAGGTATTTTTATAGTCATTTGTGCGTTTCTAAGCTAACATACAAAGCTTAGTCTTTTTAATATTATCTCTCTGATAATGAACAAAGTAGAGTTCAAAGAATGTCATGATGAATGATGGAGAGAGGAAAAATAAGACTGTTTTACTAAGATTTAGAGCAATGCAAGCTGTCTCCATGATGGAAGGAGAAAATGGTGATGGGGTAGCCCTCAAGATAGAAGGAGCCAAATTCCCCTCTTATCACTTAGATTTGAGTTCTCCCAGAAAAGCTCAGGTATACAACAATGTAAAAAACATTTAGAGGTGCAATGATTGGATTATGAGAGCCAAAATCTAGTCAGTGCATTAATCCACTGATAGGGATTAACTGAGTGGTAACTATCTTCAGGTAGAGTGTGGCTGGAGGAGGTAGGTTACTGGATGTGTACCTTTTGGATACATATTTTGTCCTTGGTGAGCAGAGCTCTCCCTTTCCCTCTCCCCCTTCCCCTCTGCCTCTCCCCATCCCTCTCTAATTGTCATGTTCTGAGCTGCTTTTCTTCTCCATATACTTCCGCCATGATCTGCTTCACTTTAGCAACAGAGCAATGGAATCAGCCATCTATGGACCAGACCTCTAAAACTATGGGCACCAAATAAACTCTTCTTCCTGCAAAATTGTTCTTGTCAAATCTTATGATAAGAGTGACAAAAAAGATAACTAAAGCACCTCCTTCTGACCTTAAGTTCATAAGGGTATTGAGAACTGGACCCAAAATACTTTTCTATGTTTTCATGAAGCATTAATGAGACCATGCTTTCCTTCTTGTCCCGATATAAAATAGCAGTGAGACTAAGTAAACATAATTATACGTTTTTGTGGATAAGACTATAAATCAACTAAAATAGCTTATTTATTAAGACAAATATTTGTTTATTAAACCTTACTTCCAATCCTAAATTGTATCAACCAACACAGAACTTCTCATTTCATATGAGTTTGCCTAGAACCAAATAGTTCTCTGCCTTTGCAGACTCATCTTGAACTCACCTAGTCCAAGGCATAACACCCTATAAATATCCTCTTCTGATTTCTCTCCTGACAATTTGTCTTCTATAATTGACTTTTCCCCTTGGGTTTAAGTGCACACGTAAATGTCTACCCCTTCCTGAAGTAGACCTAATATATTTAGTTTTTCTTGATCAATAGGTTCTATTGAGGATCTTTTCAGTAGACCTGAAAGTCAGTTGTAAAAAGAAAAAAATTGTAAGAGTCCATTAAATGCCCTCATCTTTACACATCATGTCTGTTGTTTTCTTTGTGTAGAGCATAGAAAATTCAACAGAGAAAAGCTTGGAGGTCATTATTATCCAATGACTGCCTGAGTTCTCTAATCTTTACAAGTGAACTTTTAACATATTGGCTTTATGCAAAGATCAGTTTATCAAAGTGAGCACATTATATCTCTGGGTATTTATCTTTCCTGATGGGAAAAGACAATATTCCCTGGTATGGACTATTCCTTCTTTTGGCACTTTGTATTCAATATGGCAGTCAATTAAAACTGACTGGAATCTAGATCTAACTGGTATAATAGACAAAATATGTTTATTAGATGAAATAAAAGTGTAGTTTGGATTCTATTTTCACTGCTTCCTATTACCTAAAAAAATCAATTAACACCATCAAACAAGTTTTTTCCCTTGGGAGAAAAATCCATCACATGGATGATGTGACAATTACATAATAAAAATAAAAAAAAAAAATTTAAACCAAGGGAAATGGGAGGCTAAGGCAGGAGGATCACAAGTTCAAAGCCAGCCTCAGCAACTTAGTGAGGCCCTAAGCAACTTGGTAAGACTCTGTCTCTAAATAAAAAATAAAAAGGGCTGGGGTTATGGTTCAGTGGTTAAGTGCCATTACCTTCAATCCCAGGTACAAAAAATGAACAACAACAACAACAACAACAACAAAAAACCCTACAGCTTATAGCATGAAGCTGAGTATATTGCAGATTTTCAGGAATGTTTTTTATTTCCTCATTTATTCTTTTCCATTACTAATATCTTAGATCCCAAAAATCTGAGGTCTTGGAAAACTGTCCTATTGGGTATAGTTTTAACTGGGCAGCATCTGTACTTATTAGAACTATGGAATATGGGGGGGGATGGTGATTTTACAAGTTACTAGAAGATGTTTTGTAAATTCCAAAAAGTATTCTTTTGCTATTGAACCTGAGTTTGGAGGCTCCTTCCATGGAAAAATCAATGTCACAGATGAGTGTTGAGGAAAAAGAAAGACTTTATTCAGTGACCAAAGAATGGAGGAAGGGAGCTTTTCTTCTCAATTCTAAGAGGTTAAAAGTTTACAGATATAGAATAGGAATAAAGTGGGAAAGAGAGGCTAATAAAGGTAAGAAATGTTCATGCATTTTCTGCAAAAAGGCAGAGATCTTCAGCGGCTCCTACCTGCATTCCTTTTATGATCTGATGTTTCTGGTCATGGCAGCTGGTAAATATCTTTAACCTTGAGAATGAATTGGAAGAGGGGTAGGATGGAGAGAGAAACAGAGACAGACAGCAGACTAGGTGAGTCTAGATAAAGTTAATCTTATATTATAGTTTTGGACAAAACATTTCTCAAATGTTCAACAGTTCTACATGCAGAGCTAAGTAGAATCTGACCCAAGGTCAAGGCAACCAAGGGGGCAGACACAATATGAAGAGAGACACAGGCCTTTTCATCCCACTCCAGTTGCCCATCAGACACCTATGTACCCAAGTGAAGAGTCAGTGTTTTCAATAAAAGAGACCTTCAGGTGCCCAGGCACCAATTTTCATAACCCACATGTGGGAAGTGTTAGCTACAGTAAAGCTAGTGGGAAGATAATAATGTATCGGCTAGCTGTGTAACATTCAAAATGAGCAATTTGTAAGTCAAGTAAAAGCAAACAAAGATAGAGGTTTTATTTAGGTTTTTCCTCAATGACACTTTCAAACTGATTTTGTGTTTAAACTTAAGAAAGACCAAGTAATGCCCATCTACAAGATAAGAAGACACCCTGAGTGTGCCCTTATTTGTGCACCTAAACCCAAAGGAACAGCCTAAGTGAAAAGGCAAATCAAAGGAAGGAAGTTGGCAAAGAGAATTGACTGAGATAGAAAAATGTGTTCTAATCACTTTTACCTGTCTTGTCAGATGAAAATTGGTCACTAAAGATAGCTGTCAGATAAGATAAAGATGCTTAATTAAATTTAAGTTTCAGATTACCAACATGTTTTCTTTAGTATGTCACAATATTACATGGGACACATTTATACCAAAAATACTGATTGTTTATGTGAAATTCTAATTTAATTCAGTGTCCTGTTTTTTATTTGTTAAATTTAAAACTCTAATATAAGGATACTTAGTATATTTTCACTTAACATATATTTAATAAAAAGATGTTTATTTCATTACATTAACCCATGTAACTTGATTGTCTGATAAGAGAGAGCACATTTTTCTTTTCAAAGTTTCTTTTGTTGGTTGTTACATAATGTATTAAAACAACAATGGCAAAAGATAAAAGAAGAAGATATTTTAAAGGAAAAATGTTAGTTTCAAATGCATGGATGAGAAAATATACATATAAAAACAGTCTATTCTTATATGTCCTGGCAAAAACTGTAAGCTTTGCATTTAAGGTGAAAGAACAGTGAAGCTTTATAAATAGTTTAATTTAGTATAACGAGATGTTCATACCTCTAATATGTAGGGGTTCATAAGAAGAAACAGCTATATGGAGTCAATTCTTAGGTTAAATGATTTATAAAATACCCTGATTCATTTCCAAATTATCCTGATTGGGGTTATGACCTAAGTGGTGCTTAAACTCATTAAAATTTCCACCTAAGAAAGTTAAATTTTGTGGCAATCATACCACTTGCAAATCAAAACACAAATTTCTTTTTTCTTTTTTTTTTTTTTTATGGAACCAGGGATTGAACTCAGGGACAC
>JAJEJO010000494.1:863679-878679 GCA_020662805.1 Glaucomys volans
ACAAGCATTCTTAATATCAAGTTGTGACTGGCACTTTAGGTAGATTCATTTATCCTGTACATGTTAATAAGCTTTTCTTAATAGTATTCCAAAATAAACAGGAAAAATGCTCATGTGACAATCTATATATTTAAAGACTATTCATTGCTTTTCTCTTTTGCTAATCTTGCCAACTTTTCTCTTACAACGAAGACCTTTTTCTTTCTCTTTTTGGACAGTTGATTTAAATAAAAACAAGTGGCTATTTCTTTAGAATGTAGTCTGATTTTATTATACAAATCATTGTACAAAATTCCATCTCTGCCACCAATTATTATTTTGTAACTTCCATTTATTCTTTAAAGTTGTTTGTTCACTTTTCTCTTGGAATTTCTGTTCTCTTCCTTCTCCCTTTTCTATTCTGTGTTCCTTTCCTTCCAGTTGCTCTTTCTAGATAAACCTAATTACATGATAGGTTGAAATGGAATCTTCTTTACTTGTGTGTGTATAATTGCGACTTGTGTGTTTAATATTAAATATTGCTGTAATTTCTGTGTTCTGTAGAGTACTGAAGTGCTGAACTGTAATTGAAACAATGTTGTTAGGTAGAAGTTCCTTTGATTTAGATTCTATTTGTTGGCAGATGTTTTATTCACTGCTGTTTAGCATATGATCTTCAAATCTTTGCATAGACATTCCACATAACAAAGGCAAAGCCCTTCTCTTAATAAAAAGAAAAGTCCATCAAATTCTTGGTCCATCAAGTTAGCAGTGGTGCAAGACCTACGTTTTTATGCCTCATGTATTCTGATATGTTCATATGTGATTAAGGCAGTTTGGATTATTAAAAGAACATGGCAACAGGAACAGTGGGAGAGGTAGAATGGGAAGAATATGTGAATGTTAAATTCATCTTTTTCTTCTGAAATATGTCACCTTGTGTAAGTTCCTGAACCTCACACATCCTAATTCCCAAGTGCTTGAGAATATTCATGAACCTCTACTCCCATGGAGTTGCCAGTCAGAGTCTTGGTCCATTTTTGTACAGAATGAGCAAATGCATAATGGGGATGGGAGGTAAGAGTGTTTTGACTTGAAGAGGCCAGTTTACTAGTTGAGGAAAAGAGAAGAACACTTTCAGCAGGTGGAGGAAAAATAGTCACTCTGGAGATTTTTGTGAGAAAGCTTCAGAGAAGATAAAATTATATCACAAGTATGACTGGAGGGAAGATTATAAAAACAGTATTTTTTAAGAGCATTTTTAAAGCATGTTGTTTTCTGTGTACAATACCCTTTGGCATTTTCCTGAGTCTATAATAAATATATAAATTAGTGCTCCATTATTTTTGATTGTCAAATTGATGTAATGTTGGTGATACCACCATTCTATACCAACTTTTTTGTCACTGTGACCAAAAGACATGACAGGAACAATATAGAGGAGGAAAAGTTTATTTGGGGTTCATGATTTTAGAGGTATCGGCAAATAGATGGCCAATTTCATTGCTCTGGCCTGAGCAGAGGTATCAGTAAATAGATGGCCAATTTCATTGTTCTGGGCCTGCTCATTCTGAGATGAAGCAGAAGATTATGGCAGAAGGGTATGGTGGAAGAGAGAGCACAGGACATGGCAATCAGGAAGCAGAGAGAGGCTCCACTCAGGAGGGACAAAATACAAATACCAAAGTCACAACCCTAGTGACCCATCTTCCAACCACACCCTACCTACCTGCAGTTACCACCCAGGTAATCCCTATCAGGGATTAATGCACTGATTAGGTTAAGGCTGTCCTAACACAATCATTTCACCTCTGAATTTTCTTACATTGTCTCATACATGAACTTTTCGGGGCCACCTCATATCTAAACCATAGCTTTTTACCACCTACATTTGACAGAGGTGCAGAGGAAAGGGAAGAAATAGGTGCTGAATATCACCTTTCATTTTATTCTCACAGAATCATGCAAGGCAGGTAACTTTATCCTTACAGATAATTTAGGAATATCTAGACAATCTAAAATCCTAACCCAGATGTGACTAGCACCACTAGAATCTGCTTTGCAATATGAATATGCATGTCCATTGATTGCTATCATTTCTTATGCAAAACTGTTGAAAAAAGAGTGACATGCAATTGCTTACATGTCATAATCTTTAACCATTATTTTATCTCCAAAAAGAACTAGCATAAGATATAAAGCAAAACTTGAATTATGTTTAACACTAAGGGGATTCCCAACAAAGTGCATATATGAAAGAACCAATCTGATCTGTGTCTTCCACTAGGTGGTGCATGTTGAGAACTAGGAGAATATACAGAGACTTACATTGCTGGGGTCAATGAAAGACAAATGTAGAAGCAGTGTCCATAAACCTATCCTATTGATAGGTTTTAATCATAAAATAAAAGGAATAAGAAAGTATTAGAATCAAGCAAGTTCCCAATTTTATAGAATAGCAGAGATCATATTCCTGTCCTCCCGCAACTTCTAAGGTAGCCATCAAACTGATATATTCAGGAATTAAAGAGAAATTTAGGGAGGACAATTATTCTGTGATGCTCTGAAAAAACTCTTCCAATGATGCTCTAAATTACACTGAGTTGATTTGGCTCCATTTTACTATCTGGGGCTCAGCTTGGGGTAAATCTTGAGCCCACCATACATTGGAAGAGCTGATCGAAGTAACAAGCCAAAAAAATGAAAGTTAGGTGATGACATAAGTGGAAGTCTAAACTATAGAAAGTGGATACTCCCTTTCCCTTCTCCCCTCTGGAACAGTGCTCTGGTCAAGGGTGAGGTGAATCCACAGACATGGGGGTCATCTCAATGTTGAGGGAGTTGAACAAAAGGCTTCAGCAGTTTTATAAGTCATGGGTGGGGAAAGAACAAAGATAAAGAGCTGGGAGTGAAAAGTAGCATACTGAGTCAGAGTGGGGAAGTATCTTCAAGGATTCCTCCTCTTTTCTCCATATAGAGGTTTTGGCAGAAGTCCTGTCCAAGGCCTCAGATAGGGAGCTCCAGGAATGAAGAGGCCTAGACTGGTAATATAAATATGTCAAAAAGCCTACTGGCCACTGGGGTCCTATATCTTTCACGGGAAATCCCTTTGGAAGCTGCCATGCAGTGGCTTGGTGCCAGGAAGGCAGGTTTCCCTGAGACCTTCGTGTTAGGCTTCTGTGTTCATGTGTTCAGGCCTGAAAAATTATGCACAGGGTTTTCGCCAGGGGTCCAACTGCTCAATTATCTTCATGGTTGAATTTTCAATGTGTATTTTGTATAGTGCCAAAAAGCTTATAAGCTTCATGGAACAAAAATGCAGGAATCTTTGTGCTTTTTATTTTGCAAGAAAATGGACAATTTTTGCTTTCTTTTCCCTTTTCTTTTGGGCACAAAATTCTTCAGACTTCTACTGCTGCTGCTGTTCCCACTGTTCTTTAAGTTCCTTTTCCTCTTTGTTTTCCTTTTTCTTTGTTATTGTCATCTTTTAATGAGGAAAATAATCATTTTAGAAAAATTGGTTTAAAATTTTGTGTGCCTATGTGTAAACATTTACTTTTTTAGAATAAAGACTTAATGTAAATTGTATGTTATATTATTAATTATGGTTTAATGGATTTAAAATGGGAAATATGTTTTATATTTAACTATTGTTGGAAGTTGCAAATTGATTAGAAGCACAATCTCAACTTGTCAAGTATTGAGAGGATATTTCTCATTCCTTTACAGAATATCATCTAGCATATTTTGAATTTTATAGCAGTGAATATCTTAATAGGAAATTCAGCCTCCTATTTGGTTTGCATGGTGTTTGTAAGTTCAAATGAGTATTTTTATTGTCAATTTTTCCATAAGCATTGGCATTTCTTACATTTTAATTCTTACAAGGGAACCAATTCTTTATTTTTGACTTTGACTAGATGAAAGTGCTGTGAAGTTGGCAAAGTTACCTTTTTTTCCCCTCACTGAATGCACTTTTCAGAGTACTGCTTGTCATTTTTTTGGAAGAATGAGGGTGAATATGTAGATGAAGAGAAGTTTCAAGGATAAAGTGGTAAAAGCATCAAGGGAAAAAAAAAAAAACTGTACCCTGTTGGGGATAACCTTTAATTAAAAAAAATTCTAACCATCAAAATTAACATTTAATCTTAGATATATTAGTTATATGAGTATGAGCACTGTGTGAAGGAATTGTGTGGATTAAATGTGTGCCATGTTTACATACAGTATCTCTGATTGTAAACATGATAACATTATCAATGAAACTCCCTAATTTGATCCTGAAGTAAAAGGATGTTTTCCAATGAATCATTTGTGTTTGTAGGAGGCATTGTAGTTGCTAATAGAGCAGGAATGGGACCCAGATGTTTTCTGGAAAGTTGGTTGCACTGGAGGCAGGGAGCATTACCTAAAGTGTAGGCGGCCATATGGAAGTAAAGGTTGGAAACATCCCATTACAAGTCATATATCACTGAACTGACAGCAAGGGTTTCAGCTTGTTTTTATTTAAATCATGAAAGCAGCTGCTCAGCTGTCTAGCTGTATTAAATTTAACCCCTTTTCCTGGCAATCGAATGCAGTAATTTATGCAATTTTGATTGGACCACTACGTAAATATCATTTGGAGAGCTTTCACTTATTCTTGTCCCTTAAATTCACATCCAGATCTGTGATTGGCTAATTTTTCTCCTGGATGAGAATGCTTACAGATAATGCACCTGGCTGAGTCTATTAAGGAGAATCACAGAGGAATACTGTAATTTCAGCTTTGGCAGATAATTACCCTGGCAAAACATGAATAAATGCCAGATAGCTTTTTAAGTGATCATTTATATCTCTTGGTGTCTCTTCCTTATTTTCCTTTAGTGATTTTTGTTTACTTCTGCTTTCCTTTCCTCTTTTTCTCCTAGTGACTTGCTCTTTCAGTTCTCTGCCCTGCATGCATTTCCAATATGTGATTCTGCCTAGCTCTTAATGTTTTATTTTCTACTTGGTTACCCTGGCTATTCTATTTGACCCTTTCACTACTATTCTTCCAACCCCTTTTATGCAATTTTTCCTTTCTGTTTCTCCATGTTTAGAAAACACTCTGTGTTTTTTAAAACCTGTCTTCAGCTTGGATTGCTTTTAGTTTGTGGCCCTTTTCTCTGTGGCCCTTTGGATGTTTCAAGCCCTCCATGAAGTCCTTTATCAACATTTGGAAAGCTCAAACCCAGGTTTTGACCACATGTGCCTCAAGCTACCTGTTAAGATACATTTTATCACTTGCCCACCAAAGTAGAGACTTATACTATTGCCTGTTGGAAAAGCATAGACTTTAATTTCCTGTGGAAAGGAACACTATGGAAAGAACCATGAGTTTTATCCCAAACAATATAGGAAACCTGTAAAATAGAGGTAAGCTGGTTCTAGGAAAACAGATGAAATTAAGGCAGGCATTTTGCATTTGTCTAGAGTTTTCAGGTAATTAGGTTAATAATTCAACCTTCTTCCCTAAGTATAATTAAATGTCCTCACTTTCCTGTAATATGTGATGTTTGGTCAGAGATATACCACGTAAGGGAAGTGTTTTTAATTTTTTAATTGATCTGATTATAAAGTGCTCCATTGAATCATTTTTCATGGATATATTCTTCAGAAAGTGTCTTTAATTGTGATTTATCTTCAACGATCAAGATTCAATGTTGTCTTCCTAAAAATAGTTGGAGATTAAGGTTTGAGACTAATTCAGTGTGCTGTTAGGTGCCAGAAAGATTTGCTGTGGGTCACTGAGTGATATGACATTCTTCAGGACTATTTTCTCCAGGGCTAGAAATAAATAAAGGTCCTAAGCAGAGATATTACTTTTTTTTTCAAATGCTAGATCTGCCTAACAGAAATTTTGACCTCATATTTCCACTCTTTACAAATATGACATGGCACTATAAACTAAGTCATGCCCTAGAATACAAAGGACTATGTTAGTGTGCAAACAGAAGAAAATGATATTGTGATTAATTTTGTATTCACTGTTTTCTCATTAAAAATAAACACAAACTGTCCTCAGAATTTGTGTCAGAAAGAAATTGCCAACTCATAGTTTAAGTAACTTTTCTAAAGTCATATGTAATATGGTCAAGCATCTTATAAAGTCCCTGTAATCAAAATGCAAACTTTCTTTCCTATGGATCAGTGTGATTTTATATGCAGATCTACTCTAATAATACTTGAAGTAAAAAACACATTAGCAGATATTATGAAGCGGTAATATAGAGTTCAAAGTTCTGCTTTTTGGACATCTCCAGACTTAGGTTTGATAATATTTTAGTCAATGACACCCAAAGTCAATATCTCATGTGAGAAAGGCTGCTTTTTATTGGGACTGAGGATGAAGAGAACTGTGCCAAATAAAGCAAAGACAAATGTTGGGCACATTTACACATGTAGAATATTCAGTGAGAATCCGCACATTGCAATAGAAGCTGACTTGTCTCATTCACTGATTCAAAAATCACTTTTGAGAATATGCTTTGAGTCAGATAGTAGGCTAGGTGCCCTCACTGCTATTTTCTCCAGATACCATCACACTGGGGTTAGTATTCCATTGACTGAATTTAGTGAGGGGTGGGAATCAAGCTCACAAAATTTAGTCCATAGCAGAATTCAGAGATTCTCTAAAAATAGTCTAACTCTATGAATAATTTTTCCTTTTACCTATGATCATATGCTAGGACTCTTTGGAAGCCTCAGAATAGGGAGCTGCACCATGCTCCTCAGAAGGAATGGCTGCCTGACTTCTCTGTTTAATTTAGGTCTTTGTTTTTTCTTATTACCCTGACACGTCAATGTGAAAAAGATTATATATCAAAGGTTTCTGGAATTAATAAATTTTCTATTTGACATCTCAAAAGAGAGACTTCTCCAGCTGTGTTTATTTAGAGTACATATATTTAATACATTTCCCAATGAAGTTACTGAGGAAAACAGTCTAGATATTTGCATATTCATGATCCTTTGTTAAGAATCCATTAATTGCATGGATTAGAGAAATCCAAAAGCAAAGCAATGTGATTCTCTTCTTCTGATGTTAAATGCACTCATCATTGTAATAAGTTTTAAATGGATGGGAGAAATTTATTGATAAAAATATGTGCTTCAGTGAAAAAAAAGTTATGCATTGTCTAGACACTAGAGAAGACTGGGTTGGTAACAGAGTATATATAATTCTATAGAAGGTCTTTACAACTCTATAAATTACAGATAACTGATAGTGATGTAACACAATTCTTAACCATAGACATAAATTATGTCCTGTCAGGCCTTGCCCATGCCCCTGTCGGGGAGGCAATTTGGCCTCCCTTTGGACATTTATTTTCACATTCTATAAATATGTCTGCCCTTCACATTCTATTTTGAACAAGTTGTAACTTCTGCTGTTTTCCTCACTGAATATAATCTTTAACAAATTATTATTCTTATAAGAATCACATTTTTCTGAAAATTATCATTTTGTAAGGATAAGGTATGTTGGTATAACAATGATATCACTGAAACTACACTTTGATTAAAATTTTTATCTGATCATTATCTGTTGTATATTAAATAATGAGAGTATATTTAGTAACCCTTAGTATCAATACTAAATTGAACAGCAGTAATAATAAAGTTAGAAGTTCCATTTATTTTGACATTTTGGGTTTTCTTCAAATCTTTTAAGTTTTGATGGAAACTAAATTTCACTACTTTCTTTAAATTTCCTTGGAGCCACTCATTTAAAAATTTTGAAGTTACTGGATCCTAATTATTATGTTTTATCTATGCCCATAAAATCTTGAAGTGATGCTTAAATTAAATATAAAATTTAACCAAATGCATGCTTGATTCTTATGTATGTCCAGGTTATACACACACATATACACACACACACACACACACACGCATACACCTGCATGCACAAACTATGTAGGTCATAATTTGAGTCATTTAAGATAAATTTGGCTATGGATAGTATATTACATAATTATTAGTGGTATTAAGTTCTTTGCATGTGATAATATTTTTGTAAATATGTAGGGGAACGTTCTAGTTCTTAGTAAATGAATAGTAAAGTATGTAAGGTAAATTTTTATCTATTCAAAACTTAAAACATTTAGAAGTGTTTTGACAGGAGGAGCACATATGATAAACTAAGTCAGCCATCCATATACTGTGAACTCCAAGAATTCTACCAACCTGGGATAAAAAAAATCAGAAAAAATTACATCTGTACTGAACATGTTAAGACATATTTCTTGTCATTATTTTCTAAAACGGAGAACAGCAACTTATAAGTAATCCAAAGATGATTTAATGCGTACTGAAGGATTGAGTAGATCATATGCAAATATTACCCCATTTTGCATAAGGGACTTCAGTATCCATGGATTTTAATATCCAAGGGGTGTCCTAGAATCAATCTATCATATACACAGAGGACAACTATTTTGTGTGTGAAAGCTGTAAAGGTACAGACAGATATACTTGTAGTAGTATTCTTTCTATTTTCTATAAATTTGAAAATGTTCATTATAAGAAGATGGGGAAAATAATTTATCAAATAAAATGATAAGCCATTAGTTGTAATCATTTTCTCCCTAAAGAAGTATTCAACGATCGTGACTGATAACTACTAACTATTGCTAATTATTAGCCATAAAGCAAGTTGAAAACAGGGTTAATATTGAAAAAAGTTTTTGCCTGAAGAATTTTTGGTGGAATGTTTAAGACCATTGAACCCAATTACCCCATACCCTTATTGTCTTTCTTTTTCTCCCTGTTTTATTTTCAAAATATTTTGAACCTATTGTTTAAATTTGCTGTTACTCAGGCTGTGTTGAGTTTATTCTGATTTCAAAATTAAAACTTAAGATTGCATTACAGATATCTAATTAATTAAACTAATCACCATTTCTTGAGTTGCTTCAGGATTCTATTTATTTAGAATAAAAAAATTTTATTATCAGATAGTTTTCAAAACATATTAGGTTCATATATATTAAAATTCTTTCCAAAATGTTTTAATAGGGTGAATACTAAACAGTAAAATGGACAAATTGGAACTTTGCATCTTGTTTTCTCCTCCATGGATAGTATTTTAGATCAGACGATTTTGAAGGAAAATTACAGGATTAGAAGTTTTACTCTCCACACTGAATAACTAACTACATGAAGATTATGTAAGCTATGTTTCACTTTATTATAAAGTCTGATATTGCTTTAAAAGATAATGCTATATAGTACTAAAAACCTTGACTTTCATATTGACAAAAATTTCTATGAAATTGCCACAACTGCATCTATGTATCTAACAATGACCTGCTAGTTCACAGGTACAACAAAAGAGGTAAAAAATTTTTTGTTGAGTTTCTCTCTCTAGGGGGAGGGTAAGTGGCTAGTCTTTGAAGAAAGCAAATGCTTAAGTTTAATTTCATGGACAGCATGTTTAACATTCAGTTGAACAAAGTTTTACCAAAAAAAAAAAAAAAGGGGGGGGCTTCCATATGCTCATTCTCTTTTTACAAATGATTCTGTGACTTACTTCCAGTGTGACTGCAAACAAAAGCAAGGCAGCATATTCTGCTCTTCAGCAAGGAGAAAAGAATATCAAAGTTGACTGCTCTGAAATCAAGACTCTCTACTTGATTTTTTGAAGGGAAAAGGGGATTATGTACAGTTGCCACTATTGCCCTTTATCTCAGCAAGGGAAATAAAGAATTCAAAGAACAAAACAAGAAGGGATTTTTTTTAAATCATCATTTCCCCCTCCTGTTCTGTGATTGTGATGTAGGTAGAGTTGCTATTTCATGAAAATCACCTCTGCAGCCATCAGCATTATCATCCAGATTCCAGTTTTGATAGATGATGTACAAAAGCTCAGCTCTGGCTCAAGGAACTGACAGATGGGCTTTTCTTCCAGAGGGATTGGAATAGATTCATGGAAATCACCCTGTAACTCTGATCCAACACACATGTCCTTAATATCCAGAAGCCAAATAGGGGCCAAATGATTCTTCTATGTTTACTATTGGCTCAGTACCAAGAAAACATACTGATTCAGGAAAAAAAAAATGTTTATGCTTTTTTCCTCTTTCTCCTACTCTTGGGGGTGTAAAACTATATGATCCTGTTAAGCATTCCAATGTCTTAATTTATTTTTCCTGTTTTCTTAACTCTTGAATTTTTTAGTCATCATAGACAATAGCATCATTATCAGCCGAAGTGTCTTTGAACTGTTTAAATATTATATGAATTCAGGGGACAGATTAAAATCTATGTGTGATAATGATAATAATAATGGCATATGGTGATAGCGACCAATTGTCAACTCTAGGCTTGGTTTTACAATCAGTGCTGAATTGCAATAGCTTTAAGATGGGGCTAATTTTCTATTGAAATAACTCATAAATCCAAATTTAATGGAGAATGTCTGAATTAATAAAGTGCATTATTAGTATTGGGTCTTTGAAAATGCTTAGGACAGTGTGTCAAACATGGTAGAGAGGAAGACATCTCATGTCTGATATTTTTCCTTGCCTTAACTGTTGAGTAGACATATAAGATGCACAGTGGCCATTATAGGAGGCAATATGTTGTAAATATTATAAAATAAAATGAGGTAAAAGAAATTCTGGAGATTTATGGGAAGTGGAGACTTTGTCGAGATCATGGAAGATTTCATAAAGAAGGAAACATTGAGGCCCACCAGAAGGAAAGGAAAAGAATGGAATTGGAGGAAGACAATTAAAGGAAGTGAGCGTGAAGGGAGCTATGCAATAGGAAAAATCTGGAGTGTATTCAGGAAACATGGAACACAATGGTTTGTCCATAAATATGTTAGGGAATTACCAAAAGAAGATAAAAAATCTTTCTTATGAATACTCTCCATGGAGAACTCATTCACTTTCATGGTATAATCCCTTAAGTGCTTTAAATCCACCTCTGTCTCCAACCCCACAGCCGTTACTACTTTAATTCTGGCGACTGTCATCATCATGTTCTTGAGAAGGATCCTAACATTACCCTCCTCCAGTTTGTCAGCCTCTTATTCTCTATACCAGTTAGGTGTTTAAGGACAAATCTGATCACATCACATCATGATGAGAGCCCTTCAGTTCCCTACCCTGTCTAATACATCTCTCCCTTCTCTTTTCTTATGCTACTGGGGTCAGACCTTTCTAAATGTCTCTTAATTCCTCCCCAAAATTCTCTCTCATTTATTCCTCTCTGAATTGTTGTCTCTGCCCTGAAAACTTCCCTACTTTTCAAATAGCAAATCCCCCCTCACTCCCCCAGCCTAGTTTTAAGTATTAGTTCATGCAATTATGCATTCATTCATTAACAAATTCTTAAATGAGCAACTGTGTGCTCCATACACTTAATTCTTCCAAGAGACTTACCTTAGTCTTCCAGACAGTACTGTGTGCACATCGTGATTGCACAGCAATCTCTATTTTTAATTCTAATTCAAACTTCTTAATAGTAAAAATGGTCTGATTGGTATACATGACTTTATAAATAATTATCTGTTGAATAAATGTTTTTGTTACCACCAATATATTGATGACCATTGCATGGATCATGAGTCTATGGAAGTACTCAATACAAATTTGATCAATAAATTAAACAAAGCTACACTACTTTTGCTATTACCAAACATGATTCTGCCAACTTTTCCTAACTTGATCTCAATTCATCTCACCTATATTTAGCTTTTATTAGAATTACTAACTCAAAACATCAAATGAGATCCATATTATTTAGTCTGGCATGGAATTGTTCCATGGAATGTCTCCTTTTTCCTTTTTCCTTTTACTTCCAAAAAGTCCATGGGGTGTTGAGTCAAGCCCTCTATGACATGGCTCATGGTGGACTCCATGCACTGAGCCTCCCTTGAGAGAGTCCTCCTTCATCCACCTCAGATCCAATCTCACTCTCAGGCACAGAGAAGTATTACCTGTGCCTAGATTTCCTGAACTTTCATGAGTCTTGGTAAGCCCCTTTATCTTAATTGAAAAAATTAAAATATTTTAAACCATACCTTTTTAAAAATTTAGAAAAGTAAAACAAATAAAAATATCTATAATTTGACATTGACCAAATTTAAGGAGTTAATTTTTTGTTCAGATTATTTAAAGGAAATACACATTTTGTCTGAACTTTTGAAGCTCCCTGCAGTCAGTCTCATCCTCTTTTCTGTGTAGCATAGTCACTATGCAGACTATTAAGAGACATAGAAAGACTAACCTTTAGAAGAACTGAAACATGTCTTCCAAAATAGTAAAATAAAAATTTTTATAACATATTCAATAGTCAACGTAATATTAATGTTTCCCATTCATCTGCATGGTAATTCATTTCCATACATTATATAACTTTAATAGATAGCAGTGTATTCTGCTTCTTAAAAAATTATACAGAGTCTGGGGATGTGGCTCAGTGGTGAAACACTTGCTGAGAATGTGTGAGGCCCCAAATTGGATCCCCACACTGACAAAAAAAGAAAATAAAAAAGTTGCACAAATGAAACTTTATTTATATTTGAACTCAACTTTATTATTGAAATTTATCCACACTGGAAAATGAAACTTTTATCTCCAGTATTTAATTGGTTGTGTATATCATAATTTATATATTTTTATTATTGATAGATTTAAGCCTAATAATTCCTTTCTACCATTCAGATGCATCCCACAATTTTGATATTTGATATTTAATTTGTTATTTGGTTCTATATAATACTCTTTTGTATGTAAATTATACAGAAGAATAAAGTATTTAATAACATTGATTAGATAGTGGCATTTGGTTTTTAGTAATTTTGTTATAGCTTTATATTAGTATTTCTTTTTTATCAGAGATTATGGTCTGTAAATTTCTTTTTAAAACTTTTATGTGAACATTGTTTTTTATTAGAGCTATATAGTTATATGTAATAGTTGGGTTCATCTCAACAAACTCATATATGTATGGAAACCAATTGTAGTTTTTACATTTCTTTTTAGTTTAAAAGGAGATATCTTTAATTTCTTACTACAGGGACCTTTAAAGAGGTCACTTGTGCTTGAAAATAATATTCCCTAATTATTTAGTATGAATTTTAAATATATGTAATAGATGCACACATGTATATGTATGTGTGTTTAATGATGCTTAAATCTATTTTCTTACTAGAATTCTTTCTGCTAAAGTTATACATTTCTGAGAAAGATATGTTAAAATTTCCAGTTGTTTAGGAACTTGATTCATTTTTGTAATTCTCTCTTATTTGTTTTGTGTGCATTGAGATAATATTGTTTGGAATATTCATATATAGGATGGAATTGTATACAATTGTTCATTTTCAACATTGTAATAGTAAGTGATGATGTTCTATAAGTAAAACCTTTTGCTTTAAAATCTAAATTGTTGAATATTGCTATTTTTCCTCATTGGGCTTGACATATACTGTCATTTTTCTTTAAACATTTCTACATCATTGTATATGCATATACAGATGTGTGTGTTTTATGAGGTAATATGTATTTGTGTGTATACATACATAAATATTTATATATATATATATGATAACCATCATATGTTTTGAAAAATTATCCAATCTGAGAGTCTGAGAATCTCCTTTATTTGACAAGTAAAAATCATTTATGTGTTTCAATCCCTGTCTTATTTGATATCACCGCTATTCTTTTAGCTTTTCAATTTTAATGTCATCCATTTTCTGTGTTTCTATTTCTCTCCCTTCTTGCATCATACTGTATAGTACATTCACTATGATATGTGTGCACACGCGTGCACATGGGTGTGTGTGTGTGTGTGTGTTTATAAACTTGTGTTTTACTAATTTGGAAGTCATAATTTCAAATCTTTTAGTGATTAATCTTACATTTTTAATGTTTAGTGGATTTAGTAATGCTTTAAATCTACCTCATTTATCTTCAATATTATTTTGTAGTATTTAATTCTACCTAGTGTTAATATTATTCACTTGCTTTATCAAAGTCTACCCTCCCCCATTGCATAGTGCTTTCCTCTTTTTCTTTCCTATTTTCTATTTCTCATTTTTCCTTCCAGTTTAACTTCATTCTTTCTGAAGTATAAATCTTTCTGTGGTTAGTCAGCAATGGTTTGTGATCAGTGAATTGATTCTGTTTATCTGAAAATGCCCTTAATCTTTCACAGGCTAGCTGCTAGGGAGCTTCAGGTTGACATATGAAATTTAAAGAGATGTGTTGAGATTTGAAAGTATGCCCTTCAAAGTCTTGCATAGAAATATTTATTTTTTTCCTTATAATATGCCTGTTGTTTCTGGTTTCCATTGTGATTGACCTTCTTCTACATCTTACAGTTTCACTAAATATATATTTAAACTTTTTCTTTCTTTTTAAATTTCTTAGGATTCATTTTAATGTCTTAGGGGATGCCTCTTTTGTTCTTCAGTTCTGAAATATTATCATCCACTATCACATCTAATGTCACCTCTTCACCATTCTTTTCATTTTCTCTTTCTTGAATTTCAACAATCTTATATTTCTCATTTAAATTCCATATTTCCAACTCATTTTCATATCTTTTTTAACTCTCTGTGCTATTTCTATCTTCTAAATTAAAAAGTTTCTTTTTCTTATAGTTTTTTTGGACTTTAATCTTAACAACTGTATTTTGAGGTGTTTTGTTTTTGTTTCAATTTGCCCTACTTTTTCTTTGTCCCTTATTTGTTTCTCCCTCTATTATTTCTGAATGTCTTTAAAACTTTTAAAAATTCTTACTTTCTATTTCCATCTTTCTCATCATTTTTTATATTTGTGGTGTCAATTCTCCATGTGTTCCATAGGTCTAATTCTCCCTACGATGTCTTTGTGTGTGCACACATGCACTCAGACCCTTAAAGGGTTATGATCTCATTCTCAGTTGGGATTGTTATATCCCTAGGCTTCTTATATGCCTTGGTTTATTAAAGCATCTCTCTGTTGCTTAACACTTCTTTCTTTCTTCTGGAAATTTCTTTCC
>JAJEJO010000494.1:883679-900656 GCA_020662805.1 Glaucomys volans
TGTAGATAGAAAATGTAATACTGCCCTGTGATTGACCTCATTTTAGTAAAATATTTTTCTCATATTTTTATTATATTATTGTATATGTATCTTATATTTAATGACAGAGATGAAGGTAATTTGACCTGAAAATTTAGAAATCTACCAGTTTTTAGTAAATACATTTTTGAAAACCTGTGTAGATCTAAGTTCTATGAATTCAAAGATCATACTGTTCACCACTGCCTTAATGAGCAGGGAAATGTCTGACATAGAATAGAAGCATGATAAGTATTTACAAATGGATACAATCTAATGGGGACTGAGTCAGTGTAATGTTTTGTACATCCATTCATCTTTGGACTCTATGCCTCACTATGCTTTCCTTATGGTCTACACATACATAGCTCTAAGAATTACTGAATGAATACAATACCATTAATATTTAAAGAAACTTGAGTGTTTTGTATTTTTTCAGTTGTGATTTAAAACTTTAGGTGCTTTAATATTGGTTCTATACTGAATCCTTCAATAGTTATTCAAAAGTTTTGGTTTTCTAGCAGGTTGTTGTTTACAATAGAGGAATGCTATGGACCAATAAATTTCCCATAGCATTTTTCTTACCTTCCTTCCTCTATTATATCCTTCAAATTTCATCCCTTCTTTTGCAGCTTTCCTGAGGATTGCCTACCTCAACAATTTATCATTCCATTATCTTGGTGCATCTCAGAATTGATTCAGCATTGCTTAATGTATTTATTTTTACATTTGTCAAAGAATATTCAAAGAGACTCTATCACTAAAGAATTGCCTTTGTGTTGTATCCATTAGGTTGTTCAGGATCCCCCTGGATGAAGATATGTGTAAAAATAATTATTTGGAACTAAGTTTCAGATATAGGGAATTCAATGTAACCTGAAAAATCATCATTGGATAATAGAAGAATGGGAGAATATGTAGAAATGGTTTTTGTATATCTCCTCGCTCTTCAGACATGGAGATTTCATATCTTTCCAATACTTTGTATAATTTGAACTCCTTCCCAACAGTTTGCAATATCATGTTCTCTTTAATAATCTGTGCTTTCATAATTAAAACCCTTATCATCATCATCTTCATCATCATCATATTTGGAACAGAGATGATGTGGGGTGTTGGTATGGGCTTACACCTTTTTTATAGCTTAAAAGCTAGAAAATATGCTCTCTGAATGTCTGTAGTGTTTATGTAATCAGTACCTAAGTTGCCAAGCCTTATTGAAAACAGCTGGGTGCCTGCTGCCTGCCTCTCCCTTTGTTGGAACTGTTGCCAGAACAGGTAGTCAAAAATGGAAAGTAAGGGAAAATTCAGGCATCTGGGGTGTCTCTCAGGAAAGCAGCTGTGGCTTCCTTAGGAAGCAGTCATTGTTTCCCATCAGCCAAGACTGTGTATACCCTTGGGTCCAGTTCTGGCATGACTGGCCTAGTAGGATGCAGTTTATGACTTAGGACTTACGCGAGAAACCATTTGGGCAGTCCCATCTCTGGCAGAACATAGAGAATTTCCTCAAGCTGCAAGCCATATGTGGGTTGTTGGCTTTCTATTAGCCTACTCTGGGAGGTTCCCATTTACTCTAATCATCCCTCTGACACAAGCAAAAACAATATGAAAGGGCCTTTTAAAAAGACATCTTTCCAAGATTGACTATCCTATTTTTAAAACCAGACATCACTATTATTTCTGTAAACATGGCATTTTTTCTCCTAAAAATCAATTCATTTTAAGAGACGCTTTTTGTTTCCTAGATAGTAAACAAATACAAAAAAAAATTTTTTTGATGGCATAGTCAATATTGTGGATAAGCAGAACTGAATGGTATTCTGCATTTGTAAACACATGTAATTCCAGATTTAGTTTTTTGTACATCAAGCATTGAAAATTGTTATCTATGTGAAGAACGTTAGGCTCTTTTTATGTCAGAGATGCTAGAAGCATTTGCTTTGAATACTCTGAAAGATCAACGTGCTGTTGTGGTAGGATTATTGGTAGAAAGGACTGGTTGCCACTCATTTAGCACATAAATGGCATTTTGGCAAATTAGGACTGATTGTTATTCTTGATAATTTCTGTCCAAACAGAGCTACAATTTCAGAAGACAAATGTTTTAAGTTTCTGTTGTCTGACATAAAAGAATTTAGAAAGGACTAGCACTTTGACTTTTAAGCTAGATATCATATTTCTCACCATTAGAGCAAGTTTTATTAGTACCTTTAAGGATTATGATTAATACAGCTACATTTTATTCAAATATTACTCTCAAAACATGCTGGGCACAACACAATTTTGTGGTGATGGTAGGCATACTCAGGAAAATTAAATAAAATTTTATTTATTTTTGTAATCATAACATTTCTGCAGAAATATGGAAGTAAAAATAAATTTGAATAATAAATTTTTAAATTCACCAAGTTTACTTAAACTTAACAATTAGAAAAAGTTCAGCTGTAGGTTTTAAATCACGGAATCAGTTTATTCCAATTGGTTTGCCCATCACTAATTTTAATGAATAAAGTCTTAGCACAGAGTCAAACTAGGTACCAGTAACCAAGTGCCTTCTTATTTCTTCTATTCTTATTTTATTCCCAACTTTCAATAAATGAAAACAGGCCATCCTTAAAGGTTTCTGATTGCCTTGGTTTTTTCTTTTTATTTTCTTCTCAAACCTATAAAAATGAAAAAAAAAAAAAATGAGACCGTATGGTGAGTATAAGACAAAGGTTATTGCAGAAAAACGATTTCTGTAAAATATGCCATCTTTCCTAACAATTTTTCCCAGGGCAGTTGTCAGCATTCCCCCTAAGATCTCTCCCCACAAACGATATGCGATCCCTTAATTTGACTTTATTCAAACTCTCTTTGTGTGTCCTTACTGTTTCTCTCCTGTAGTTAAAGGAAAGGTGCTACAAAGTCTTATTCTCCTCTGGTATTAGGAACTAAGATAATCAGAAAAATATAGTCAAGCATAAGTTTTAACATGGTACATATTCTGGTCACCCAGTGAAAATAAATTCTCATTGACTTTGCTTGTCGCTTAATTTTTCTGTGTGTGGTAGTTATGGTGACCTGGGTATTTCTTTATATCTGTCTTTTTGACAAGCTTCAAACTTAAAAAAATTAAAATCTAACCTGGAAAAAACTGAGAAAAAAGCCAGAATATGGAGAGTATACATATCAAAATATGCAGAAATTTTCCTTTGAAAAAAATCTAAATTGAAGATATATGATTGATTACAAGGAAAAGTGAGAATCCAGTAATTAAAGGCAATTTTGAAATTCATATTAAAGTTTTCCATACTCTAAAAGTGTTGGCGATACTAGAATTTTTTAAAGTTGTTTATCAGTAAAAATACTTTTATTCAAACTTTGCTTTTGAAGATGAAAAATCCACAGATGTTTTTGAGAAAAGTAGCATGTATTTTCACTTTATGTTAATTATGGTTTGTACAATTTTAACCAGATGGGTCTGCATGCACAGTAGCTAATTCATGCCAACTGTCTTCAAATATATCCCCTGGATTGTAGGTGGGCTTTTGAGACCTCGAGGTGATCTCTAATCTTGCTAGTAATGTTTATGGTTTTCAAGTATTACTCTGGTAGCACAAATGTGGTCTGGACAGACAAGACAGTCTTTAGGAGTATTGTTAAAAAGGTTGCACCTTCTTGGCAGTTTAGACTTTTAGAAGTGAACAAACTATCATCCAAAAGAAACACTCAGCTCTAGGGAACTGAAGAAGTGGCTGAAATGAATGATACTGCATTTTTTGTGTAGGTAAAGAGGATAGTTTTTCACACCCACACTGTCCTTTGTCCCTATTGAGTAGTAAAATAGTGAGGTACTGGATTTTTCAGTTTTTACAAGTCTGCTAAAGAATTTTTAAATTTTCTTCTAAAGTTTATTTTATATTCTTTTAAAGCTTGATCATGGTATGTCTAGAATATTCTTTTGTTTAAAAATTAACATCAGCTAGGTGAAGTGGTTCATGCCTATAATCCCAGGGGCTCTGGAGATGGGGCAGGAGAATTTCGAGTTCAAAGCCAGTCTCAACAAAAGCAAGATGCTAAGCAACTCAGTGAGACCCTATCTCTAAATAAAATACAAAATAGGATTGTGGATGTGTCCCAGTGGTTGAGTGTCCCTGAGTTCAACCCCCAGTTACTCTCCACAAAAAATATTTAATATTAGTAGATATTTCATAACCATGGTATATATATATCCTCTTCTCAATTAAATTACCACTATCATTATCACATGGAAATTCACATGAACTTTTAAAAAGCTAAGAACTTTAATATGTATTTAAAAACTAATATAAAAATGCTTTTTTAAAAATTAAATAATAAATTCTTCTATAATCTTACATTAAAAATAGCTGTGATTGTATTTTCTATTGAATAAGGCATAGAAATAAACAAAAATTAAAAAGATTTCCAAGTAATAGGTAGAGTGACTGGAAATTATTTCTCTAAGAATTTTGTTTGCCTTTGCCCTCATATGACCTAAATATTTTGGTTATCTATATATTACACTGGAATTAAGAACAAAGATTCTCAATTTTTTTGGAGTTCATATTTATTGTTAAGATCTTGCAAAATCCTAGGGGGAAAAATGTGTCACTACCTAATATCTTTCTGATGTTTATGTTTCAAAAGGACCTTCAGTACATTTGGCCCCAATTTCTGCTCCAGATATGTTTGTGTTTATTTGTTCCTTTGAATTAACAGGAAATACGGATATTTTGTAGGAATTCTGGATTGATTTCTCTTTGAGTTCTTGTCTGTACAACAGATAATGGTCATCTCTAACAAGTCTAAAACATTGTGTTAAAAAGTATATTTTGAAAATAATGGGTTTTATTTTACTCCAAATAATTTGATTAAAAATAATGCATGCTGAGCATTTTTTCATATATCTGTTGATTGCTTGTAGATCCTCTTCTGTGAAGTGTCTGCTCATTTCCTTAGCCCATTTATTGATTGGGTTATTTGAATTCTTGATGTAATGTTTTTTGAGCTTTTTATAGATTTTGGATATTAGTGCTCTCTCTGAAGTGTGTGTGGCAAAGATTTTCTCCCACTCTGTAGGCTCTCTCTTCACATTGTTGATTGTTTCCTTTGCTGAGAAAAAGCTTTTTAGTTTGAATCTATCCCAGTTGTTGATTCCTGCTTTTATTCCTTGTGCTTTGGGAGTCATGTTAAGGAAGTCTGGTCCTAAGCTGATAAAATGGAGATTTGGACCTACTTTTTCTTCTTTTAGGTGCAGGGTCTCTGGTCTAATTCCTAGGTCCTTGAGAAATGCAAATCAAAACTACCCTAAGATTTCATCTCACCCCAATTAGAATGCCTATTATCAAGAATACAAGCAGTAATAGGTGTTGGCGAGGATGTGGGGAAAAATATACACTCATACATTGCTGGTGTGGTTGCAAATTGGTACAGCCACTCTGGAAAGCAGTATGGAGATTCCTTAGAAAACTTAGAATGGAACCACCATTTGACCCAGCTATCCCACCCCTTGGCCTATACCCAAAGGACTTAAAATCAGCATACTACAGTGACGCAACCACATCAATGTTTATAGCAGCTCAATTCACAATAGCTATATTATGGAACCAACCTAGATGCCCTTCAGTAGATGAATGGATAAAGAAACTGTGGTATATATACACAATGGAATATTTATTCAGCCATAAAGAATAATAAAATTATGACATTTGCAGGTAAATGGATGAATTTCAAGAATGGCATGTTAAGTGAAATAATCCAATCCCCGAAAACCAAAGGCTGAATGATTTCTCTAATAAGTGGTTGATGACACATCGGGTGGGGTAGGTAAGGGAAGAATGGAAGAATGAAAGAAGGATGGATTGTGTAGACTGAAATGAGGAGTGGGAAGGGGACGGGGAAGGAAAGATAATAGAATGAGATAAACATCATTACCTTATGTACATGTATGAATACGCAAATGGTATGATTCTACTTCATGTACAACCAGAAAATGATAATTGTACTCCATTTGTGTACAATGAATCAAAATTTTAAAAAAATGCATGTTTAATGTATTTTCATTAAAACAGACTCTTGCTATTTTGGTTGTTGTATTTCTCTTTCATAGCCAATTACCTAGTATTATGAACCTCATTGTATCAGAGAAATAATTTTTAGGTGAAATACACTCTGTACTTATGTCCAGTATATAATTTGTTAGAGATAATAATAGGTACATATGTTCCAGGGGAATATTAGGAATTCAATATGAAAATCTAAATCTGGCTAAAAATTTACACAATGGGTTAAATGGTAATATTTTTATAAAGTGATTAATCCTGTAGTCTTCCCAAGAATGCTATTTATATTTAAAATAATTCAAGTTCCTTCCCTGAAAAGTAGAATAAGCAGCCTTATTCATCAACAAAATGACTTAACTCATTTAACATGTTTATTCAACTTACTGACAATTCGGGATGCGTGTACAATTATACTGCTGCTGCCAATAGGCATACATTTAAATGAGACATCTCAGTATTTTCTGTTTAAATATTTGTGACAATAAATACATGCTTGAAATCAGAATAAATTTTAACTATTTTTAGACATTTTATTTCTCTGGTGAATAATTCAAGTACGTTAAAGTTTTTATTTTATTTGTAAGTTTATTTAAAGGTTAAATGACACAGAAGCCTTTTTATTTTATCACCTCCTTAAAAGCTTTGGGATTTTGCTACCTAGATGTAATTGAAACTGCCCACTGCTCAGGGTAACATTTTTTTTCTCGTTATGTCATTTATTAATAAGTATAGTATGTCTACTCGAAACAGCAAAGACAGATATGTACATAGGCACAGCATTAGTTCACTAGCTTTGTTTGTAATTTGAAGGTTTGCAATTTGAGGGCAGACCACATGCACATAAATACTTCCTCTGATACTCTTCTCTCTCCTTCAAAATTAGATACACGATTGGCTCACATAAGAGTCATTTTGTATAAATTCTCTAAAACACAGACATACTGGGAGGAGCTGCAGAATAACACCAGTTGTAATATGGACTAGTTGCTCAGATTAACCACCTGCCAATTGATGGACTTTTTGGAAAGAGGTAGAGCAAACAGAGAAAGCATCTGTAAAAGCCAAAGTTCAAGCATCAGAGTTGAAATCCCTGGGAAGTCAAGGAAATAGCCTGAAGACAAGGGCCACTAATGATGTGTTAGTGCAAGGAGAGTTTGACTGTAAGAATGAACTTCCTCTGTTTCATATTTTGCATCCAGCTGCTAAAATCATGGGACTTGCCCAGACCTAGAAAAATGAAATAGTGTGCATTGAGTTTGTATGTATCTGGACCACATATCTGTAGATTAGAGAAGACTATTGCAAAATTTTTTTAAAAAGTGCTACAATTTCCATTTATTCCTCCACTAGCCAAAGTAGGATTTATCTTGGCTTCACTTCACAAATATTTGATGGAAAAATGTGTTAATGAAATATTATCTAATTTGACACATTTAATATAAACAACTATGGAAACCTAAAATGAATAATTTAATACAAAAGCAAGCAAAAGGTTATACATGGGACATTTTTAAGTGGACTGACTATAATAACCAAATGGTTGGGTCCATGTTAAATAATTTTCTAGCACAAATATGTAATGTATTTAAATTTATATATATATATGCATGCATACATATATAAAAATATTAAAGCAGCAAATATATTTTCTTGCTTTAATGTTTCTAATAGCACAGGGTGAATATTTCAGGATCACATTATTTTTAGAAGGACATATTCATTCTATTGAATTTATACTATTCCATGCCAATCTGGGTTTCAATGTATAAGAATTACAATTTGTATCCTCAAGGTATTTATTGTGAAAAGGCCTCAGAAACTTTTACTGATACAAAAAAATATCCAAGGAGCTGGGTGTGGTGGCACAGGCATATAGTCTCACCTACTCCGAAGACTGAGGCAGGAGGATCACAAGTTCAAGAACAGCTGTGCAACTTAGTGAGATCCTGTCTCGAAATAAAATAAAAAAAATAAGAAGGGTTGTGGATATAGTTCAGTGATAGAATCCCCTGGGTTTAATCCACAAGTAATAGCCAGGCAAATAGAGGTGATTATTATAAAAACGGAAATGAATTCACTATAAATGTTCATATTTATGGAATGGACTTTGCAGGTTGTGCAATTAAATTTTCTGAGAGACACTATAAATGTGAAGGATTATCCCAGCTCTAATATTTGGTAGTTGTGTGATTCCTCAATAAACCACATAAAACTTCAGTTTCCATTGCTTCATCAACAACCTGATACCAATCTACCGAAGTTTGTCATGATACATATCAAAATCTAGTAAAGTTACCTAAGACAGTGACTGGCCTAAGGAAGGGTCTCCATTGCACATTACTGTCATTGAAATCTGGTCCGTCAGTTTCATCTGCTTTACATCTTTGGGGAGGCATAATGCGCAGGATCCTGAAACAAATAAATACACCAGCTGAATAAAACCACAAACATAACCCTGCATTTTTGGTAGGAAGCTAGAGAAATTTTAGGTAATTGAAAAAAGGGAAGATCTTTGTGAGTGTCTTAGGGATGAGAACAGCAGGAAATAGGACTGGAATTGTAGTTTCAAAGGTGGAAACATTTGGTGGTAAAGTGGGGGACTAATAATAAAGACAAACTAAAATTGTATTTTCATTCTCTATTTAGGTCAGAATTTTAACTATTACTGAGAATGCAGATAATATTGAATATTAAATCTAGTTATAGATAGTCTGAAAGGGACTATCCATTCTTTTGTAAGTAGTGAAAAGGAAAGTGTGACATACAAACTTTTATAGTATTTCAGAACCAAAAGAGTTCTCTGAAGCCTTCCCTCATGGAGATAATTCTTGTGACCATACATATCATATTCAAAATTAATAAAAATTTTTATTGCCAAATATATTTCAGCTTTCAGTAACTTGTACAATGCAAGGTACCTGCTAGTTGCTTGAAGAATATTCTGGGTCCAAACTAATTATAGATTTGTTATCACAGTCCCTTTCGAAAGACTGTCTTCTGTTATTCTGTCATCAGTAACCTATCTTCAGAAACAAAAGCAACTCACTACACAGGTCTAAGAGCTTTCAGAAATACTCCCCTAATCTTGGTATTATTTTACCTGGCACTACCATGAGAAATCCCATGAGGTCATTCCTCTTGAATTACAGTCAAGAGAAACAAAATGAAAACCAGCCTTTAAATATATTGTATTTGACTTCTAAGGCACTTCCATAATGTTAATATTATTCTTGACTTCTGCTTCAATATGACTGCTGGCTTTCTTTTTAGTATTTTTTTCATATTGTGGGTATTATAATCTGAAAGGAATGTGTGGATTTGAAGAAAATCATCTGATTGTCTAACGTGAAGGACAAGGGTTGCCTAGGAAGATCCAGAAGATTCAGATGAAACTGAGCAATTCACAAATCTAAACCTTAGCGTTTGGTAGGGTTTTGTTGTTGTGAGTGATGGTGGTGATGTTCTTTCCCTATTTAGTCCTTAATAGCAAACACCACACAGTTTAAGGTGTTTTCTGTGAATGAATGGCTTTCTGCTAATGGCCTTGGCTTCATCTCAGTCCCTCTCCCCAGATCACTCCATGCCTCCATCTTATTATTAGTGCTCTTCCTTTGTACATTTCAGTGGATCTACTAGGAGTAGTTGTCATCTTCCTAGCCAGAGGCAAGTGGCCATTATCGTAATAGCTAGGAGAAGAAGGTTGTACATACACAAACATTTATCTGGAGAAAATAGGGAAACTTTCACACAGCTATCCTAACAACTCTCTTTCATCATCTTTCTAATATTCACCCACATAAAATGGAGATCATGAAGCAATCACATAGCTTACTTATTAAAGGAGAGTCAAGAGAAAGGGTTTGCTTAGTGAAAGTCTGATGGTTCAAAGACTACCATCAATACACAGACATATGCATTATTGTGTCATGGTGTTTAGGGTATGTGGAGTGAAAAATCCTACAACTGTAATTCCTTCTGAGGAAGTGTCTGTACTGCCTTTTTCTAGGATAACTAGAAACCAAGAGAATTGCATGGGTAATTTTTGGTGATTTAGTTGAGTATCCGATGTCTCCTGAAAGCAAGGCAACAAACTTGATGCACACTGAGGCTGCCTGTATAATTTAGTAATGTCTTCAATTTTAAAAAGAATTTTGCAACTAGATTTTTACATTGATAAGCTCAAAAGACAGAGGAGGTAAATTAGCTACGATGCTTGGAACTGAATTCTCATTGGGTAAAATTCATAATAGGCTAGATCCTATTGCCTCAGAGAAAAACAATGTTTTGATTTCTCCTTTCCTAAAGCCTTCTTAACTATTTAAGCAATGAGATCTTTTAATACAGTATATGCAATATGCAATATCCCTAAATAACAGAAAAAAGTTTCATTTCATTGAGTATCTTACTCAGATATGCCTATCCCTTGAAATGGCCCAGATCTGTGAGCCTAAGGGGGAAGAAAACACAAAAGCACAACATTTTACTCCCACTCCTGTCTTCACATAACATGTTTTAAATTAAATTGGCTAAAAGCTGTGAGTGAACAATTGGAGTTTTAGTTTAACTAATTTAACTGTCTAATGTGTTTATGTTCATTCTCCCCTAGGAAATACTTGTAACTCAGTGGAACAAAATTATTAATTTATTTTTTTCTCTCTCTGTTTTATTTCTTCAGATTTTTTTTTCCCTTTGCATTACTTTCTGGGGAGTAAGAAGCATGAAACTACTTGCCACTGGCCCTTGGAAATGACCTAAGTGTACCCAGCACTCTTGTTTTCATCAATTTTCCACAGCCACAACATATTTTTACTGCACATGGAAATACAATTATATAATGCTTATAGGGATGATTTCTTTAATGAAAGGTAAAAATACTTATTTACTCTTGCATGTTTTTTACATTTGTTTTATATTCAAATTAAAGTCAATTAACAATTGCTTTCCATTTGCTACCATTGAAAAGCAAATGATTTCAAATATACTGATGTTATATTCACTGGTATTATCTATGACAATGAGCATAAGAAGGGAGAAAGTTTACCAACAGTAAAGAGGAATGAATATTGGATTTGTATTGTTTGATGCTTTTTTTTTTTGATCTTTGGTAAAATTATGCTTAAATACAGATTTGTAGTCTTATGGACATACTACAGTAGTAGTCTGCCTAGACTGCATTTGCCTTTGCAAACTATGTAACTCCAAGAGTCACAATGCAGAAAAACATCAGTGAAATGAAAATGAATAAATTTGACAGAATCAGTTTATTGAACAGGCTAATTTATGATATGTATGTCTAATATGTCTGCTCAATTTGTTTTGGCAGATTGAGAAGAATGCAGTAATTTTGTGTTATTTAAAATTGTCAAAATAATGTTAATAAAATTCTCTAAGTAAAACTGCCCAAGGCACTGTGTGTATGTTGGTCATTGGAAATGCAAAAATCTGCCAAGCATTTCAGTAGGAGAGAATGGACAGACCCATGCAGAATATTTAGCAAGGAAAGACTGAAAAGAGTTTTTAAAAAATTTCTTTTCTTCCTCCAATATTTTTTAGATTTCAAGTTACAATTTAAACAGTAAAGGGACAAGTACTAAACTGAAAAAAAAATGTTGTCTTTCATTGAGCTCTGCCTGTCTTCATCAATAGGAGATTGATCAGTTGATTAAACGCATTTCATAAATATGTTTTCGAACAATGAACAGAAAATAATATGGAATGGAACCATTAAAAGAATCAGACTGCAGGTGTCTTTGTGGACTCAGGATGCAGGAGTGAAGCTTATTGAATTTTCACATTGGAACAACAATAGAAGATTAAATTTTGCATGATGGAAAAATTACCAAATTATATCTCAAGCGTCAGAAGTGGGGTTTGGCTTTACTTCATTCATCTTTTTATACTTCTTAATTAAACACAGAGTTAGAACAAATACTTAAGCCCTTAACAAATATTAAATATACTTTTGTCCCTTACTAACAATTCTTGTTGGACTTTACATATATAGAATCACATTGCAGCAGGGAGCCCTCTACTGGCTTGAAATTACTGAACTTAAAAATTGTCAAGACCCAGATTCTATATTCTGATATTTCAGCTAATAAAGTAACATAATTCAATAATAACAAAGAAAGACTTTTCGTGAATGTTCAAATAAAGTTTTAGCATCTCAGAGAAGTTTAATGGTTTCCCCAGAAGTGATACATAAATATGGATATATGGTTGAAATATTGGCTTTATAAGAGTGACCTAAAAATGGGTTTAATGATGGAAATAAACAATCAATTTTCAGTTTTCATTGACTAAGATCAAACGTATCCACATTTTCTCTTTTCTCGCCTTTCTTCACTATGATTGTGAATAGTTTTCTTTTAGAAATGCTGATATTTTCAAACACACAAATTTCTAGGCCTATGAAAGTGGATGTAGTCCACAGATAAGTTGTGTCCCTAGGGTTTCTGTGCACTTATTCTTCACCTTTAGCCCTGCTAATTTTCCAGCCTAGTTTTCTCTTTTGGAGTTCTAACACATGATGACAGATAATATAACCATTAGTAGTGTTGTAAATTAATCTTGAGTGATACCATGTAATTTATGTTTACTGTTGACTAGAAGGACTTTAATTTTCCCTTCCTCTTTCTCTTAAGAGAGAAAGCATTAAAAACAGGACCCATCACTAACCTGCCACTTCTAATAGAAAGATGCAAATAGCCTTTGTAAATAACTATGAGGACAATTTTGCTAATGTACATAGGATGGCAGGGAGCATTTACTTAGTAATAGCATATTAGTAACATTTATCTAATTCAGTCTATAAAATCTTGTTAATTAGGTACTGTTAATACCATTTTGTAGAAGAGAATCCTGAATCCGAAATAGGTTAAATAACTTGTGCAGGTCCATGAAACATAATAAATGCCCAACATTTTTTTAAACTCTCTGAATTCTGACTTCAAAGTCCATGGTGTATCTACATTTCATGTTATCAAATAGCCAGGGGAAATATCTTTAGAATTATGGGCCCAGAATTTTATGTTCAGAATATTTTCTGTTTAATTTGATGCTCAAAAATAAAGTTTGAAGGAGAAATATTTTGGTTCTAGGGTTAGTTAATAATATAAGTGATTCCTGAACTTCTAAATTTCCTACTTAAGAGTGGTAATGCCCTAAGTTTATTAATTGGTTTGCCATATGTATGTAAGAAGCCCATCCCTATACTTGGTTTGTCAGTTTTCTCTAGAATAGTCCTATTTATGAGTCATTTACTTCCCCATCTCATTTCTTCTATTCATCTTTGTTAAACTTAATTAAATCATCTTGGGGTCATGATATTTAGCAATATGTGAATCCATAACTGTATATCAGATATTCAACTAATCACAAAAACATGTGGGTTCTCATTATATTTAGCATTACCTGTTTGCATTACTGTTAATTAGAGGTTTCCAAATTTTACTCTACTAGTGACATATAATTTAATGGTTCAGTAAGGAACTGCAATAGGACCACTGAGTGGCACTCTTTAAGGTATGGAATACAGGTTAGTATACAGAATGTGATTTACTAGAGAGCAATGATAGTAATTAAATGAACTCCCTTTCTTATGCCTCCCTCTATGTTCTCAAATTCGTAGCTTGCACACTCCCTTCCCTTTGAGAGACAGTACACAGAATGCATTTTAACTCACTGGTAAAGTGATGCTAGCTGAGACAATCAGCACCTAAGGACAGGTTCTGGAAAGGCAACAGATGTTAAGAGATCATTAATGATGACTCCTGGCAGTCACTTGGAACACTAGAAAGTTTTGCCTGAGCTTATAAAACCATCTACAAGATGAATAAAGTCATCAGATTACAAATTTGCATTGATGAGTTCCCCTTCAAATTAAAAAATGACTATTTAATACATTTTCTCCAAGAAAATTAATGCTAAACATATAACTTGTTTAATATTCAGGATCACAACATTTTTGTTTTGTAATAAAATGAAAACAAATTTTGGTGCAGTATAGTGTGGTGACAAGAACAGTCTTTCTAAATTAAGAAACTGATGGCAGAGGAATTCTTTGAAATTGTTGCTGTTAGATATATGATTAATAATCATGTTTAAAAAGGCACATTCTCAACATTAAAATATTTTATATATGCTGAGTGTTAAACTACTTAGTTGATTGTTGTTAAGATGTTAAATAGAAAATACTACATCAACACAATGGTACATTTGCTTCCAGATATCAAACAAATATTAGAAATGCATGTGCCCCCAAACAACAATTCAGTAACTCAAATCCATATCCTTAAATACTATGAAAATTGTTGGTACCATCCACTAAACTTGGTTGCACTTTCTTCAATATTAGTTGGAAATCCTTACAACACCAATACACACTGATAGAGTTTCTCATGTCTCAGAGCTGTTAGCAATTTTTATTTATTTGTTTATTTATTTTTATTTGCTTAATGATTCATTGAGCACAAATGGAGTACAGCTATTGTTTCTCTGGTTGTACACAAAGTACAATCACACCATCTGTGCATTCATACATGTACACAGGGCAATGATGTCTGTCACACATTCTGTTAATATTCTTACCCCCCCACCCTATACTCCACCCCTCCCTTCCCTCTATGCTATCTATCCTTCCTCCATTCTTGCCACCCTCCCCCCGCCACACATTATGCATCATCATTCATTTATCAGAGAGACCATTCTGCCTTTGGATTTTTGGGTTGATTGATCTCACTTAGCATAACAGTCTCCAACATCATCCATTTACCTACAAATGCCATAATTTTATTCTTCTTTATGGCTGAGTAATATTCCATTGTGTATATATACCACAGTTTCTTTAGCTATTCATCTATTGAAGGACATCTAGGTTGGTTGCACAATCTAGCTATTGTGAATTGAGCAGCTATGAACATTGAGGTGGCTGCATCACTGTAGTAATCTGATTTTAAGTCCTTTGGGTATAGGTCAAAGAGTGGGATAGCTGGGTCAAATGGTGGATCCATTCCAAGTTTTCTAAGGAATCTCCACACTGCTCTCCAGAGTGGCTGCAGCATCTTGTACTCCCACCAGCAATGTATGAGTGTACCCTTATCCCCACATCCTCGCCAACACTTGTTGTTGCCTGTATTCTTAATAAAAGACATTCTAATTGGGGTAAGATGAAATTCTAAGGTGGTTTTGATTTGCATTTCTCTTATAACAAGGGATGTTGAACATTTTTTCATAAATCTGTTGATTGCTTGTAGATCTTCCTCTGTAAAGTGTCTGTTCATTTCCTTGGCCCATTTATTGATTGGGTTATTATTGTTCTTGGTGTAAAGATTTTTGAGTACTTTGTAGATTCTGGAGATTAGTGCTCTATCTGAAGTGTGTGTAGCAAAGGTTTTCTCCCACTCTGAAGGCTCTCTCTTCACACTGCTGATTGTTTACTTTGCTGAGAAAAAGCTGTTTAGTTTGACTCTATCCCAATCATTTATTCCAGCTTCTATTTCTTGAGCTTTGGGAGTCATGTTAAGGAAATCTGGTCCTAGGCCAACATGATGAAGATTTGGACCTACTTTCTCTTCTATTAGGTGCAGAGTCTCTGGTCTACTTTCTACATCCTTGATCCACTTTGAGTTGAGTTTTGTACAGGGTGAGAGATATGGGTTTAGTTTCATTTTGCTGCATATGGATTTCCAATTTTCCCAGCACCATTTGTTGAAGAGGCTGTCTTTTCTCCACTGTATGTTTTTGGCTCCTTCGTCAAGTATGAGATACCTGTATTTATGTGGGTTTGTCTCTGTGTCTTCTATTCTGTACCATTGATCTACCTGTCTATTTTGGTGCCAATACCATGCTGTTTTCGTTACTATTGCTCTGTAGTATAGTTGAAGGCCTGGTATTGTGATACCCCCTGCTTCGCTCTTCTTGCTAAGGATTGCTTTAGCTATTCTGGATCTCTTATTCCTCCAAGTGAATTTCATGATTGCTTGCTCTATTTCTATGTGGTTTGTCATTGGGATTTTAATTGGAATTGCATTGAATTTGTATAGCGCTTTTGGAAGTATGGCCATTTTGACAATATTAATTCTGCCTATCCAAGAACATGGGAGATCTTTCCATCTTCTCAGATTCTCTTTAATTTCTTTCTTTAGTGTTCTGTAGTTCTCATTGTAGAGGTCTTTCACTTCTTTTGTTAGATTGATTCCCAAGTATTTTATTTTATTTGAGGTTATTGTGAATTTGGTAGTTTTCCTAATTTCTCTCTCAGAGGATGCATCACTTATGAATAAAAATGCATTAGATTTGTGAGCATTAATTTTATATCCTGGTACATAACTGAATTTATTAATGAGTTCCAGAAGTTTTCTGGTGGAATTCTTAGGATCTTCTAAATAGAGAATCATGTCATCTGCAAATAGGGATAGTTTGATCTCTTCTTTACCTATTCGTATTCCTCTAATTTCTTGGCTCTGTCTAATTGCTCTGGCTAGAGTTTCAAGAACAATGTTGAATAGTAGTGGCGAAAGAGGGCATCCCTGCCTTGTTCCAGTTCTCGGGGGGAATGCTTTCAATTTTTCTCCATTTAGAATGATGTTAGCTGTGGGCTTAGCATAGATAGCCTTTACAATGTTAAGGAATGTCCCCACTATCCCTATTTTTTCTAGTGTTTTGAGCATGAAGGGGTGCTGTATTTTATCAAATGCTTTCTCTGCATCTATTGAAATAATCATGTGGTTCTTGACTTTAAGTCTGTTAATGTGGTGAATTACATTTATTGATTTCCAGATGTTGAACCAACCTTGCATCTCCGGGATGAAACCCACTTGATCATGGCGCACTATCTTTTTAATATGCTTTTGTATGCGATTCACCAAAATTTTGTTAAGAATTTTTGCATCTA
>JAJEJO010000494.1:901685-1180795 GCA_020662805.1 Glaucomys volans
ATTTTCATTATAATGTGCCTTGGTGTGTATCTGTTGTAATTTTGTGCGTTTGGTGTCCTGTAAGCCTCTTGTAGTTGATTTTCCATCTCATTCGTCATATTTGGTAAATTTTCTGATATTATTTCATTGAACAGATTATTCATACCCTTGGTTTGTATCTCTGTGCCTTCCTCAATCCCAATAACTCTTAAATTTGGTCTTTTCATGATGTCCCATATTTCTTGGAGGTTTCGTTCATGATTCCTAACCATCTTCTCTGTTTGTTCGACTTTGTTTTCAAGATTAAATATTTTGTCTTCATTGTCTGAGGTTCTGTCTTCCAAGTGATCTATTCTGTTAATTATGCTTTCTATTGAGTTTTTAACTTGATTGATTGTTTCCTTCATTTCCTTGTTTCCTTCAAGGATTTCTGTTTGTTTTTTTCTCAGAACTTCTCTCTCTTTATTGAAATGATTTTTTGCTTCCTGCAATTGCTCTATTAGCTGATTATTCATAGCCTGAATCTGTTCTCTCATCACATCATTCTCTTCTTGGTTCATTTTAATTATGAACATTCTGAACTCCTTTTCTGTCATTCCTTCTACCATGCTGTCTTTGGGTTCTCTTGATACATCATCTAGATTTGTTTGGGACACTTTCTTGCCATGTTTTTCTCATGTTGCTCATGTATCTTCCCCTCTAGTAGTGTGAATCAGAAGGAATGCAATTTTCCTGTAAAGACTTAGAGTGTCCCTGCAGATTTCCAGTAACTCACCTGATGTTTGAGAGTTGCTTGATCATGCGGTGACCCAAGAAAGCTGCTGTCCCACTTCCTCCAGTTTGGGAATGATCAATGCTTCTGGGCAGAGGCAGCTGCCGGAGCCAGAGACTCTAGCCCCTCCAGGCCAGACCTCCCAGGAGATGCCGCGAAGTGGCGAGGAAGACCGGAGCTCAGCTCTGCGGACTCAGGAAGTCCCAGATGGTCCAGCAATTTTTAATTATTAAAAATAAAGTTTATAAATGAGATATTGAAATTTATCCCTACAAATAGAGGGAAGAACTCAACAAATTAAACAACAAGAGATCAAATGTCATGAGATTTTATTCGAAATTCTGTAATTAATCTGGAGAACATCTTCCTTTGTGAGGATTGAAAAAGCACATATAGGGATAGATCTAGACATCTATGTGTACATACATGCATATATAAAGCTTCTAAAGGGAAACATTTAAATTATTTGCTGAAAAGGAACAAAATCTAAAGAGGCTACAAATTATCAGCATCTAAATCTGGTAAAACATGGAAAAAATGTAAAAAAAACAAAGTACTTGATAAACTTTTGTTTGTAAAATATTTTTGAAATAAGAAATTCTGAATTGAAGCAAAAATGCAAGATCTGTGAGTACTGCTTGATTCATTAGTTAACTTTTTCAATAAGAAAAAAATATAACAATACGCATTTGCTCTGTTTTTTTGGCTCAGTTGCACTTTGGGACTTATACACTACTTTCACATTCAAAAATGTATGGAGAAGAATCAATTTAAGTGTCAACACTTTGAATGTATTAACCATAAGATGAAATTGGAATAAGAATAAAGATAATTTTATGAGAAAATCAAAAATAATAAGACCATATTGGAAATAGCATCTTAAAAACACCACCGAAATGCTATTGGGCATAGACGTGACTAAGTAACTGTAGTGAGTATGTATCAAAATCGTTATTCTGTTTATGTTATTTCTAATGTTCTGGATTTTAGATAATCAGTGTGAAAGTTTTTTTAGTTTGCATTGATCACATGTTTTGATTATATTTTTAAAGAATTTTAGTTTTAGAAAGAGTTTTGAACATACTATTGTATAAATCTGCTAATATGTTAAAACGGATTTTTGGTAAAAACTGTTTTTCTGTGTGTGAAAGAGAGAAAAGAAAGAGTAAAGAAGAAAGAAAGATCAATTCTATTTTGTCAATAATTTAGATAATCATTATATTTACAAATATTATGCAAGCTTTTTACATGTATCCTAGAGGCAGGAAAATTTTCCATATTCTTTAGTATTTATAGATGTGTCTGTGTTAATGCGTATTTGTGATGTCTAACATTCTAAAAATATCAATTTGGCAAATATAAAAATTATTCAGTTATTGCCTAATAAAACTGAGTGATAAAATTATTATTTACTGAGTGATAAAATTATTAATATGAATTATTAATATTAATAATTTATTGAGACCCTTGAAAGGTAATGTTTTTGATCATTGATCAGCTTTGAGTGACTATTTCCATGGTGGCATGTGCCTATAATCCCAGCTACTCGAGGGAGGATAAGGAAGGAGGATCAAAGTTCCAGGTCAACCTAAGCAGTTGGTAAGAACCTGTTTCAGATAACATAAAAAGGGCTGGGGGTATGATTCAGTGATAGAGGGTCTCTGGGTTTAATCCCCAGGAAAGAAAGAATGAAAGAAAGACAGAAAGAAAGGTGGGGCAGGGAGGGAGGTAGTAAGGGAAGGAAGGAATCCATTTCAATTTGATGGAGACATTGGGTGGCTCTCAATTATATGACATTTAATTACTCATCCATGAAAATACAGCAGACTAAAGCTTTTATTAAGTGACTAGACATTCATTTTCAACTATGGTATCTGGGACAGTGTTTCAGTTTACTGACTAAGGTTTGTCTGATAGAAATACCTTCTTCTTCAAAGACCCCACCTCAGACCTAAGGAGGCTGGCCCTCTGGAGAGAGGTCTGGCAGATGCACTAGACAATAGTTTCCCCAGGAGGATTATTCACAACCTAAAATTCAAGAATCCCTGTTTCCCTGAAAGAGGATTCATGCATCCTCTGATACTTGGCAACAGATCATGTCACCTGGCAGTGTTTCTGGTGATGCAAAGCTTCCTTTTGAGCTTGTAATTGTTGGCCTTCCATCTGAAATTTTATTTCTCACTATATTAGAAATTATTCTTTTTCAGCTTTTGAGTGGTTTACAATATTTTCCCCCAAAAGAAATGACTTAATTAGCAACATGAATATAGCAAATAAATTAGTTTCCTAAAGATAGGTTTTATTTGGTTGTGGAAAACTAATGTATTGATTGTATTTAGATTTTCATGTCAATTACTAGTTGTCTGACCCTGATTGTAAATAGAAAGTAGCTGAGAAGTCTTTAGCACTCAAACTTCATAACCCAGTCTGTTTGTGTGTTATGTTGGACTCTTCGAAGGAAAAAATGGAAACCCTAAATCAGATGATGCCCATAATCTCCTACAACTCTGATCATCCTATGAAAAATTAATCCAAATTATTTCTGTATCCTAAGGTAGTAAAACTATATTTATATCAAATTTGGGCTTTTTAATAATTTATATTACATCAGTAATTAACTAATGAGGTTTTACAATATGTTCATTAGAAGCAAGTCAATGGGGACAATTAGAAAGAACATCCACCAACCAGGGAATTAAGAAACAAAAATTATAATTTCCTTCATCCATTTAAGAATCCTAAAACAGGGCTAGGACTGTAGCTCAGTAGTTGAGGGCTTGCCTGGCATAGGTGAGGCTGTGGGTTCAATTTCCAGCTACACACACACACACACACACACACACGTAGTATTCAAAAGGAGGTCCACCACCTTACCTTCTCTTGTGCTCTTATTATAGCCACCACATTTTGAATTACTAGTTGATAAATTCTTTGGCCTTCCTTTGACTGTTTTGGAGTAAAAAAAAAAAATCTCAGGTAGTTCCTTAATGAGCATCTCTTCTGGTATTACAAATAAACAACTGTTCACTGCATATCTCATCTGGAAATCTTGAGAACACAGACTACGCAAATAACTCAGGAAATTCAGGTCATCTGATACATGTGTATGTGAGTAGCCCCATGTAGGAGCAGGGAAGCTCCCAGAACACAAATGAAAATCATTGCTGTATCAGGATAACATTGAAGTTTTAATTTTATTAATAATATGAATAACATGTAAGCAACATGTAAAGAACTAGTATAATTATTCAGAAATGTAAACCATCAGCTTACAAAATACAACTAGGAATTGCTTTTCCTATTGTTATCTCTCTGTGCTGGAATATGAGACAGGCCAAAATCATCTGTAACAATTAGCTTCACTTAGGTATCTTGATGATTAAAATTCACTGTCACACACCATATCCCCAAGGGACCCTTGCTAGAATGGTATGGAGGGAGGGAAGTGTCATAGATGTTGCTGATAGGAGAGAGGATGTTTTCCCTAATATTTACAGGCAGATTTAAATTTAACCTTCAGTGATTATAACATAATGTTGAGTTTTTCTTCCAACTCTCTAATGAAATGGAGCCTTGAATTTTTTATAAAATGAGATCTTATTTTCTTAAGTGTTTGGAAAAGACAAAGAAATTCTGAAGAAATAACAAAAAAATCAGTTGCTATTTTATCTCCTTTAGGATACCTTGCAAATCCCTATTTGTAAATCCAATTACTAACCAGGTCAGTTTTTATTGCAGTTCTTACCACTCCTGGATTTCTTAAAAATTTTAATTGGTGACTCTTGATCACTTTCTCTGATATTACTGTGTCAGAATTCTCAGGAATCCAATATCCACAAAAATATTTTCTAGTACCTTAGCATTTCAGTTCCTTGTGATCTTTGTCCTAAAGATTGTATCATTCACTTTAGGTTAGTCTCACTGCCATTCCCAGGAACTGCAATCCTGTCAGAGCCTTAACTTAAGCATTCCATTATCTTACCATTGTTTCCCCTCTTTCCAGCTCACTCCTTTTGGAATTCCACCACCAATGTTTTCCCACTGAGACATTTCTACCACATTTTGATTGTCTATCTCTTCCTCATGTATTTATTTATTTTCATAAATTGTTTAGTTTCAAGGTCTATTATAATCATTGCCGTTTTGGTCTTATTAAATCACAATGCGAATTTAATCCAATTACGTATCTCCCTTATGTCTGCACCCTTATGTCTGAATATAGTTAGAGAGAAATAAAAAACAATGAAACCAGTCTCATCTATTCCTGATTGCATATGTCAAGTGAGCTCTTAATTCTGTCCATCAGTCATCCTAAATTTACTCAGTCCATATTCCCCAATGGCTAGTTCATACCCCTCAAACTTTCAGCACATTCTTGGTGTTGGTTGATGAACTTGCCTATTTCACTGAATTAAAAACAAAATAGAAGCCACCAAAGAGAATAGCACCCACCTAATGACATAATCCACATCTGTTACTATTAATCAATGCCTGAGCTCTCAGGGCTAACCTCTGGACTTTTGTCACAGCTCCTAGCCTCCATGGACGAGACTTTAGTAATCCTCTACTTCCCTCTCTCTGCCCCACCATTTCTGTTAACCAGAATGCTGTTTGTTATTTCCCTTCAATTTTAAGAAAATTGTTTCCATATCCCTCTCCTATTCCAGTTAACTCTATTCATCTCCATTACTTTACCCCAAATTCCCTTCATACCATTATCTATAATTTCTAATTTTTCTTTCCCTATTTTTCCTGTAACGCACTTTAATCATGCTTGCCCCCCATGGATGCATTGAAATCACCCTTGTTGAAGCCGGCACATTGCCAATGCGAAGTCCAACCTTAGCTCATGGCATGGCCTTACTTATCTTCTCAGCTGCATTCAACACTGTCACACCTCTGTCTTTTTGGAACACTTTTCTTCCTTAAGTTCACAAGACACTGAACTCCCCTCCTTTTTAAAAATTTTTAGTTGTAGATGGACATAATACCTTCATTTTATTTAATTTATTTTTATATGGCGCTGAGGATTGAACCCATTGCCTCATGTGTGCAAGACAAGTGTTGTACCACTGACCCACAACCTCAGCCCCTCTCCTCCTCTTTCTTTGAACATATGTGTCCTTCTTGCTGGGTTTTTCTCATCTCCACACTCTCTAATTCTTTAGTGTTCAAGATTTAGAACTTAATCCTTAAATATTTTTTCATAATTGTTATATTTATTCCCTGGGTGTTATCATCCAATTTCATCGGACAAACCTCATCTGTAGGTCAAAATCAACAAGTTTATATCTCCAACTCTAACTTAAATGGCATACTCATATCCTTGTTAGCATTGCCTTTTCAATCATAGTAAGAAATACAAAATAGAACATAGAATGCCAGGCACTGTTCTTTAGATTTTATATAATTCATTTAATAATTCATTTACTCCTCACAAAAACTTTATGAGCAGAGAATAACCACCTCATTTTCAATTTAGAAAACTGAAGGGATTAAGCAATTTACTTCAAGTTATACAACAGGTAATGGCATGAATCTGAGTCTGGGTATTCTGGTTCTCAAATCTAGAGTGCTGTCCCCAGTAGCTATTAGGTAGTTAAAAGGCACCTTTCAGTGTTGGCATTAGGGTTCCTGTTGTTCCCTCACAGCGGTGGGACTTTAACCAAATGCTCCCTTCTCATTGAAATTTTGGCTCAATTTATTTACACACACACACTTTCCCAAAGAAGTTTTCTCTCTAATTTTTGTCTCATATGTATTATACTTTAGATTTCTTTTTTTTATTTTCTTTATGAGTGTCTATAAGAATAAGAATTGTTTTCTTACTGTTCTCTTTTTCAACTTTTCAAATAATAGCTGGCATATGGGAGGTACTCAATAAATATTAATGAATTCCTTAGTTTTTCAAGACTGCATATAAAACCTAAGAAAAATCTGAAACTCTTTCAGCCTCAGTTGTAGCTGACCCTCACGATAATATTTGCCAACCAATCCTAAAGTTGGTGATTGTAGGAAACAACGAGGGCAGACATTATCTAAACGCAGGGTTCTAAGATCCTTGGATACTCACTCAGAAGCTGACAAATATTTGAGAGTTTAGAAGATGAGAATAAGGGAATTTCCATGGAGAACCTGGGATGTGAAATTTCATCTGTCACTTCCTCCACCAGGGGGGATATATGTAGTTTTTTCCTCTTTAGAATCTAATAAGGAGCTTACTCTTCATTCTCTGAAGTTTGTGCCTTGTCTGAGTAGACTTCTGTTGTCCCATATCTGTTTAGCAACTGACCAAAGGCTGCATCTGGAAAGTTGCCACACTCATGGTGGGCTTCCTTTAAAAGTTCCCCACACACTAAAAGGAGGCAGGGGATGTGAGAGTCAGCATGACACCTGGGGAGACATGGTGTTGGCCAAGAGATGCTGCAGATGTACTGCTAGTTGCTGGTGAGAAGATAGAGCCAGAGGCTGCAGTGTGGGAGGTATCATCCTTGTCAGAAATTTACCTGATTCCTTCTCAAGGGTAATAAGCTTTAGTTTTCACCAGGATAAGGGAGAAACTGTGAAATCAGAGATAGCTAGGAAAACCCTTTCTTGATTTTCTCCCTTCTGATTTTACCCTGGCTGTGTGCCCTAGGCTATAGGAGAGAGAAGATTTGGCAGAGTAAAGAGAACCCAGGATGAAATTCCCAGTACACAACAAACTCTTCCTTCTCCTTCTCCCTCTTCCACATGCAAATCCTCATTTGACACTTCACACCTGCAGCTGGGCAAAGGGAAGCTGGGAGCTGCTGAGAAAGGAGAAACTCTAATACAGTTTGCTGGAGCTGATGATGAAGCACAATGGAAGAGGGCTTCTCTGCATGAGCAAGGCCACGGGTTAGATCCCAGCACCACAAACAAACAAAAAGTTTGTTTTTCAAATACAGATATTGAGACATATTTCTGAACTGCGAATATTTCTTTATTCAAGGAGTCTTATTATCAAAGAGTAATCACAAAAAATAAGAATGTTGTCCAAGATGTGGTCTAAAGACAAAAAAGTAGCTCCACAGTGAGCATACAGGAGGAATGGAGAAAAGCTAAGTTGTTTATTTATGAGTCTTGTTTTATCAGCATTCTGATCCCATATTCCAATGTTCAAACAGGGAAGATTGTCTTCTTAGGGAAATTATTTGACAATTATAGGATGCAGTGTTTAAGTTTTATGTAGAATGAATTGCATACTCTAATTTTCTAAATAAGTGATCCATAATGATAACTTTTTAAAAAAGACAATTATGCAAAATTTTCTAAAATGAAACTGCTACTGTGAGCTTTCTGAAAGATTGCACAGAAAGGATCATTTGTTTATTTGATTTTTATTAAACTGAAAAGGAAATCATTTTATAAATGGCTTATATGGCTAGCATTGTGGGAAAGGTGAATAGGTCTAAATTTTCTTCTGTATTTCAGCACTTTTGAAAAGCTCAAAAGGAAATAAAACCAATCCAGAAATTCATTCTTTCTCTCCAATTTTTCCTTTTCCCATATGAGTAAAACCTGGAAGTGTGCAGACACATTAGGGACCGTTTCCACTGTGTGGGAGAAACATCTGCAGTGTGCGCCCTGGACCACCAGAAGTGGAGTGAGAAGGAAGCATGTGGGGGCGGAGGCGGCAGACAATGAAAGAAAAACTGGGAGCTGGTTGGGACCAAACATCCAGCTGAATTGCCTAACCTTTAGTTTACCTTTTGCATTATATAAGAAGTCTAAGAGCCGTAATAGTCACATTAAAAACAATTTTATTTTAATATGGTGATAAAATAGAGTTCATAGATTGTTTTTAGGATTTTCTCCTTCTGTGAGTATGGGAGCAATGCTGTGTGCACATAACCCTCTCTAGAGTCTAAGCTGGGTGGCTTTCTCTTCATATTCATTCTTTGCAACCTTTTGTTAAGGTGGCCAGTCATGTGCAAGACCAGGAGCTACAGACCTCTTCTCAACCCAGAGAGAAGCACAGCGAAGGCAGAGACGGATTCATTGTAAAACATTAGGGCAAAAAGGGTTCTGGAAATGCAAATGATTATCATTAGAAAGTAATGTGCGACTACTGAAGGAACATTTGAAAGAATAATGTGGTCTAGCAAAACAATCCTACAATCTGCATTCAATCAAAACTGACCAAAAATGCTTGCAATGATCCTTTGTATTGTTGGGAGCCAAATGCTTTCTGGAACTCATGAAGAAAGCTTTACAAAGTGGCATATTACCAACAGAATATTAGTGAAACAATAAGCAGCTTTAGAGTTGACTTTTGCAATAAAGGGGAGATTCTCCAACTGTAATGGCCAAGGTATTGAGAGTGCTAAGAATATTTACATACCTGTCAAGTGCTCACAGATAAGCTTTAAGGGCCAGTTTGTGTTAGTCTACAATTCTTGGGCGTGGACATTCTGCCTACCAAATAGCTCATGTATGAAGCCAATTAAAATTCAGTATACAGAGCTCCAAAATTCATATGGGGCAGAGTTATACTTAGAAGATTGAGCAAGAAAAAAAAAAAAGAGTACCATGAACTGTTGGAACGTGTGTAATTAATTTTTGATTCTGGGCCAATTTAATAAGCTGGGCAATGGTACTGAAATTCTATTAACCTTATTCTCATAGAAAACAAGACATAAATTCTTTATAGATTTCAGTTTCACTACTTACCTTTGGTTCAGAGCCTTAGTGAGGCAGGATTTTGGGTTCCAATCTTCAAAAAAAGAAAAAAAGTTCTAACATTGGCTGTGATTAAATTTCCAACAAATCATCTCCCTTCACCCCTCACAGTTCACACCTGGCGTCCATGCACAGGACAGCCTCTGTGGGATGCTGACTGGCAGTCAGGCAGCAGAGGCCCTGCTGTCTTCCATGAAAGAACCACTTATCCAGGGGCTATATATTATATATAATCAGAATGCACAGTTTAGAAGATATTAGGTATGCTCAGGAATCTAAGGCCCCATTCATTTTCCTACCAGAAAGAGAAAAATGTTGTAAGTAGCTTTTTCAACAAAATATCATAAAGTTAGAATGAAATTGAGATGCAATGTATTTACTGCCAATATCAAGCAGACAAATGGAAAAGGCAATAAAACAAGTACTTTAGATTTTCTAATTTAAATGCATCATAATTTTTAGTCTATGTTTCTGAAAGACAGCCTGAAGTAATTAGTGAAAATCAATATTTAACCAAAACACAGCACTGAAGAATGACAGTAAATAAGATGTTGATCTCTTTTAATAAATGTTTAAAGTGACAAGTTGCATTGTAACAGCAATACAAAAGAAATAACGCTCATGAATTTTAACCTTATAGAATGTTTTTCTTTTACATTCTGGAGTAATAATAAAAATAAATTTTTATTTCAATACTAGCATTGCATAGTAGAAAATAGACTCACATAATAAAACAATTATAGGTCTATGATTTCCTTAAAGAAGCCTGTTTGCTTTCTTGTCTGTCTCCCCCCACCCCCCTCAAAATGTCATTTTATTTCTTTTAAAGTTTAAAAAATGTACAAATTCAAATGGGCATTCTGGTATTTGAGGATTAGTTTTAAGATGATTTGATAGAGGTTAAGTATAGAATATTTGTAAAGATATTCGGATTTGTAAGGATAAGAGATTAAACACTGCTTCCTCAGGAAGTAATATTTTTAACAATATTTTTAGACAATTTATTAAAACATGCTAAGATTTTCTGCCCAACTAAACTGTGCTTAACAATGACAATCACATTGTAGAAAACTGCTTCCACGGTAGCAGTCATCTAATTTCGTGAGTTTAACAAACTGAAATTATTAAAATTCCAGTTGTGTTTGTTGAGCTCCTCAACAAAGGAATTTAAAAAAGAATTAGTTTTAGTTGGTTTTTCACTTGAATAGAACTGCTTGATACTAAAAGCCTAATTTTCTCTAATCGAACTGTGATTTGACCATAAAATAGCTAATAGATGCCACAGATTGATGTTCAGTTCCTTACCATGTGCATTAACTCATTGAATCCTTCATTGACTCTCTTAAGTGGCTATTATCTCCATTTTATGATTCAGGAAAGTGACCCTTAGAGAAAGTAAGCAACTTATTAATAGCTGTTAGTGGTTAAATGTAGTAATCTGAAGGAAAAAACAAGAGCATATCAATTCATAATCTGCATATTACTGAACTGAAAATGAGGAATAATATCTAGGCAAATAAAGACACTGAAGTGAGGATGCTATTGATAAAGAAGCAAGAAAAGTGATTCACATAGAGCATGAAATTAACATTTTATATACTGGAAACTGAAGCACCAAAAAATTATGTCAGGCAATTAAAAAAGGAGCCCTCCTTAATTGCTAATATATGGCATATAATAAAAAAAATTAAAAAGCATATCTGAACCAAAAATGTACATCATCCAATATTCTTTTACTAATTTTCATTGTGGTAAAATATACATGACATGACATTTATTGTTTTAGGCACTTGTAAATGCATAGTACTGTGCCATTAAGTATATTCACAGTATCATGTAACCATCACCACCATCCACCTCCAGAACATGTTCTTATTCCAAACCTGAAATTCTATACCCATTAGACACCAACTCCCCTTCTCCTACTTCCCCTGACCCAAAAACCACCATTCAATTTTCTGCCTTATGTTTTCAAGATTTATCCATGTAGTAGTATGTGTCAGAATTGCCTTTCTTTTTAGGACTGAATAACACTCCACTATATAAACCTATTTTGATTATCATTTTATCCATTGATGACACTTGGTTTGCTTCAACATTTTGGTTATTTTTAATAATTTTACTATAAATAAGATGACACAATATGTGTTTTTAAAACTTGTAAAAATGATTATAAATTTTATCTACAATGTGCTCAGAACTTTAGGAAATTCCTAAGTGCTACATGATCCACTACTAATGGAGTAAGTTTCATGTTTGCTTTCTCAGGGGGTGTACATAATAAAACAAAACAAAAACAGTTCTATCAAAAATATGCTTTCTACAATTCCTGCAATTTTCTTTTATAGTTAATGTAAAAATTTAAGAAAATACGGGAGAAGAGCTCACACCTGTAATCCCAGCAGCTCAGGAGGCTGAGGCAGGAGGATCTCAAGTTCAAAGCAGGCCTCAGCAATTTAGCAAGACCCTGTTTCAAAATAAAAAGTTAAAGAAAACAAAAGACTGGGGATGCGGCTCAATGGGCAAGTGCCCCTGGGTTCAATCCCTGGTAGTAAAAAAAAAAAAAAAAAAAAGGGAGATTCTAATTTCAGGTATATATTGAACTTACAAATTCATCTCCTTTTCCTTCTAAATACATATTACATTGAAAGCAATGAAACAAAAGAGTATGTATCTACAACAAAGAATAAAATAGGGTTGAGGGGAGAGTGAGAAAGCTAAAAGATTTTTGGAAGCTATAAAGTCAATATGGATTTGTGGTAAATGGTAAAAGTTTGGAATGGGACACTCCCCACCCCATGAATCTGAGGGAAGAGAACTCTAAGAAGAAAATAGGGTTGTTCCTGAAGAATCTCAGCAGATAAAATTGGGTGGGCACAAATGAGGGAATTACAATAAAAATTACTTAAAATTTCATGCTAGAGTTTTCTATACTTAGCAATGAATTGTCAACAGCCAAGTGATTACTCACTACAAAGCAAAGGGCAAATTATTCTCTAAAAAAGAAAAAAGGAATTGAAAGTGTTCTTCCCAGTGGGTCTTAAATCCTTTAGGGGTAATGTAAGTTCCTTTGCTTGTTCACCTGAAGGCCAAGTGCAAGAGTGAAGATGCTCCACTTATGGACCAAGTATATGCAGCCATTTTTAATAGGCTTTCTCAGATGAATGGAGGCATCAAGAAATATCAGAGATAGGAGGAAATCCATCAAAATAAAAAGGAAACATATTAACTTATAAAAACAAGAACAACAGAAACAACAAAAAGATCATATGACCAGAAGATCTCCTTGCACTAAGTGTTTGCAGAAAGCTGAGTTAGGTATGGGTTTCAGGTTTCTCCATAGCAAACAATCTGCAGGAAGACAATGCAACAAAGCCTTTAATGGTCTCAGAAAAAAATGAGCTTAACTTAGAATTCTTGATCAGCCAGTCTATTTATGAAGTAGATGGATCTATCATGAACATGGGCTCCAAAGAGTTTCCTTGAAAGAAGAGAAGTGGACCTTGGATCAACCTCAGTGGGTTCTTGACTTTTGCTTCAAAAAAGAATTTCAAAGCATGTCAGAGCATTGTCAGAGGTTTATGAAGTGAAAGAAAGCAACTGGGCAGTACACACACCCAAGTGAAGTGGGAGTGTGGGTGCCCAAGAGTGAGACATGCTTTTGAGTCTTAACTCTTCTATTAAAGGAAACTATGTGAGGGATGGGCTTGGGAAAGTCTATAGGGATGATTCAGCCTGTAAGCTCAGTTTCTCTGATTCTGAATCACAGTATTTATGGTGGTCTGGTCTTCTTCCAGGATCTGAAGACATTGTTGGGACATTGTTTTCTCTCTCTAGATGATATTTGGAATGATTTATATTAAGATTTCTTAAAAAAAAAAAAACATCTCCCTTTGTTTTAACTAATCTGCGTGCAGGCTAACAGTGGACTTCAGCTTTAATCAAAATGAGGCAATTTTCATAAATGAGCAAATTTATTGTAACTCCAAGTTTTGTAGATTCCCCATAAATTTGGGAGTGATAAGCCTAGAAGGAAAAACAGGGCACAGTAATGAGTTTGATCATTGGGCATTTAGTTTTACAGCTATAGTCTCTTTATCTTTCCCTTTTGTCTCATTTCCACCTATCTTTATGTCTTCTATCTTACCTCAGATGGAATAAAAATGAAGTCATCCAATGACTTAGAAGCTTTCACTGAAAAATTCCTATTTCAGTGAGTAATTTGAGGAAGTACTTTGGGAAAAAAGCCAAAAATCCAAAACAAAACCAAGGAAGAGGGAAATGTGATCTAGGAAATACTCGACTCACTTCTTACCTGCAGATGGTAGGAGGATGTCCCAAAACAGTGCCAAGTACCAATAACAGATTGAACCAGGAAGGCAGGAAGAAGAACAGCAGAGTGAGGAGTGGTAGAAGGGGAGGTCAAAAATGGATACCATGACTAAACATTTGAAATAATTGAAGATTTGATGGGGTCAAAAAAATAGAAATTTATATTAATTTGTGCCCCAAATATTTTCTCTTGAGAGACATAGGAGTGGGCACTGGACTCATAATAGAAAGAAATGCCATTATATAGAAAGCAGTCTATAGAAAGCAGTCAATAGAAAATGTTGGAAGCTCTAATAGCTGATGTTCTCACAAGCAGCGTCAAGGCATACTGTTTATGGCAAATGGATAAAGCATGGAAGTTTAAGGGAGATTTCTGAAATAGAGGGAAGAGAGGTATAGCAGGTCATAGATGTAAAAAATTACATACCTATAAAAAATAGACCAATGGACAATGTCTACATTTTATGAACCAAGAAAAAGTGTTATAATAATATTTTTGAGAGTGTTGAAATTAGTATAATCAAAACCAGAAAATTCTAGTAAGAGAATTTTTACTTCTGGAAAATAAGAACTTTTGGTGGATGTGGAGCTTTAAAAAAAAGATGCATTTTTTAATGAAAATGCAAACCATTAATTTCAAGGAAAGCAAAGACAAGGATAAAGGGTTTTGTACAAACTACAAGGAACACGTTCTCCTTTTTTCTCATGAGATCAGATATTGATGTTTTTGTTTATTTTTTGGCACTCATCAAAGGCATATATATCATCTTATTAAAAGCAATGCCTCTAAGTTTTTTAAGTTTTTGGATCTAGTGCATATCATGTTGACCTTGTTTAGTAATACCGTGTTGCATAGTTGAAATGTGTTAAGACAAATTTGCTTAATGTGTCCATCTCCTACGCCAACACACAATGACACATAACTATGAATCCTGAAGCATGTGCCAAGTAATTTGATTTTGGTAATTATTACATGAAACACTGAAATCATCAGGTAGTACACCATGAATATATGTGACTTTTGTCATATCTCAATGAAACTAAGAAAAAAAATGCCATCACATTTTATTTTGCTGTCAGATAGTAGAAAGTGGAGAGGAAAGCTTGCTCTCTGCACCTTCTTGCTGTGCAAAAGACCCTCTCTGATTACAGGTACAAATCAATTCTACTGTCACGTATCACTGAAAAGAACAAATTAAAAAATTAAATAAGGAAAAGAAACAGTCCTTCACACAGTCAGTTCTGATCCTGAGAAATTAGCATGTTTACTTGTTCAAGGACAGAACTGAGACAGTAGAGGATCAGAAATTTGCATTTGGTGATCTGTTAGTCTCTCTGGGGTCCAGTCCTCATTATCATGCAGAGAAGGGAAGAGGAGCAAAGTCTGAAGAAACAAGATAATGGACCTCTTTTCTGATGCTTCAAATATGCTAAAAGGAAATGTAAATAATAAATGACTGAGGGACTTTTTTTCCCATTTTGCTTCTGTGAAGTCAGGTAGGCATAAATTCTAAAGTAGAAAAGTAGTAAAAATTGAATTTAATGTAGTTTAAGGATAGACTAAAGGAAGAAAACAGAAAGCATAATGTACATTTTATTAATTTTTCCTTCCAAAGCCATCACACGGCTACTCAGTGTATGAAGACACCTATTTTTTGGTGACAGTGGTTTAGAAAAGTCCAAGTATCAGTTCTGTGAACTAAACACCATGTCACAAATTTTTTAGGACTCAATAAGTACTGGGACTCAATAAGTACTCAATAAGTACTGATGCGTGATTAAATGCAAATTTCAGAATAAATACTCCTTCCATTTTAAACCAAATTCAAAATTCTCAGTTCTCAGCATAATTCATTTGTTGATGAATTAATTCGAAACCTCTGCTAAGTAGAATTATTCTAAATATCATAATTTATTTAAGGTAAATTAAGGTTGTATGATAGTGGAAAGCGAATGGATGACAAAAATTGGATATATATGTTTTCAAAGATTGAAAATGCCATGTGGAAATACTAAACTCCTTTTCAACCATAAAATAATCTGTTGAATTAACTATCATCGAGAAAAATAAATCAAAGGATGAGGAAGTAGACTTTATAATGAGAGGACATAGAATTAAAAAGTCACAAAACAGTAAAGAAAATAGGAATATTCAGAAAACTTTCAGATGTTTCCTTATTATTTTATTTCTCTTTAAGCATCATGATCCCTACACTAATTACATAACATCACCCCCCCAAATAATGACAATTATGTGTTCTTCAGTCTCTATTCTTGTCGGAGTGCTTAGATTAGTTATTGCATTCTAGAATTTTAATTTCTATTATTCTAAGTATAAGGAATGGAAAGAAAGGGGGACATATTCCCTTTTGTGCTGCAGATAGTTCTATTAAATGACTAGTCCTTTTCTTTTTTGATACTGACATCTATTGGAAAACTGAAGAATATATTTGTGTGTTTGTTTTTTGAAGGCAAATAAAAGCAAGTTAAAGTTTAGGTCCCAATTTAAATTAAAAATTATGTACATAGATATAAGGAATTAGCCATCTTTCCAATTGTTCTAGTACCATTGCTGACAATTCTCTTTTCTCACTGAATTCCTTTCGCTCTTGTTTCAAAGATCTTCTCAATTTATTTATGCCAGTCTAAATCTCAGTTATTCTGTTGCTCTAAGTTATGTATTGCTTCTTTCACCAGTCATGCTATCTAGATCTGTAGCTTTAAAATAATATTATTCCCCAAGTTAATATGAAAGAAAGTATCCTTTTTAATGACATCATCTTCTAATTGTTAAAAAAAAACCATTTTTATGGGTTTTCAATCTTAAAAACCTTCTTGATAGTCAGTGGTTGTTCTTACAAATATAGTTAGAGATACTTTAAAAGTCATGCACTCACAATTAATGTGCTCACAATCCAACTAAAAATTGAACATTAAAAAATGAAAGAGTGATTTTGGCATAAACTCAAGTCTTCCTCATCAGACTCACTGAAGAATTATAATCCTATCATTTGGATCAATAATACATAAAGATAGTTCTCTCAAATAATTTAATCGACTTATCTGTAAATGTCCTTTTCTCAAAAACAAAACAAAACAAAACAAAGCAAAAAAAACAAAGATTTTGAAATGTTGTGGTTAAAGTCCAAATGTATTTATTTGCCACTTGGGCAAAATTATATGCTTAGTAAAGCATGTAGGCTGCTAAAGGTTGACCATCCCTAATCAGAAAATCTAAACTCGGACATGCTCTAACTGAAATTTTTGAGGACCAGGATGCCACAAGAAAAAAATTCCAAATTTGACCTTGCGTGATGGAGTGCAGTCAAAATACAGGTGCACTGAAAATGTTGTATTAAACATCTCTCAGCCTATATGTATAATGTGTATGAAACAAATGAATTCTGTGTTTAGACTTGGGTTCCATCCCAGATACATCTCATTATATGTATGCAAGTATTCCAAAATTTAAAAAAAATCTAAAATCTGAAATATTTCTGGTACCAAGAATTTTGGATAAGAAGTACTCAACATGTAATAGTTGCTACCCAAATCAGTCTTCCAGTGAAGTCCATCTGGATGTAACAGGCTGCCCTAGTGAGTTCCCTAAGGGAAATTTCAGACACACACTCCAAGCAGGATCCTTGTTTGGTAAAACAACCTGTGAATTATATATATTTTTCCCCATTGAGCTGGGTTGGAAACCTCACCAAAAATTCCATCTTATTTTTTTTCTTTGAACTTTTACCGATATAAAAATATCAAGCATGTGATAAGAAAGGTGCATCTCTTAAAATTTATTTTTTGCTGGGCGCTGGCACACCTCTGCATTCTCCGAAACTCAGGAGACTAAGGCCAGAGAATCACAAGTTCAAGGCCAGCCTGTACAATTTAGTGAGACTTCATCTCAAAATAAAAAATAAAAAGAATAGGGGATATAACTCAGTGGTAGAATGCTCCTGGATTTAATCCCCTGCACCAGCCCAAATTTAACTTCTTTCTTTTCTTGATTAAAAATTAGATATAAAATTACTATATTATATTACAAATATAAATAGTATAGGGATAGTAAAAAGTGATAATTTCTCTCTTGTCTCTCATAATACACTTCCCTTCTCCCTGGTAAAATTAACTTTAATTTTCTAATTTTCACATTTTTACACATCTCAGATGTATATATACAAAAGGATTGACCCTTTTATCTATATATTTGGGGAGAAATGTTAATTTCAGAAACTCAAAAAATACTTAGAAGTGCCAAAAAATATTTTTAAAAGATGTAACAATCCTCTGATAGCTACCATCAAACAACACTTTTCCTCAGTATTTTGAAGACACCATTTCAGACTTTTCAAATCTATAACCACAGATTCAAACAAAAAAAGACAAAATGTGATTATGCTCTTCAGGTTATTTTAAATGTATTAAATTTAGCACAATTTTTCATAAATAAAAATTTCAAAATAAAGCCAGAGGAATCACTGGCCGTTAAATAAATGCTCATGTACTATAAAAGATGCTAAGTCCTGTAATATAGATCTCACCAAACATTAAAATGTGAAGATAATATAAAAAAAGATAAAAGCATAATTTTACTTAAACTACATTTTCAAAAGTACACAGTATTTCCTTTTTTATTTCTACAAAGTAAGAAAATTTCTGAACTAATCTCATTCTATTTTTGTTCCTTATCCTATATTTTATTAGCTATGTTAATTTTACAAGGCCATGATTCTGTAATCATAAGTACTACAACTTAGTTGTATATTTATCAACTTTATTTTTATTTCTGTATTTTTATTATGTTATATTAACAGTCTTTTGTCTTTTTCATCTATAGTTTCTTTATAGAACTCAAAGTTATCATCTTAATTTGAACTTATAACTTAATTTGGACTTGTCTTATAGCAGCTAGATTGTATGAAATCAATGTGGTTTCACAATTTTTACAGTCAATATTATATAAAAGGCCAACAGAGAATATTTATTCCATAAAAGTTGATGACGTTTTGTCCTTTCCTATAAAATGAGACATTTCATGCTATTTTTTTTATTTAGTTTTTGTTTTTAAGAAATGTACTGAAGGGCATCTAGGTTGATTCCATAATCTAGCTATTGTGAATTGAGCAGCTATGAACATTGATGTGGCTGCATCACTGTAGTAATCTGATTTTAAGTCCTTTGGGTATAGGCCAAGAATGGATAAAGAAACTGTGGTATATATACACAATGGAATATTACTCAGCCATAAAGAAGAATAAAATTATGGCATTTGTAGGTAAATGGATGATGTTGGAGACTGTTATGCTAAGTGAGATCAGCCAATCCCAAAAATCCAAAGGCCAAATGGTCTCTCTGATAAATGAATGATGATGCATAATGCAGGGGGGAGGGTGGCATGAATGGAGGAAGGATAGGATAGAATAGAGGGAGGGGGGGGGGGGGGCGGGGTGGGGGGGGTAAAAATAATAACAGAATGTGTGACAGATACCATTGCCCTGTGTACATGCATGAACACACAGATGGTGTGACTCTACTTTGTGTACAACCAGTGAAACAATAGCTGTACTCCATTTGTGTTCAATGGATCAATAAGTAAATAAAAAAAAGGAAAAAAAAAAGAAATCTATGTAAGGATAACCTTTATATGAACTCCTTTATTCAACAAAGCTAAGGTGAAAAATCAAATTCAGTAAAAACTGTACATATAGGAAAAGAAGCTATAAGGAAATATGTTATCTCTTAGGCAGATGTAATGGGATGGAATTATTTCAGAAGCCCTTATTGGTAAGATTTGCCTCTCCCTGAAGTTATTATTTTTTTCATTTGTGATGGTAAGATGTCCAGATATTAAATGTCCCCGGATAGTGTTTGCATCTGAATGCAAATGAGGAAAAGGCCACAGGGTACCCCCTTCTTCCCCAACACTTACTGGGACGCCCCTCATGCAGTCATTGAGACTCAATTTTGTCCTTTCCTTCTCACCTCACTTTACCCCTATCTTCCTTTCCATTCATTCTGGAATCTGGATAAGCCTAACTCTTCCCTCCGGTGTCAGCTGGCTGTGCCTTCCATGTCCAATCCTACATTGTTGAGTTTGGGATTTGAGGAACTCTTCTGGGTCTCCCCAACTGGGAATTTCAAAACAGAATATGTTCAAACACTCATTAATTAATTAGACTTGCAGCCTGTCACCAAATGTTCTTCTTCACTCCAACTAAGTCAAATGTCAGTTTGTTGTTGAGTCTTGATGTTTTAGGCAATCCAGGCACAATCACTGAATCTACATCATATTGCTGACATCAAAAAAATTACTCTTGCAATACCACTTGTGACCATCTCTGTGGGACTGTACATAAGTTCATTTGAGCCCAGGGATGGTTCTGGTTGGAATCCATATGGGAAATTTTTGACCCATGCATCCCTGCCTACTGAGAGATATTTACTGAGATTCTATGTGAAGTCGGAGGATGGGTCCACCAGCGACAGCTCCCCACCTCTTTTTGGGATGATGGCAATCTTGTTCCCAATGCATAGACAGCATAGACAAGAACACTTCTTTTATCCTCCTTCCTGAGGCTGTGATCACAGGGTTATAATAAAGACTGAAAGTATTTAGGATTTCTTGACTACGAACAATTAACTTTCAGATGTAATCCATGCCAGCAAGTCTTTCTGTGATGAATAGAACTCTAGCATATCTTTGTGTTGGAACCCAAAGAAAAGAACTTTTCACTTTTGACATGTGATCATGAATTTGAGATTTGAGGTTATCCTAGGCCCTCAGTATTTGCTACATAAGTGGCCTATAGTGTTGCATCGTAGGATTAATTAGATATATGGGTATTCTGTTTTTGAGGTAGTCTTTTTTCACAATTGTTGACATTTTCTAAATTCAATTTACATCAGCAGCATGAATTTCCCCATGAATTACTTAGGTTTTGTGATATTTATTGCAGTATTTATAATGTTTTAAAATAACTTAATTTACATGTTAATAAGAAGTTGATTAAAATTAATTGTAACATACATATGCTAGGATACTAAGCATCCAATTAAGTAATGTGAGAATCTTTATTACTTAGTAAAAGAATGTGCTGATTGAATACATTACATATCACTAAAGGATGAGAACAGACAGATCTTCTATGGAGCATTCCAAATAAATTATATAAAAACTGTACCCTCAAAGAGATGGAACTTAATTCCCTACAATGCAAGTAGAGGGTAAAGGAGTACCCTTTACCTTGGCACACACTACTTTTGACTGCTGAAGCCCATTGGATACTATGTGCCTTTGATGTGATATGATGAAAATGGCACTCTGCCTCTGGATCTTCCCCCCATTGACCACAAATTCAGTATAATTATAAGAAAAAAATTATTCGAACCCATATATGATGACTACAAAATCCTTAAATAGTACTCTTAAAATATCAAGATCTGAGAAAGCAAGGAAGTCTCCAAAACTTTTATAGTCAAGAGGAATCTAAGGGGTTATGAGTGCTACCTAGAATGTGATATCTGTCCTGGTTGGGATGTTGGAACAGAAAATGATGCTGGGTAAAAATTAAGGAGCTATGAATACAGGGTGAATTTAAATTACTATTGGTTGTATTAGTTAATATTGGTATTAATATTGGTTCACTAATTGTGATTACTGCTTCATGTTAATAAAATAAACTTTTATAGGGTAGATGGAAACGTGTCATGCTGTATAGATGTACTTCACAATGTTTCTGTAAAACTAAAATAAAAATATTTTAAAATAAACATCCTGCTTAGCATGCCTTTGTTATTATAAAATATACATGAATGTATGGATGTATATAGCAGTAAGACATTTAGAATGATATAATATGCTAACCTTGGTTGTCCCCTGATGGTGCGCTTTGTTTTCTCTTTTTTTATCTGAATATTTGATGTCAATCATTTATTGCTTGCATGATAAAAATATCAAGTGAATACAAAATTATTCTTCTGTCTCCTTTTATTTAACTCATTTTAACAACTGGCCATAAATCTTATAAGGAAATATATTTTCTCCCCAAACAAGTGGTCCAGAGTTTAGGTGGATTCTCTCATGTATGAGTAAGAACTCTGCAAAAATTTTTTTCTCTTCATCTGCTCTGTGTACTCAATGTGCCAATGTGCCTTCATTTACAGTAACAAGATAGATGCCAGCATTAATTACACAACAACATGCTTTCTTGTTCATATCCAGTGCAAGAGAGTAAAACCTTTTTTTAAATTTTGGTGTCATGGTTTAGATATCAGGTGTCCCCCCAGAGCTCATGTGAAAAACAGTGCAAAAAAGTACAGAGATGAAATGATTGGGGTGTAAAAGGTTTAACCTAATCAGTGCATTAATTCCCTGATAGGGATGAACTTGGTGGTAACTGTAGGCAAGTAGGGTGTGGCGGGAGGTGGGTCCCTGGAGGTGTCCCTTTGGGTACATATTTTGTTCTTCCTGAACATAACTCTCTCTCTGCTTCCTGATTCTCCTGACCTGAGCAGCTTTCCTCCTCTATACTCTTCTGCTGTGATGTTCTGCCTCATCTGGAGCTCGGAAGAATGGAGCTTGTCATCTATGGACTGAGACTTCTGAAACCGTGACCTACAAAAATCTTATCTAAAATTGTTCACGTCAGCAGCAAAGAAAAAAAAGAAGCTAAAATGCTTGGAAAAAGATTTGAGTCAACTCAGGTCTCTGTGCCCACACCTAACTTGTAATAGTTGCCATCATATATTACAAATGCTCCCTGGCTTACACCAAGTTTCCTGAGCCAGTCACTGTTAGGGGAGTTGGGAAGTAGGGGTTCGGACTAATCAGGATTCACCTGGAACTAGGAACCAAATCATTTCTCTGATACGTGAGCTGCCTGAAGAAGAGTGGAGAAAGGTCTGCTGTAGACCTCTCATAATGCTGCAGTAGAAAATACCTGGCCATGTCGTTGAGTCCCTCTGCTCCAAGGAAAGAATAGACACCAATTACCCACAAACTACACACAGTTAAAACCTTCAGTATTATAATTCTGTACAATTGAGAAATACAAACTAATGGTGTAATCAAGCACTTGGGCAAATCTGTATCTGTAAAGAGATAAGTGTCAAGGATGCTAGAATAATAACTTGATAAATATCTTCCTGTCCAAAAATGAAACATCACCTATGGTCAAAAAAAGCTTCTGTCTTAACACGTTGGCTTTACCTTTTACCCAATACAGGTTTCAGCAAAAGATAGCAGCTTTGGGGCCATTCAGCCTGCTATCTGTTTTTATACAGCCTAGGAGATAATAGGCTTTAGCATTTTAGATGCTCAAATAAATAAAAAATAAAAAGAGTGATATTATATTACACATGAAAGTAACATGAAAGTCAAATTTCAGTGTCCATAAATAAAGCCACATGGAATGTCGCCACATTTATTTGTTTACATATTGTCTATGGCTGTTCTTGTACCACACAGTTGGCAGGGTTGAATAATTGTATTAAAGACCATCTGGTCTCCAAAGTCAAACATATTTACTGACCAGTGCTTTATAGGAACTGCTGAACTACAATCAATCAGAGACTTTACTACCTCCCTTAGTGGGGAAGATCAGCAGTCTCTCCACCAAAAGTCTGCATTCTGGAGTCTTCTTCTCCCCTTATACCAACCACCCTTCTTCTGGTTATCCTCCTGGGAACATGGACAGCCAAGTAGAATTTGCCACTAGAAAAGTTCTCTCCTTAGGCTCTGAAACAGGTAAAAACAATACAGTAATTAATCCAATTCCAAAGCTAAAAATTATCCCCTGTTCTATTGTTCAATTCCAATTATTTCTAACTATTTTGTTTCATAGAGTCTATCAGAATTTCTTTTATATGGGTGGCATTGAAGACACAGGTGCCCTCTTGCAAAGTTCAGAAATTTGCAAAGAAAGCATCTCCAATTGTCAGATTTATTTTAGGTGCTTTTCTTTGACATCCAGCATTAATTAAAGCATCATGATTCTGTTGCTTTTTAATCACATGTTTCCTACACCCCAATACTGAATTGAGTTTGGGCTCCATCTAGTGATGGAGCATGAATACGCTTGTACTTTGCATCCTGTGTCTTAGGAACTATTTCTACATCTTGCTGTGAAAATGCTTATACACAAGAAGTAGACTACCTACTAATGATAGTCTTCCTTCCTCTAAAATAATTAACCAGGGCAGAGCCAAATGGAGACCACGTGATGCCAATGATACTCAAGCCTGTGAAATATCTCTTGAATTTGAGATTAGCACTTCCACAATTTCTTTCTTGGTTCTATACCTGATCACATTTGGGACAGCACACACTGACTAACCAGGTGGTAACCTAGAATTTTTGCATTTAAGACCTCACTAATGCTTTGTAGTTTAAAATAATAAACATCGATCTAACCATCATTATGTAAAAGACTTATAAAGGCTTCCTTTATTGCTGTTGTTATTTCCCATGGCTTTTCCTGAATCCTTCCTTCTGTTTTTTGGGCTTATTAGGGTCAGAGGGAGATCTTCCAACGTAAGCTGAAAATATCCTCCTCCTGCAGTCGGAATGCTAGTTGTGGTCTAACTCCAAATCAGAGTATATGGGCCCTGAGGCTGCCTGTGTTGGCTAATGATCTGTACCTTTACTGCAGTCAGAATCTGCAGCAGAGTCTGCATGGCGAACAGGTCCTTAGAGCTTATGGGTCTCTATATTTGATGACATGTTTTGGTCTTTTCATAGTTTCTGGCACCTTCTCTGACAGCTGTGTTCACTGAGGTCTGGTATTTCTATCCAGGCAGCCCATTACCTATAGATAAGATTGTTCTGGGCTGCAGGAACTGGTTTGTTCACCTCTCATGCTTATTAAGGACACAGCATTTAAAGTCAATACAACTTAGTTTCTGGAATATCTTCTCAAAGTGAAGGATCTGGAATTTTACAGGTGTATTTTCATACAATTAAAAGATAGAGAAGGCTGATGATGCCAAAGCACTGGTTTAAATTTCTTGCTTTAATGGACTTAAGAGAAACTCCTAAAGTGGTTGAAAAGCTTTCAGAATAGCAGTGGTGATCTTGGCTAAAGAAACTTAGGTAGATCTGAACTTTTGATTTGCACTATGATCTGATAACCCAGTGAGTGTTTAAAATGTGTTATGATTGTTTTAAAAATGTTTTGTTTTTGTCTTTACTTTGTAGTGTTTTGAGATTGTAACTGCCTTCCAAATATGCAAAGTTTAAAGCATGTTGCTTAATTCTACTCCTCAAGTAGAGGCTGCTTGTGTGGAGCAGTGTGATATTTACTTGGTGTCCTCTGGTACAAGTAGCTTCTCCTGCAGAATAACAATTTTCCATGTGCCTACTTACTATTGTTGGATGCACAGCTTATCCTGGATAATTCTTTTGACTCCATAAAATCTGAAGGAACTTCATTCCATAAGTTCAGATGCACATTATATTTAATAACTAGTTACATTAATAAAATAGTATTCTAAATTAATGCTTTATATGAGTTGTTTACCTTCAAAACTGTATGGGACCCAAACTTATCAATCATTCTTTCTAAATAGTGTTTTCAAACTCTCCACAGAAGATCTGTTCATCTATTTCAGTGAAGTATCTTTTAAATTTTTTTGGACATTGTTTGAATCTTTTTAAAATACTGGCAGATACAAGTTTTCATGATTTGGGGTGTTATTTAGAAGTACCTATAGGTTCCTACCAACATGAAACATATTTGCTAAGAATTGATAGACACAATTGAAATGTCAATTTTAAATATCTAAGAATCTCCAAATGTGAAAAAGAAATAGAATTTTCCTTCTCTTCCCTCTAACTCCCTATTGAACATTCTACTTGAATGATTCAGAGCCAACTCAAACTCTACATTTCCCAAATTGAGTTCCTAATCACTCCAACTGCACCCCAAATCTTGTTCATTCTAGAGACCCCTCTATCTCAGTTGTTAGAATTGCAAAATCTGTACTTGCTCAGGCTAAGAGTTTTGATCATCCTTGACTCCCGTCTTTCTTGCATTCCCTATGTTGAATCTCCTAGGAAGTCTCAAAATATATTGATAAAGTGACCACTCCTTCCTCCATTTCTTCCACTCTGACCCAGTTATCATTGATCATCCTTTCTGTTCTGGATGCCCACACACAATTCTAACTGGTTTCTCTAGTTTCTCTCCTTTTCCCTTTACTCTTTTAGTCTAAAGCAACCAGTGTAATCCATTAAAAAAAAAAAAAAGTTGTAACATGTTTCTACTCTGATGAAAACCTAAAATTAGCACCTGATTTCACTGAGAAATAAAGTGAAAAGCCTTACTGTTGTCAAAGAGCTGTGTGTGATTGGCAACCCCATTTCTTTCTTACCTCCTCTTCTACTACCCCTTGTGCTTCTGCTCCTTAGATGTTCTTTGTGCCTAGAACACAGCACAACTTTTCATCATTTCCATGCTTTGCTTGAGCATCCCCCGGTGATTCTCCTTGGTAGAACTACCTGCTCTGCTTATCTTCCCCAGCACAACTGATTCTCCTTTTCTGGCTCTATTTTTTCTATTTTTTTTCTATCACATTTTTGGCATCTATACAATAGACCTTTATCTTGTTTACTATTTACTATTTGCATTCCCTATAAGAATGTCCACAATGCCTGGAGTTTTTGTCTGTTTTGTTCACAATTGAATTCCAAACATCTAGAATAGTGCCCAGCACAGCAGAAACACAATTATTGAAATTATTGAGTGAATAAATGATATAAATAAGGTCTCATATGTACATATGCATATTTATACATACAAATCATGTAAGAAATGCATAAAATGATCTGATGTCATTGTGCAATAGTAGTTTTAATTCCTTACTAGGAAATGTTAGCATGCTTTCAATTTTCACTATTTTAATCTTTGATGCTCAATTAAGAAAGTAGAATGTATAGCATATTGATTTAAGTAACATAATATAAAATAATATCACTAGAGTAGGAATAGGAAAACACCAGAACTGCTACTGTATAATTTTATGTAAATTAATTAAAATCCTTGAGATTTTTCCCTACATATAGATTAGCATACACTTTGTCTATCATTTATGTCATTGTTTGTAAAGTAATATAGAACAACCTAGAAGTGATCATGTTCAGAACAATAAGCCTCTATTCATATGTAGTTTTACCCTATTAAGATATTCTCTAATTCTAAGAGTCGTAGTTACATTCTGAATCCTTCATATTGACGTTTGTGGCAACTGAGAATGGAATAGAGATTATCTTTTATTATTTGTAATCACCCTGCCCTAAATCAGTATAGAAAACCCATGATGAGATCTTGTTATGGAATAAACATGACTTGTGCACTCTGAGACCCATATTGACCCCCACTGTGAAGTGTTAAGGAGATGGAAATTTGATTCAACCACAGTGTTTAGAAGTGGGAATGTTTTGGGAGGTGATTGGAATGAAATTCACCAGGGTGGATCCTCATGACTGAATCTTGGTGGATTTAAAAGAAGGGGGAAAGTGATCAGGAGAGAGACAGACACACAGGCACACTCTTGCCAAATAGAGGATAAGAACAATGTCTTCTTGTTCTGTGCATCACTTGAACTAAGAAGGGTGCTGGACACATGGTGGATATATTATTGAGATTCTCCAGAAAGACAGAACTGCAAATCAATTTATTTCCAAAAAGTTTATGGAGCCTGTCAAGGCCAAAATCTTCAGATTGGTCTAGCAAGCTCAAGATCTGTGAAAGAGTTGATGTTGCAACTCACTCAATCTGCAGGCAGAATTTATTTTTCAGGGAATATTAGACTTTTTTCTTTCAGAGACTTCAACTGATTGGATTCACATTCCATTCACACTATGGAGTGTAATCTGCTTCATTCAAAGTCTGCTAATTTAAGTATTAATCTCATCTTTAAAATAGCCTCGCAGCAGTATTCAGATTAGTATTTGTTCAGATACCTGTGCTCCATGGCCTAGCCAAGTTTGCATATAAAATTAAACATTAAAGCTGGTGAATCAGAGTCAAAAGTCTGCTTACCATCCATGATGAAAGTGAGAGAACTAGAAAACCAGAGAATCATTGTTTGATCTCTTTTTTCATTTGAAGAAATATATCAGATTATAGTCACTCTTTTATAAATCCTGCATTGTTATTTCTTCAACTCAACTTGTTTCTCTGCATGCAAATTTCTCAGCTTCTGAACTTTTATCTCTTCAGTACCAAACACATTCAGGCATGAGGTGCAAAATAAATACTAATTTATTTTTCATTTTGCTGGAGGGAATTTTTACTGGAAGAAAGTTTCACAATTTATCTCAAATGTCCATTCCTGGCACAATCAACTGTGATATGGGTGGAGCATTCTTATGTATAGATATGATTTCCAGGGGACTGAACCTCATGAGATTTATCCTTCCTTATGAGATTTTTAGGAAGGGAGGTGTAGCTCTCTCACAAATGGTTGCTGGGATTTCTGTCAAAAGGTGCCTTCTTTATGCAATTAAAGCAAATTCTTTTTTTTTTTTATTTTTTACAGACTTCATTTTGATTCATTGTACATATTAGGGGTACACATTGTCATTTCTATGGTTGTGCATATTCATATCATTCTTGTTAATCACACATTTACATAGGGTAACGATGTCTGTCTCATTGCACCATTTTTCATACCCCAACCCCTCCTCCTCTCATTTAAAACAATTTCTTTAAGAAAAGTAAAGGGGCATTCTATTAGGTTTTCCCACTTCTGAATTTAAAACACTTTGGTGGGTAAAAATCACTTTCTTGTAATTCACAAATGATTATAAAGTATGTATTTAAATTGAATTTACCCATACAAGTATTAACTTTTGCCATAATTTTGACTTTATTGACTTTATTAAGTTTTGATTTTCCACTTCAGAAACATCTTGGTTAAAAAAAACAAAATGCTGAGGTAGAGCTAATGGATAAGTATCTCTAATTCAAATACTATGAAAGTTTTATTGTCATTATCTCCAGGAATCAGAAAAATACACATTACCCTTAATCTCATTTTAGAATTTTATTAAAAAATTCCCCAGCCTTATGCTAGATCAAAACAGCAAATTTTGATATCTGAAATAGTAAATAAGAGCTTGTTAATCATAAGAACTGAAGAATATTAAAAATGATAGTATTTTTAATATGTGAGTGACCCTTATAAGGCATATAACCATGTTCTAAGAGAAAAGTTGGCCTCAAGAATTAATAATGAGGACTATTTGATGAATGAAATCTAACAAGACAAGTTTCTTACATTTACAAAGTTCTTTGCATTATCACACAAAAATAATCAACTAAATGATACGTGGACATATATTCCCTTTTCCTCTATAGCTTTTTCTTTTTATATATGTTATGAATAGTCTATGTAGAAAGTTTAGTTTATACTGTTTTGAAGTGTTTTCTTCTGATATTTCACAAATTAATGAAGTGATATAATGACACCACAAAACCCTCAACTTGGAGCAACTGGAGAATCTCTGAATGTATCAACCTGCTCCATCATGCGGCATGTTAATATTTCTCACTTATGTGACAGAAGCAAACCATCCCTTCTCAGACTGATGCTGCAAACCAGTATTATATGTGTTAGCCTCACCTCTTGAAAGATTTCTGCTTCCCATTTTCCCAAGGAAAGGTAAAAGTAGGATTTTCTTTTTCTCTATATATAATTTTTTCATTTTCTTTTTCCTTCTATCCTTTTTTAAGTGTGCATTTCAGTTGAGACTAAGCCCAGGGAGAACGTAGTAACCCTCTGTCTTTGCAAGTCCTGGATACATGCCCAGAGAACATGCAGTGAGAAGAAACAAGAGAAATGAAGTCTCTGCAGAGGAACTGAAAATGAAGCAATTAATCTCTACTTTGTCTCATAGCTCTTCTTTAAAGCTTAAAGATTTTTTTTAGAACAAAATCTTGAGATAATTTGAAAAGTGTATTTCTGCAAATTTATCTCATTATAGTTTCCCTATATCCCAACTTCACAATTAATCAGAAATACATTTTGAAAATTCTTTCTCAAGTTTTTCTTCCTTCATTAAGTATAAAAAATTATTATTGAGGGACTTCTACATTTATGATAATATATATGAGATACTGTTAGGAATCAAATATAAAGAAGATATAGTCAAGAACCATATAAGAGGCATGAGATGTGTACAAAATAGTTGCTTAACAGTGCATATTTCTACCTCCTCCACTCTCACTTCTCACCCCTGAAAAAGCAGCACACATTATTATCCTGAATGTTTCTCTCTCTTCAGCATTTTGTATTTAGTTTTAGGACCAAATCGACTTTATTTGCATTCATGGTTATTTTATTGTTTCCTAAGAAGTCCACAATGATTAAACCACTGTCCTATGTCCTGAGATACATTACACACTTTATTTTCGTTCAGGAAGGAGATTAAAATTTAATTCAGAGGCAGGAAACAAGTAAAAGTAAATCAATGAAATGCTGGAACTTTATAAGCACAGTAGCCTGGGCAATTCTGCTCTATGAATGGACCTCATTTATTGTACAATCCCTTTGCTTTGGAATACATTCATCAGCATGGAACTCTCTTTTACAGTAGGAATACTGTCTGACCAATGCAAAACAAAACTTTAAGAAATCAAACGTGTTAATGGGAAAGCCATGAGGTGCAACATCTGTTGCTATTATTTAGGGCTATGTTTTGTTGATGCTGACATTATATGTTCTCATTTTTGTTATTTTTTAAAGTGTTTACCCCACAATTGTGAAGGTTGTTAATTATAACTTTTTATTTACAGATGTGATCGCAGAGTTTTCCTGAGGTCTTATAGCGCCCATATCCTCTAGCAGTGCTTTTCAAACTTGCATAATTAGCACAATTATCAGGAGATGCTTAACTAAAATGCATATTCCTGAGTCCAATCCAAACCCAGAATCAGGGTTGACTTCTCCATCAGCCCCACACTTTCAGGAATTCAAGCTAAAGTACTAATCCAAAACCTTGCATTATGTTTTTTATATCAACACAGTTGTAAAATATAACGTTTAATATTTTTATGGATAAATGAATCTACTAGAGACAAAAATGCCCATGAAAATGATCTAGAACATTTAAAACAGGAGCCCATGGACACTGTATTTTAACCAACATTCACAAGAAAGTCTTAGAAACAGTGTGTTAAATACTGTTTTAAAATTTTATCCTTTCTGACTTTAGTCAAAGTTCAATCTGGGAAACAGAATCATTGAGTAATATGGAAAGGGATTCATTAGAGGAGTCAGACCTTACACAATATGGGGGGCACAGAGAAGTAAGATCTACTGAAAAAATATTTGGAGGATCTAAGAAATCACCAGCCTGTTCTTCTGGTAGGTGATCACCTGGAAGGCTAAGAGCTAGCAAGGGGATCTTGGAAGCAGGACAGGCAAGGTGAAGATGAGCTGTGGAAGTCTAGGCCAGGCTGCTGCCTCTGCATCTGCAAGGACGGAGGGTGGGCACTGAAATAACAACTTGTCATCAGGACCTTCAACCTGCCAAGTGGGGAATGGGATACTGAGATGGAAACAGTAGGCAAGCTTGAATACACCTGCACACACTGCTGAGAACCTTTGGAGAGTAATGACAGCTTCTTTATTTCTGCCTTCCAAATCTGAAAATTTCTCATTCAGTTAACCTGGAAGCAGGTAGGAAAAGGATTCTGGGAAAAGTACTTCCCATTTAGCACCACTGACAGTACAAATCACTGCAGGATGATTTCATTTGCGTCATTCCATGGACTCAGTTGGGTTTCCATAATTCCCATAACTCTGTCTTTTCTCTCCATCCTCTCACTTACTAGCCAAAGTATTTGGGAGAGGTTTTCTAACCTTCCTAAGTCTTATCTTCCCTCATCATATGACAGTGGAGTAAGAACACCTACTTCAGAAGATATCTGTGAAAACTGAATGCCAGACAGATACCTGGTAAATATTAATTATAATTTTATAAGTGATAAAGTATATCACAGTTCAAATGACTTGTAATATAGCAATAGAAATAATTTTAAATTTGCATCAAATTACAGTTCTATCAGCTGTATTAGGACTTCAGCATAGCCACAGAGAAGAACAAAGTTATCAAAAAGAAACGATAATTAGATGGCTATGTAGCAGCGACATTTAAAGCTTGTACAAAACAAAGGAATAATTTCTTTGATGTGCTGACACAAAATAGCTGCCAGTCTGGACTTCTATATCCACAAAACTATCTTTCAAGGAAAAAAGGCAATTTTGAAATGACCGATCCACTTTTATTTTTTTGTCTAAATCCAATCTCCCCTGCTCAGTCTATTGGAACACTTGTTCTATTTTATGGAATACAGTGTTGACTGATTCTAGAATCAAAAATGAATCATTTAAAAATAACAAGGGCAAAGAACACTTTATATGTAACACATCTACCACTAAACAAACCTTCCCCAACAGAGATAAAATGTGTATTTTAGACAGAGAATAAGAACCAAAATCTGAGAAGGAATAGTAAGCATATATGTAAAATGTAACTGAGAAGAAATAAATATTAATTGTATTAAAATAAATTAATACTATTAGTAACTGATTCGTTCCTGATATTCTTTATCAGGGTGCCAGGACTCCATTTTGAGAGCATTTGCTATGCAAACATACACAATTTAGTGATCTTATTTTAATTGGATGCTCCCCTTCTACCTGATTGGAAAAAGATTCTAAAATTGACATGTAAATTTGATGCTATAATGTATATATTCTATATGGAATGAAAGCCCAAATTATGATGCTCAAACACAATTCCTGACTCGAAATCAAGGAAAGACTATGCTCTAGTAATTCTTTCAACCGTTACGATTTTTCTGGACTTGACTTTGGGAATTCATGTAAATCTGACTATAGCAGAAGCTAGTAGGTTTCTTTTAGGATGTATTCATCGCCTCTTTGATAGAGACAGAATTCCTTGTATTTAGCACAAAGTTACAAAGAAGAGCTCACATTTTCCAAAATCTTTCGCAGCTAGATGTAGCTATGATATTCAGTTCTGGCAAATCAGATTCATTAAAATGTAATGGGTGCAATCTCCAGGAATACTCTTAAAGGAAGATCTGTGCCGTCAAATACCCCAATCCATGTCTATGAAGCTAGACTGTGAATGTGGTCATGAGCCACCTTGGACCCTAAGGATGAAGAATGCGTCCTGGGGATTATCCAGAAACAAGAAAGAGGAGTCTAGGCCTCTGACTCTGCAGAGTGCTTCGTCACATGAACTTCAACTCTTTTTAAAGAATAATTTCAATCTTTGCTGAATCTATACCTAATAGTGCACTATAAAATGCACACATAGATTTATAGGTAGACAGAAATGCTTTATTACAAAGATTGCTTTGAGTCTTGAGAGTTCAGTGAAAATGCATTAGTTATCCTGTGATATTTCAGCAACTTTCAAATTCTAGTTTATATTTTAGAAGATAATGCCATGATCAGGAATATATTAGGAAGGTCTATAGGGAATGTTTTATGGTGATATATTTAATATAATTTTTTGTGTGTCCTGTCTAAATGTATAGATACTTTTAAGCAATAATAATAATGATGATAATAGAAATGTCTTTTTAGTTTTGGGTTTTAATAAAACCAAAACTCTAACTCAGAACAAAGAAAACTAACATATATTATCATTTCATTTTAACAAAGAGAACTTTGACAAAATACAGTTGATTGCTTCCTTTGCCAAGACAATATAATTTTGTACACTGTATAGAGATAAGCCTAGGAAATGATAAAATGACACAATATTTAAGCCAAGCTTTCATGCAACACTGAATAATTCTAACATATGCAAATTAAGAAGCTAAGTAACAAAATAAACATCATTTTCCCTTCCAAACTAATCGCCAAATTAAGATCTAGAGCATTTCAAACCTCTGTTTCAATCTTTGTCTTCCCAACTCCTCCTCTGCCTAACCTCAAACAAGAGACCACTTTCCAGAATTTTTTATTTATTACTTACCATGTTTGCACTATTTATTTTTATCATATATCATATGTAACTCCAGGTAAATTGTACTGGGTTTATCAGTTCTCTAATATGGTACTAGAGTTCAGGTTGTTATCTTGGACTTGCTTTATCAACTCATAATTGTTCCTATGTTTCATCCATACTAGTCTGTGCAACTCTTGTTCATTCTTTTTTACTGCATATGTCACACACACACACACACACACACACACGCACAAAAATTTGTAACATGTAATTTAGTACCAGTAACATTTTTAAGAACTGAAAGTAAAAGCCAATTTATAATTTTAAAGAATTTTATTTATAGAACCAGCCTTTGTACTATATTTATTTCATTAGTTACAGGCTCCATAGATAAACATTTTGTCTTCCTCCAACAAGATTAATTTTCTGTTGATCAGCTTCTTTAAAGTTTAATTAAAGTTAATTGATGTGTTGTCATCTCCAATTGGGCATCATTTGTGAAAAATATTGAAACTTTGATGTTTAGGTAATGGGTTTCTTTGCTCTTTCACTGTTTAATTGATTCCTGATTGTATGTGTTATAATGTATGTCCCAGACAACCAAATTGTTTTAAATGCTTTTTGGTTAATTTATGACTTTGCATTTTTGTATAGGAATATATTTCTCACATAGATAATTGGAATTTTATTTTACACCACTAAGCTTGATAAATACTGATTTGGCAGCTCATTTCCTCAGAATCTATACAATTTGTGGGATGTCATGACTGTGATTTAGCTAGCTGAAGTAGTTCAGTGAAATCTAATTACAGGCTGTGTCTTTTACTCCACTTAAATCATCCAGGAGGAAGTAGAGACATCAGGTTTATACAACATGTACCTTGCCATTATGGTCTAACTTCAATTTCACAGAGATGTTTTGAACTTATGAGTGAATAAAACAGCATGCCTACTCCAGGGCTCTAGAGCTATGGGTTGAGAATAAATAAAAGGTATGCAATATGAACATATGAATAATAGGTGTGCTACAAAAGGGAAATATCATCCAAGGGGGAAAGGCAATTCTAATTTGGCTGGGGGATAGTGAGGTAAAGAACTGAGGAGTTTGATAGTTGAGACAGGTTTGAAATAGGTGGACAATATTATTTGGAGGACAAAGAGAATAGTGACCTTAAAGGACGAGGCTACAATGACAGCAAAAGAATAGGGTTATCTTGGGAACCCAGAAGTGAACAGGAGACAGAAGTTCTCTAAAAACAGTGATGCTAGGGGAGCCATTTTTCTAGTTAAAACCTTTCACCTTATTTCACTGCCTCCTACCTCATCTTTCAATCCTCTCTCCTCCACACTAAGAGATTGCTCTTTTAAGAACTTTCCATCACTGCTCTCTCCAGCTTTAAGACAGTCACTGACCTCCTTTTCCACATGCTAACATTCATTCTGAGGCTTAAACTCAAAGAACTTCTAATATGATCATAATAGTTCATGTGAACTGTCATTCCTACCAGTCACCTACTGTAAAGCTTTTGTTCATCAAAACATGAATCTATTCACCATCTTCAGTTTTTTTTTTTATTTGTGTGCAGGTCTGCATTTGATTTGCATGGGCACCTCAATAACCACTGAATCCACCCTGTGCCACCTATTTTGAGAGAGGACTCAAGTCTGACTTCCTCCAAAGCATTCCCAAGTTCCTGAGAAATTATTTGCTCCACGATTCTGTACAGTACAGAGACTATAGCATTAAGTCTTTAATACATTGAATATAAAAGTAGAGACTTAAGAAAAGGGAAAATTACAAATAAAAAGAAAAGAAAAACCTAGGGCCAAAGAACTTAAGTGTTAAAGCAAAAATATTCATGGGTTTTCCCCATGGGAAAATATATAAGAATATATAAAAAATAATTCCTTCAGAATACATAATTTCAAAATTTCTGAATAGCATGGATACAAAGAATATTAATTTTCTAGAGATACAAGTCACTGAAAAGTGGGCAAGAATTATGAGAAACTGCCTACCTGAAAGCTGGGGTGGAAGTCTTTCAAATCCACAGAGAGAATAGTTTTCAACTAAGGATTCTATATTCAGAAAATTAACAACCAAGTGAGGGGTGAAAATAAATGTCATTCTCAGACGGACAAGACCAAAGAAAGCTTACTTTCCATGGCCCTTTTTGTTGACATTTTGTGAGGATATTTGGCAAGCCAAGAAATTGAACAAAGGAAGAAGATGTCATGGCACCCGGAAAACAGAGGCTCTCACAATTTTAGGGCAAGGAAACCACTGTGTGGCATCTGTTTGGCAGGTCTAGGAAGTATCCCAGTGGAAAGATTCTGGAGGGGAAAAGCTTGACAAAAGATTTAAAAGTGGAAGAAAATAATACAATTAGAGAATTCCATACAATGAGGACAACAGCAACTTGAAATTCATTGCTTTCACATGAAGCAAATAAAATATGGCATAATTTTAAGCAATTTATGAACTTTTAAACACACACACACACACACACACACACACACACAGAGTTTGCCATTCTTGCAGGAAACTTTCATTTTCAAGTGGTCCAGAGACTGATTTTGGACCCAAAGACAAGGAATGGAGTCACAGTACACTGTCACAGACTTGAATCTTAGGGATAATATGTAAGGCCCTTTTTTATTACCAATTTTATAATTGGGCAGTGCTAAAGCAATGATGGCTTTAGCATTAACTTTAATTAATTAATTAATTAATTTTGATTCATTGTATACAAATGGAGCACAACTGTTGTTTCTCTGGTTATACACAAAGTAGTCACACCATTTCCATAATCATACATGTACATAGGGTAATGATGTTTGTCTCAATCTGTTATTTTTCCTTTCCCCCACCCCATCCCCACCCCTCTTTTTCCTCTATGCAATCTATCCTTCCTCCATTCTTGCCTCCCTCCCACTCCTCTTTATGTATCATCATCCACTTATCAGAGAGATCATTTGGGTTTTGGTTTTTTGGGATTGGCTTACCTCACTTAGGGTGATACTCTCCGACTGCATCCATTTGCCTACAAATGCCATAATTTTTTTCTTCTTTATGGCTGAGTAATATTCCATTGTGTATTATGTAACACAGTTTCATTATCCATTCGTCTATTGAAGGGCATCTAGGATGAGCAGCTATGAACATTGATGTGACTGTATCACTGTAGTAAGCTGATTTTAAGTCCTTTGGGTATAGGTCAAGGAGTGGGATAGCTGGGTCAAATGGTGGTTCCATTCCAACTTTTCTAAGGAATCTCCACACTGCTGTCCAGAGTGGCTGCACTAATTTGCAACCCCACCTTTTTCCCCACATCCTCACCAACACCTATTGTTGCTTGTGTTCTTGATAATAGACATTCTAATTGGGGTGAGATGAAATCTTAGGGTAGTTTTGATTTGCATTTCTCTTATTACTAGAGATGTTGAACATTTTTCATATCTGTTGATTGTTTGTAGATCTTTTCTGTGAATTGTCTGCTCATTTCCTTAGTCCATTTATTGATTGGGTTATTTGTATTCTTGATGTAAAGTTTTTTGAGTTCTTTATAGATTCTGGAGATTAGTGCTCTATCTGAAGTTTGTGTGGCAAAGATTTTCTCCCATTCTGTAGGCTCTCTCTTCACATTGTTGATTGTTTCCTTTGCTGAGAAAAAGCTTTTTAGTCTGAATCTATCCCAATTATTGATTCATGCTTTGATTTCTTGTGCTTTGGGAGTCATGTTAAGGAAGTCTGGCCCTAAGCTAACATGATGAAGATTTGGAACTACTTTTTCTTTTATTCTGTGCAGGGTCTCTGGTCTAATACCTAGGTCCTTGATCCATTTTCAGTTGAGTTTTGTACAGGGTGAGAGATAGGGGTTTAATTTCATTGTGCTGGATATGGATTTCCAGTTTTCCCAGCACTGTTTGTTGAAGGGGCTATCTTTTCTCCATTGTATGCTTTTGGCACCTTTGTCTAGCATGAGAAAACTGTATTTATGTGGGTTTGTCTCTGTGTCCTCTATTCTGTACCATTGATCTACCTGTCTATTTTGGTGCCAACACCATGCTGTTTTTGTTACTATTGCTCTGTATTATAGTTGAAGTTCTGGTATTGTGATACCCCCTGCTTCGCTCTTCCTGCTAAGGATTGCTTTAGCTATTCTGGGTCTCTTATTCCTTCAAATGAATTTCATGATTGTTTTCTCTATTTTAAGCAGAATGTGAGTGGAGATACTTCAATTGTGTAAATAGAATGGTACAACTGAAAATTTAAGGGTCAAAAAGAATTGGAAAATGGTGCAAGAGAATTAGTTCTACAAACTAAGGGAAAAGGGAAGTCCAAGAACAGAGGGGCAGGTCAAACACTCTGTTCCCCTTTGGAACTTTCTTGGTTCTAGTTTCATAGTGAGTCTAAAAATTCCCTTAACTACCAGATTGATAAAAAAAATGTATAGACAAATGTACACACACACACACACACACACACACGAACTAGCATAAACAAGTTTTGGCTATGTCTCTTCAAGACTTTTTGTTACTATAACAAATACCTGAGATAGGTGAATTCATAAGATAGGTCAGTTTATATTTATTTATCTGTATCTATATTTATGTATCTCTGCCAAATTGTTAGATATTTTTGGAGATGGTAAATATAAAGAAATAGAAATTTAAAATAGTTATATAAGTAATAATAATTTAAAGAGGATACCAGAAAAAGGAGTGATGGAATCAGGAAAAAAAACAAATAGAAAATTCCTTATTTTTTCATATAGAAAATTAATACAAGTATATTGCAAGATGTTTAGTCCTTAAAAATATATATGTAACATATATATAAGCTTATTCCCCCTTTGTGTGTGTATATTTCCAAAAATTTACAATAATACATATATATACACAAAAGTAATTTGATTTATTCCTTGACCTTTTCTAGTCTAATAAGATTTTGCTTCATCTTATTCCAAATAGCCACTTCTGCGACAGACACGATTAGAATCCAATTTCAGCAATTATGCTAACAAAAAATCTGCACTTAAAGTATTTTTCTTTGAGATTACCACCTTTATTTCACAGCTCACTTGTTCTGAAGTCTTTCTTCAACCACAAGAATTCCAGCTGCCATGACCAATCTTTTCCCTGTTCTCTAGATTCCAAGGTCTTCATGATAATCATGCCACTAAAACCAACTTCAGCACCATGACCATTTTCCTCTATTGTGTTACCAACACCATTTTGAAGCCAAGTACCTACTCTTACTTTGCTTTTACCTGAGTTGCTAACTATTGCTGCAGAAGCTTACACAACAGGAATAGCCACTGACATTCTAAAATAAAGATTGCATTTCCTAAATGGGCCTTTGGCACTGTCAGTCATTTCCTAGCACATTCTCTTTCTCAGTGTCCTAAAGGGTTATTTCACACTTACTGTTTTCTTCTCAAATGTACTTAACTTGCTAAATGCCAATTTGTCACAAAGTCAGGAGATAAAAAAGGATTAGCTGCACCCAATTTCCCAATAAATAGCATCACTTCCCATATCTGTTGTTTTATGGTATTGGTTCTATCAGAGTTAACCATCATACTAGGGCTCTTCTCTTTCATTCCCTTTTGCCTTCCCAAAGACTCTGGGTCTGTAATTATTTTTATTGTTAATATGTCTTTGAATAAGATCATTCTTATTAGTAAACAAAAAAGCTCCAACAACCTTCTGTTGTAAAACAAAGACAAGTGAAGGAAAACCTTCCTTCACCTCACATCTGTGCAATTTCTCTGTTTCATTACTTTCCCTTTTTAAAAGACAAGTACAGTCACGATCTCCTCTGTCTTTTTCCACATTCTATTTTTAACCTACCCCAATTGATCTCTGGTCACAATCACTTCCCTGAGATGGCTTTTATTAATGTTGCCTGTTAACTTCGTGTTGTCAAATCCACTTTCCAGGTCTTGACTGTCATGGCCTAGTAGCAATTACTTGTGATAAATAGCAATTGCCCTTTTGAAGCTTTCTTCTTTTAGCTCTATTACATCACACTCTTCAGTTTGTTCTCTTCTCTCCCAGAATGCCCCTGTGAGCCTCGTTTACTGGCTGTTCCTTCTTCAGTCAACATATAAATAAAGTATTTATTCTCTGTCCCATCACTAGAACTGGGGTTGTTTAGAAAGGAAGTACACTGGGTATTTTATTCTGTACTCTGTGCCTCAAACCTAAAATACTGTGTCATATTTATTCATTAAATGAATAAAGAGTATGAGTTTGACTCTGAAGAGGTAGCACAGGCTGTAATTCCAATGCTGCTTGCTTATGAGCTACTGCAGCCTGATAAAGGCCATGTAAGGGCTGTGAGAATATGAACTGAAATCACATACTTCAGGAGGCCAGAATAATTCTGAAGTACTACATGTTGGTGCTAGAATAATGTTGATTGTCTCATCTTTTGGGACTCACCTTTTAGTGGCATCTCTTCAGGAAATTTTTCAATGATAATCGTATTTAAAGGAGATCAGCAACACCAAGTCACATCAGATGACTCTTGTTCTAATGTATTTACAGCACTTATGCTTAATGGATATTGTTCGATTGGCATTTGTCTTCCCACACTATTCTTCTATAATAACAGAATTTCAATTTCATGTCCAAAATATGGAAGTTTCATTTAAATATTATTAAACCAGTGTTGAATGGATTAATGAATGACTACTTGTAATTTTTATTTGATGTCTTATGGGTTAAAAATCCAGTGCTGTGTGGCTGTGTGGTGTCTTCATGCTCTTGAGATCCATTCTCCACCCTTCTCAATTTCCTCTGTGTCAGAAAACTGACTTGTAGGGAAGCATTCACAGGGGTCCTCAATTTCTGGTTTCTGATAAGATTTGGCTAATTGGGAGCCCCATAGATGAGGGGAGAGAGAGAGAGAGAAAGAGAAGGGAAGGAAAGGGAGAGGGAGAGGGAGAGGGAGAGGGAGAGGAAGGAGAGAGGGGTTCAGAATTTTTATTTCTATAAATCCTTCCCTGTGGGGTGGCTTTGTGCTGGTTGTATTTCCTTAACTAAAGGCTAGTGACTCTCATGGCAGCCTTCTCATCCCAACAGTCTCTGGCTTCAAGGACTCACTCATACCCTCTTTTATTTTTAGTTTATTGAGAATGTGATAATAGTTTTGTTATGGCTAGATCCACATTACTGCCTTATTCACTATTTCTCTTTATCTTTCCCCTGCATTAGTAAATTACTTCTTTATTGAATCATGATCCTGTTTGAGTGTACCAGCTACTTTTTGCTGAAACACTGCTACACATGCAGGATGATCATAGAATTTCTGTGAACCAATCACTTTTCGTAATCCTCCATCTACTCCTTGTGCTGTAGTCCAGTTGGGACTGATTTCAGCTCCTGGTTACATGACCACAACACTATTTTCTTGTCATTAATAAGAGGGAACTCAATTGTTTATGCCTTGTTACAATGAGGAGAAGGGGAAGGAAAATAAGCACTGTTGTATGTAAATTGTAAATTGAATGCCTGTGGGTTAATAAAACTTAGCTCAGTTCTAGAACCCAGGGGATGGCAAGCTTTACATCTTGTTATCCTTTAAGTTACAAAGCTCTAACTCCACTTTGCAGAAAATTCAGCAAGGTTCTGCCCTTGTTAAGACACTGTTTTATCTACCAATAATAAAAACAATTCTACAGATAAACAAGTCTCCATATTTTTGCATGAAAACACTGTCTGAACCAAGACTCTCAGGCTTGGAAAAAAATTCTTCTTTCTCATATGTATTTCTAAAGTCACCTCCTCTTTAAAAAAGGATTTCATCTATCCAAAAAAAAAAAAAAAAAAATCCCAAGCAAAGAGATTGGAAGCAGAATGATGTGACTATTGGCACTGAAAACTTAGACGTCTTTGAAGCTTAATGAATCACTTAGTCTTTTAAAATTGTTTTCCATAAACCAAGGTTCTCTGTTCAAGGAAGTTAGTTATGATGAACAATATAGCAAATCTAATACTCATGAAAACAATGTAATATATTGCTCACTCCTGAGAAACACACACACACACGTGACAGGTGTCATACCATTCAGGTTAAAGGGATGTCATAATTTTTAATACTCTTTTCTCACTTCTCTACTCCTTTAAGCAGTATTTCAAATCAATGCAAACTTTTCTTCACTGTTAAACCAATAACCAAGTGTAGATTATGTAACAGAATTATCAATATCGCAGTCTATTCTGTATTTTCACTTATTCCTTTCCTTGAGCATGCCTGGTGCTGTAGTTTCCTTGGCTATGCCTTATTGCAATTAGAGAAACTTTTCTTCATGTTAGAACAACTTTTTAAATGATTTTCAGGGTTACTCTTTTTTGGGGGGAAGAGTTGGGTGGAAAGATAAAGAGAAGAGAAAAAAATATTAAAAATGTTATGCTAGCATTCATGAAAATGTTCCATTGCTCTAGAAATTTCTTTTTAGCTCTAGAAAAGAAAAAAAATAAAGAACGATGACAATAATAAATTCTAGATGGGTGTAAAAATGTAGAATATATGTAAGTCAAAAGACAGTATCATTTTTAAGCATGAGAGGACAAAAATATTGAATTTCTAAAATGTAATTATCATATAAATTTGGAAAGCATTGCTCTAAACAAACCCAAGTGGCCAGAAACAAAATTTAAATACATTTTAGATGATTAAGCTATATTTTAGTTTGATTCATACTCTCAATAAATAACATATTGAAATTACAAATGGGGAAGAATTGTATGCAGCATTTTACAATTTCCTATTTCTAGAACACAGGTCCTAGACACCCCCCCCCCCATTCTTTTACAACACAGGTTTTCCAATTCTTTAAATTAGACCTTTGGGATTACTCAAGCATGACCGATACACTTAGATAATATCAGGCATTCAATACACACTATGTGCCTTTGATTTACCTGACAAGTGACAACAAGGCTGTATTGAGTTAAGCACAGACACTATCATTAAATGAATATTTGCAGGACCTGTGTGTGGTTATTGTCACACCAGAACAGAACTCTTGTTCAATATCCTGTCTGAGAAGCAGCCCTTGCCAGATGCTTCCTAAGAAGGGCAAAACCACCCATAATGCAATTGGATAGATATGCAGTTCTCTATCCCTGAGGGAAAACACTTCATCCTGGCCCCAGGTGATGGAACACATGCTCTGTTTATATTCTGTGAGCACTGATATCTTTAAAGAATATATTTTAGGGAAGATTTTAGTAGCTTTACTTTTCAAACAGTAACAATTTTTCTATGATTATGAGTCACCATAGAGGGAAATATTAAATTGATCAGATTGAGTTGTTGGTCCCCATTTTTCACACAAGATTCTTTTATTTAAATGTGAATGAAACAAATAGTATCATCTTCCTATATTTTTCATTTCTTCATATCACATAACATATATATACTATATATTTACATAGTTTAATTTGATAAACTCTATAGTAGAAGTAAAATAAGTTATGCATAAATTAAGAGGCTGTCTGTACAATTGAACAATGTCCAGATAATATTCAAGTCTCCAAAATAAAACTCTGACCCACACTTTTGTTTTAATAAGCGTGGGAAGCCAACCATCAACCTCTACAGTGATCAGTCTAGGGAGTCAAACAGCACTCACATGGCAAACATCCCAGAATGATTGACTTGGTCAAAGACTTCCAGTTTCCCTATCCTGTCCCTGTCCCTTGACTGACTCCAACTGAGGATCAACAAGAGAAAGCAAAATATGCTCCCCAAATTAATCACATCAGATGGTCCATTTCTTGTGTGTCTGCCTCTAGCATCCCCATTCCAACAACCTTCAGTTAGAGCATGCCTCTCTTTATTCACTGTAAGACTTCAGACTCCCCTGTCTTAGAGTATTTCCAAACATAAATGAGAGTAGCTGACTCCTGACTACAGCAAATTCTAAATAAACAGCCTCAATTTGCAAACATCTTTATTATATTTACAATGTTAAAAAGTTATATTATCATTGCCTTGTTAATGGAAAACACTTATAAAGAGTCTTAAGTATTTTATGGAAATACACAGTGAGCTGGTGGTAAGGTCTAAATCAGAATCCAGGTCTTTTAATTCCACATGGAGAATAACTTCAATTGTGCTATTGTGCCTCATAGAAAGGGGGTTTCTATATGCCTGATTTCCAGTCCTTTCTTGGTATAGAATGTACAAATGCACTAAATGCCTGAGACTAATGACCAGCAATTCTAACATCTGAAGAACATTCATTACTAATCAATATACTATGAAACACCTTAAAAATGCCAGTTACTATATACAGTGACTTATAAATATTCCCTTTAATGCTTATAGAAATTTTTAAAGGGAAACATAATTCTCTTCATACTTAGGAAAATTGAGATTCAGAGAGATGAAATAATTTGAGGTCACACAATTAGGATTCATACCACTGTTTAATTTTATGTTTCTTTCAGGATCTCCAACTCCTTTAGGGATAAAAAACCTTCCTATTTTCATGTGAATCTACTGTTAAGTCTCCTGATTTGGCCCTTCAGTGACTTACTGGTTGGTTAGTTTATTTATCCTGCCCATTTCACTAAGTTGATGGTTGTCTGTACTGGTTGTCTGTACCTATTTTCTGGGAGAGAAACATAATACAATTGGTAAACATAAACATCATTGCAAGAGTGTTTTTTAAATAAGAAAAAAGGAAGAGATAATAGTAACTAGAGATGAGGCTGAGGCAAAAGGTGAAAGGTTGGGAGAGATCTAGAACATGCTGTCTGCAGCCAACCTGTATTATTATATGGTTCTTCATATCAAAGTCAATCACTTCTTAGCAATAAGTTATGGGGCTCTTGGTTGTAGTCTAAATAGAAATATACTTTGAACCTTTCAACTTTTATATTTCCATAGTATCTTGTAGCTTTATTGTATAATTTATCAAACCCTTTTATCATGACTGATTTCTGTCATGTTTCCTCTCTGTTCGTCTTCAGCCATCAGACTTCTACTTGGCAATGGCTCCATTGCATCTTGTTTACTTTCAGGATTTATGTGCTATGATGGCTTCAGGCTTGGTAGCAGGCACTATTTTCAGGAACACTCACTGAATATTTTAATCTAGACATAAAGGATCATAATATTTGCATAACAGTCTGATGTAGTTAATTGCTATTGTCACTGAGTCTAATGTAAAACTTGATAAATCTCCAATGTTATTGAAAACATTTATGCTAGTTATATAAAATCATCAATGGAATACTAAAGAGACAGAGAAAGCAACACCATGCCTGATTTCCTTCCAAAAATAAAGGGAGCATGTTAGTGCACGGACCATTTTATAAGTAGGAAGAGGCTACATTTGATTCAACTTAAGCAGCTCTGGACACAAATCTCTGCATGTTGCTCCTGTTTCCCCTGAGGATTTTCCCATTCCTGGATCATTTTAGACCAGCATTGGCACAATATGTACTGCTGAAAAATTATATAATCATGATAATTGACAATCTCAAGTGACAAGGAAAAAAGATCTGGCTGTGCATATTGGGTCATACAAAAAGAGTGTAACCAAGGAGACACTATGGCTACCACAGAGATAAGTGGCTCAGGTAAAAGACCTAGTAAGGAAAAGCTGGCCAGACACCAGCCGGCAAGAACAATGCTGTGAGCTGGGTTTTTTTTTTGTGTGTGTGCTGTTTGTACTTGTATTTTGTTCTGAAAGTCTTTTAATGTCCTTAATGTGTGAAACAATGACTATGCTGTCAGTCACTACCTTTCTGTCAGTTATGCTATCCCCACAGGAGGTATTCAACAAAAATGTAGTGAAAACTATGACTTTATAAAATATTCAGGTAAGTTGTAAGTTACTGATTTCCAATATTTATAGGAATATTTGAGGTTGGAACTGATGCAAATTTAATAGAAAAGCTATGATCAGCTATCTGAGTAGGAAAACTGTCCTAACAATGGGTACATCCACTTCAGTATGATAAATTACTTGATTTTCTTGCTGCTCATATTTTTATGTGACTTTAAGGAACTCTTCAATGCTTTATGAAAACCTTGAGTTATTTCTCCAGTTCAATAACTAAGATTATTACCCAGATTTTTTTAAATGTATAATTACCAAAATTACTCAACCTTACCCCATTATTACTAAGTTATTTTTGGGTTCATGTTTATAGCCAAGAATCAAAGTTTAGGAAGGTCACTTCTTGAAGACTCTTTTAAGGAGGAGAGTAGCAATACATGCATCATTTTCTTCATAGGTCTGTTATGGAGTCAAGCACTGTAATATGTTATAGAACATTATAAATTTTGAAGTTCTATGTGAATTATACACATTCATTTATCCATTCGTGCACACATATCATTGAGAATCTTCTTTATGCCAAGTACATTTCTAGGTATATGGCATACATAAAAATAAGTAAATAAATATTTTCCCAAACCTCATGTGGCTTCCAGTCAGTCTAGTTTAGAAAACAAAAGTTAAATATAAACTTTGTATTCTGCAGAGGGTAGTGATGGGACGGGAGGGCGTGTAGGGATGGGAAGGAGGGTGGAACACGACAGGCCTTATTACCCTATATACATGTGTGATTATGCAACGAGTGTAATGTACAGCCAGAGAAGAAGGAGAAGTTGTGCTCCATTTGTGTACAGTATGTCAAAATACATTCTACTGTCACATATAACTAATTAGAACAAATCAAAAAGTAAAAATATTAAAACAAAAAATAAATAAATTATATACTACATTAGAATATCAAAGGTTTATAAGAAGAGTAGAGCATAGCAGGTGAGATTTGAGGTTCTGCTTCACTTTTTAATCAACATTATAAATGAAAATTCTGTTTGAACTAAGACGTTTTCAATATCTAGTCAACTAGGTAAATATAAAACTTAATAATTATCCCTTTTGGGGCAAAAGTGCAACTTTTGTCTTTCTCAGTTTGGTTACAGAGATTGAGAAAAGCATGGCAGTTCATATTTTTAATCAATGCCATTTTTTATTGAAATATTTTTACATCAAGCTTGACAATTTTAAAACCCTCATCTAAAACAAGAGGGTTGAGAACTGAGAGCAGGAGAGAGGATAATATATCCATCAACTGGACTTCACCTGATTCTGATTCTCCAAACCTGTATACCTTAAACATGACTCAGCATTCCAACTCTTGGGTAGCACAACGCCCAAATGAAATTTTTTCATTGGTCATAGAGTAAACAAGGAAAGATGGCTGTTTAAAAATTCAAATCGATAATTTTCTTCAGTTGCTTCTTTTTAAAAAATAAATTCAGGTTGCTGAGGTACTAAACTACAAATAATAAAATTCATTCTTTTGGGCATTACAATTCTTCGAATTTTGACAAATGTACCAAGTCATATAATTCCCACCAGAACTGAGATATAAAATTTTACCATGAGAATATTAGAAATGTCTATACGTGTCACAGTTCTATCATTCCTAATAAAGTTCCCTTGTGTCTCTGTAGGTATTCCCCTCCTACCACTCCAAACCCTGGAAATCACTGACATGTTAAATGTGGCTCTATTTTTGTTTTTAACTATGTAAATGTGGTTGTAGATGTAATATTTAGCATCTCACATCTTTATTTTAGTTCCATGCCTTTTAAGGTCATCTAAGTCTTTACAAGTATCAGTCTTTGGTTTCTTTTTCATGCTGAGTCATGTATCACTGTCACCATCTGCTTGTCCAGTCACCAGATGACAGTTATAGCGACTGCTTCTAATTTTTGGTGTAATGAATAAAGCTACTATATTTAGGGGTTTGTGTGAATATTCATTTTCATTTATTGTCAAAAAATACATGAAAATAGTGGGAAGTGAGTGTATGTTTTAATATGAAGAAACTACCAAATGTTTTCAAAAGTGTTTATACTATATTGCTTTTCCAGGAAAATGTACGAGAGTTGCAATTGCTGCACATCCTTAATAGCACACAGTGTCATCATTTGCATGTTTGATTTTTACTTTCTAATAGGCATTTAGAGATATCTCCTATGGTTATATTTACATTGCACTAATGACTAATGATGTGCTTATTTGCCATTTGTATCTCTTCTTTGGTGAATTGTCAGCTCAGAGTTTTTCCTGATTTCTTTAAAAAAATATTCTTAGTTTTCTTTAGTGGACCTGTGAGAATGATTTCAATATTCTAAACAAATAATATATATAGGCATGTCATTTGCATCAGATATATTATTTTCTCCAAGTCTCTGCCTATCTTCTCAGTTTCTTAACAGTGACTTTAGAAAAATTATGTTTGATTTTTTATTTCTTTTAAGGATATTGTTCTTAGGATCTTATTCAAAGCAGCAAAAAAGATTTTCTCCTATAGTTTCTTCTAGAAGTTCCATAGTTTATGTTTTATATTAAGGTCTGTGATACATTTTTGGCCTTGTATGTTTGGAAGTATGGATTAAGATTTCCTTTTATTGCATATGGATATCCAATATTTCCAGCACCATTTGTAGAAAAGACCATCTTTTCTCCATTGAATTTCTTAGACACATTTACCAAAAATCAATTAGCTATATTTGTGTAGGTCTACTTCTACAATCCTGTTATGTTCCACTGATTTGTATGTCTGTTCTTTAGTCACAGATAGAATGCTTTCATAATTATAAACTTGTACGAGGTCTTAAAATAAGATGATTGAGTTTTCTTTCTTTTATAAAATTGGTTTTGTCTATTTTTGCTTCTCTATTTAAATTTTTAAATCAACTTGTTCATTTCTACAAAAAAGTGTTGCTGCTGAGGTTTTGATAGAGATTTTATTGAATCCATTGTTTAATTTGAGGAAAGTCAGCATCTTAATAATAATGTCTTCCAATCCACTAATATGGTGTATCTTTCTATTCATACTTTCTCTGATTTCTCTCATCAGTTTCAGTGTTTCATATGTGCAACACATGAATTTTTCATATATTTTTCTAATTTATCTTTATATATGTCTTGTTTTTGGTAATATTGCAAATAATAACATTTCTATTTAATTTCTGATTTTGTCATTTCTACTATATAGTAACAAAATTGATTATTTATATTTACCAAATTATTATTTATATTTATATTTACCTAATAAAGCCAAATTATTTCTTCATTAAAATTTTTATAGAATTTGTCATTTAAGTTTTCTAGACCTGGGTATTTTGTTCTGGAAAGTTTTAAATCACAAATTAAGATTTCCAACTGTGAAAATTATGTATTTCTCTTTGAGTGAGTTTTGGTGGTTTATGACATTTAAAGATCAAATTTTCCATTTGCTCTACCAAATTATTTTAATAAAAGTACTTTTAAAAATCTTTTTATCATTTAATGTCTAATCTGGAATGTTATCTCTCCTTTTATTCCTATCATTGGCAATTTGTCTCTTTTTTCTTTGATCTATGTCTCTGAAGTTTATCAGTTTTATTCATATATTCAAAGAACCAATTTTTATTTTATCAATTTTATTTTTTCTTTTTAATTTAATGGGTTTTTCTTTCATTAATTATTTCCTTACTTCTGTTTGTTTTGTGTTTCTCTTCTTTGAACAAAGATCTCTAGACCAGAAGACCATAAATTTGCAGAGCAGAAAACAAAAGTTTTTCAAATGAATGACTAGGGGTCACTCACATTTCTACTGCTTGATTCCCAGACAAATGAATACTGACAACAGGAGAGAAGAACCATGTATTGGTTACTGATATATAGTATATACACTGCCCTGGAACACATTGCTCCAGTATACTAGGTTTTGCCATTTGACAGTGTAACTGACTCTTCTAGATGACCATTCAACCATTTTAATGAACAAACTATTTCAAGCTTATAAAAAACATGATAATACCATAGAATGTGGGATTCTAGCTGTACTTCATCTTCTGTGAAATATGTCCTTTACCAGAGATGAAATTATGTGGAATGCCCTGACAGTATCCACCATGACAGTGGATAAAACTTTCTATAAGTCCAAGGAAGGTGGTTTCAAAGGTATTTGGAACAGGAAAAAAATATCTATGCCTAGAACAAGCGTCTATTCCTGTGGAAATGAAATAAAACCCCTATTATGATCAACATAATCTAACACAATCCACCTGCCACTAGGTATTTGACTTTTTCTGCCCACTGGTGAATTCCGTCATATTGGAGGCTGAGTGTTCATCCATGATAGTGCTAAATTGGGAAGTCAGAAATGGCTCAACCTTGGTAAGTGGAAATACATATATTAGGACACCTGTGTAAGTTTTATTCCTGCTACCATGGCCACATTTTTCATGAGCCTCTTGAATAATGAGAAGTTATAGAATGAGACATTTTATCCACCTTAGAATTAAAATCATTTCCTGTTGAGGTCATGCTTTAGTGGAATTTTCATGTGACATAAATAATTTGCTGTCAATTTAGAAATGTTTGTCCAGACATCTCTTCCACAGACCTATTGGTCAACTTAAGGGAAGAGAAGTTTATTTTGGCTTACAGTTTCAGAGGTTTACTCCATGGTGGGTTTCATTGCTCTGGGCCCAAGGTGAGGCTTCAGAACATTATGACAGAAGGTCATGATGGAAGAGTGCTGCTACATTTATGGCAGAGAGGAAGGAAGGAGAGAGAGAGAGGGGAGAGAGAGAGAGAGGAAAGAGAAAGAGAGAGAGAGAGAGGGCCCACAAGCAGAGAGAAAGGGGAAGGTGTTGCAGTGAAGATTAACCCTTTCAGGGCATGCCCCCACAACCCCTCATCCTCCAGCCATTTCCCACCTGCCTGCAGTTACCACTCAGTCCATTCAAACTAGGAATGGACTGATTAGGTTACAGCTCTCACAATCAAATCAATTCCCCTCCAAACATTCATACTTTCATGCATTCAACATAGGAGCTTTGGGGGACACCTCATATCTAAACCATAACACTCTCCAACTTCCAGGTGTGTATTTTCCAAGACCCTAAGCATTCAGTCAAAAACCATTAGTCACAGTTATAAATTTGTATAGACACCATCTCCCTTCAACAGAAAGAACAGCCAGGTACAGTGCTAAAAGTTCTATTAAGTAAGTGTTTTTGTTTTCATTGCTGTTCATCAGGTCCACCCCAGAGTAGGACTATAGTGTTAAAACTGTTCACATTTGAATAATCCCTGCTTATTGTACAAAACCTAAACACTTCAAAGCTAAGTTATTTATTTTCAGTCATCTAGTCATAGACACTTCCAACAAGTAATAATGTGAATGGAGTGAGAGTATATAAATTAATAGGAATAGGAACAATGGGCATTCAGACCACTTCCTCATCAGAACTGTTTGTGCCTTCAGCACTTGTTGAAGCCCAACTCGTACTTCTATTTGTTGATGGTATGTTGCTTTCCACATACAAATTCATGATTTAGTAGGACAAAAAATGCCCAGTTTATGGTGGGTCCTTCTGGATATTGGAGGCAATGTATACTTCACTTGAGTGAAATGATTCAGTCCATGGTATTGAGTAATCTAAAAAGCTACAAAGTTTCTGCAACAGGTCAAGGCTGCTAGGTAAACCTCTCACCACTGAACCCACTTAAAGATGAACTTGAGCCAAAATTCCATTGATCAGTAGACTTCTGTAAACTGCTAGTCTGAAGAGTGGACCATAGTAAAGTTTTGGTTCCTTAGGAATTAGTTTTAATTCAGATTCACTGATCAGTGATCCCCTAAAAGTTTTGTTTCCTCTCCTCCAAAGCACAGTCATTTTCAAGAAATTACAGGCCCCTTTGGGGGGAAGGAAAATAAGATTAACCACTTTGGTAGAGTAGAAGGGTCTTTCCACAAACATAATTTATGTTCCATAATTTATTTATTTAAAAGATCTGAGACCATAAACTAATTCATGTTTGGAAATTGATTGCAAAACCATGACTGTTTTGATAAATCAAGTCAAACTTGACCTAGAGTCTATCCACTAAATCTAGAAATCCACTTATATAAGTAATTTGCTAGTCCATTTCAGTTTTAGGGACACTGTGGTCAATGAGACAATAGCAAATATTTCTGTGGATCAGATTATTCTAATTAAAGTTATGGCTCTGTGTCTAACACAGTAACCACTTATACCTTGTCCTTTGACAGTAAGTGCAACAACTTGAGTCTTACTACCTCAGGATCCTTATTGTTACTAGGGTTTCTAGTTTAATTGTAGCAGCTTCCTCTATAGAAATGGCCTGCCAAGAAGAGCTAGTGTGGAATTCTTTAAGGATATATATTTAGTAAAGTCAGTGTTTTTGGATCTTGAGGATCTATTTAAGGTATGAAATTGGTAAGTAGCTCTTATTGTGATGGGCTGACATATTTGACTCCATGGAAATGTTATAGGCCAGGCTATATGGGCAATGACTATACAGACTCCATTTTACCCTGAGACTCCGTGTCACGTAGGAAATACTTCTCCTGTGGGAACACCCCACCTCTGTACCCACCAACAGTTGCTTAACATAACATGCTTGGCAACACAAAATGGCAGTTCTTATACAATGTACAATTGTTCTCTTTTTTATCCCTATTTTTCTTAAGCAATGTACCATGTCAGCAATGATTGTCTAGATGATAGTAACCACTCTTTAACTTGTACCTAAGTAAGGTCATTTTGGTCCACTTTCCCTTTTGCTTATGATTTTAGAACTCATGATGTTAGTTTGTAGTTTTGGAATCATAGCAACAGACACTTATGATTGATTTGCTAACTTATGGTATAAAAACCCCTCAACACTATGGTTGAGAGCTGTTCTCCCAAAAGCCACTTTTGGGGTGTTGTGTGAGGCAGTCAGCCAGCTGCTTAATAAAGACTCTCAAATTTGGACTTCTCAGTGGTGATCTGTCTGTTCTTAAGTTGCACCCCATCGCATTATATGCTAAATCTGCTACACCATTCTGATTGCATTAAGATTTTTGGTAACTCCTATACTGCTTACTAAAGTGGAGAAAAATTTCAGCTTCATTTGGTATAGGTAATTTTTGGTCCATATGTCAGTCAACCACCATCAAATCTAATCACTCTCAACCTGTGAACTAACATGTTAGCTCTGTAATCTCTTCATATCAATAACTTTAACTTGGTTAAACATATTTATTCAATATGTTTATTCAATATATCCTCTTACATATTACCCATGTTTGTATTAATGTAAATAGCAAAAATCTTTTGGTGTTTATTGAACCTCATTATTGGTCAAACTGTATCTCAGTATCTGTGGCCTGCTAGGACTGGAATTGCGCTATGAAGTCCAGGAGGAATAAGGAAGGGTTAGTGGTAGTTCCTCAGCAAGAACAGCAAACTCTTGGAAGACTGAGGGGTTGCTGAGCTTCCTCAGAGTATACATCATAGGTTCTTGACCCAAGGAGAACTTGACTTCTTCCTTCTGATGATTTAGAATAGTTGCTTCTATTAACAACATAATTTCAAAAGAATTTAGGGCTTCAGACTCTTCTTCTTCAATGGAATATGTCCAAAGTTCTCTATTCTAATTTTCAGAGTTCCATTCCTTTTCAAATCATGTTGGTAAGTGTAACAAAAGAAACCCTGAGAAGTTAAGAATTAATTTAGTTATATATGGAATATGACTAAGAGATTGATTTTCAGAAATCTTGATAGCCACAGAAGATAAGTGGAGTAACAGATGCTTTTCAGTCTCTTTTATGGTCCTTATCCTGGGAACTTAAATCCCTGCACACATCATTTTTTCTCCACATTCTCCTACACAAGTAGAAACAGCCAAATGTCCTCACTGTTCCCCTTAATTTCACTCACATGACCTGTAGTGACATATATTTGGCCACAACAAGCTTTGTCTTCAATATTATTTGAGTAATACTTGCAGTCTTATTACTGCATTTACATTTAGTCACATTAGGGAATCAATGCTAGGTAACCCAGAACCAATTCATGGAAACTGTAGGGGAAGAAAATGCCTCTTCCTTCTACCCTTCTAAATTCTCTGCTGAGGTCCCTATAACTGGAAGACAGACCAACAAGAGGAAAACAGATTTATTGAATATAAGTTTTATGTGACATGGGAATCTTAGTAAGAAAATGAAGATCCAAAGAAGAGGTTAAACCTGCACATTTTTTGTGCTATGATTAGTGAGTTGTGGAATTTCACAGAAAAATGTGATATGACAAACAATATCAACTAGGTGTAGAATCTGGGGAAAATTTAGCAAGAGATATTTGTTCAAATTCTTCCTGGTGTTGCTTTATCTTTGGAGGATGTTCCTTCACCTGGATATGGGATGGGGGGGTACCTCTCACATGATGGTCTTATGACCTGCTTCAAAGGAAATTGTACCTGTACCTCCCAATTTATTATTATATATGTCAAGGTACCATATACTTGGGGAATGTGTCCTCAATCTCATTAAAATGATCTGTAAATTTTGTTCTTTGGGAACCACATTTAATGTGTTTAGTAAGAGAAGTACAATAACTATGGAAATGGACACAGATATACCTAACTAGATATCAAATATATGTAAATTTTTAAAATAAGCCATTTATTTTCTTTCTAGCAAGGGCTTGCCTTATTCTGAAGTAGTTAGAAAGAAAGATGGATGTAGAACAGGGAGAGCATTCATAAGGAACCCAGGAACACACATGGGAGCTCATAAGTAGAACAGAATTGATGTTATTTCTCTCTGTCTCCAGGCTTGACTACATAAGTATTCCACAGGAGAAATGAGTGTCCTTCATTGCAGAGTAAAATTCAGTTGGTACAGGAGTTGGGGGAGCTGATGGAGGATTCACTGTCCAGGAGTTGGGGGAGCTGATGGAAGATCCCTTGCAGGAATCTGCCATTTACATGGCCAATGTAAACAAGTAAAAGAGCAACAGTGTGTATGAACATCAGTCCTAGTTTCGTGAAAGGGTTTAATTAATACCCTTATTCGGGATTACTGCATTACTGTCAATGTGTGAAATCTATATTTGTAATACTTTACCTTGTCTAATGCTGCAAGTCTCTTATTTACTATTAGAATTTTGGGTCAAGGCTAAAGTATGGGTAATGGAAATTTAGCTCAACTAATTTTTATGTGTAACTCTGAAAATAAAATTGCTAATTTCTTCCTATAATTAGACAATTTAATATTCAGAAAGTTCCCAATGACAGGAATTATTAACCACAACTTAGAGGTTAACACAGAAGTTGATTTGAAGAAAATTTTCTGTAAGAAATTAACAAATTTAGGAATATTACAGAAAGTGATACACAAAAATAAAGTGTATTTCTACATACTAATAACAACTATTTGGAAAACAAATTAAAAGCCACCAGTAATAATGAAACACAAATTTGGAGAAGTTATACTCCTTGATTTCAATATTTACCATAGTTATAATAATTAATACAGCATGGTATTGGCAAAAGAATGTCATAAAGATCAATAAATTAGACCAGAATCCTGGGGGAAAAAAGCTGATGTATTATGTTCAATTGATTTTCACCAAAGGAGTGAAAATAATTAAGTAGGGCAAAGGAAAATTTTTTAAGAAACAATGTGAAAATATGTAAATGTTTGTATGAAAAAAAATGAACATCAATCTTTTTTCATACCACAGAGAAAAAAATATATTGAAATAGATCCAAGCTATAAAATGTAGAAGATGAAACTATAAAACTTTTATCAGAAAACAACAGAGATGCTTTGGTAAGTCATATTAAAAGGGGGATAAAATTTTGCCCCCAAAGACTGTCATTTCTTGATCATTAAATAAAACACTAACCTAGGTGCTACTATGAAGAAATTCTACATATTCAACTAAAGTATTGTAAACTTTGCAAAGTTAATTGAGGATCAAATGAAAATAAATGATGTACAAATAGAGTTTTGATAATCTATAAAATATTATTAAAATATCAAGCATTAATTAAGTGTACTGGGTGACTTGTAAGGGTGGTAAGGGAGACAGGTATATAGAATAAGGCTTTTAAGATCAGCATCAAAATATTGTATTTTATTCATAATTTCTAAGCATATTTCTAGAATACTTACTTAACAAGTGGTTAAACCAGCAGTAAGTTGTTATACTTACAGTAGGGTAAGCAATAGAAAAATTCCAAACTTTGAAATGCAGAATGATTATGTAAAATATTGTTCTGTGTCCCAATGTTTTCTTTTTTTAATTTTTTGATCCATTTTATACAAATTGGGTCCAACTTTTCATTTCTCTGCTCTGATATGTTTTGAAAGCATTGTAATATTTGTTGAATATGTTTCAAAGATATATCTAAATTTATTCTGACATTTATAGTCAGATTTTTTTATAAAACTCAAAATTATATTTTAAGATATTGGATTTTATCAAACTGAATTAATAAATCTACAGCCTTAAAATTACCCTAATACAGCAAGATTGATAGGATCCAGTACTCTCCAAATGCAATGCAATCATTACACTTAAAAGTAAACTACAAAAATAGGATACATGAACACAACTGAAAAACTACAGAAAGCCTACTGAAGAAATTAAACATAAAAGGAACAGAAAAAAAAGAAAGATGTAAAGAAATCACATAGGAAACATGAAAATACATAGGATGAAAATATTAAACTGATTTCTATAAAATGAATATAGGGGAGGAATCCAATTAAAGATGGACTCTCGAATTGTTGCACATTACATTTATCACATTGCAATTAGACTGTTTTGATTTCTGATTTTAATAGAAGTTTAAGTATGCGTTTGCAATTTCTATTTAACATAGCTTTGCAATCATTTGACAGTTTAGCTAATCATGTTTGTGTTGGATTTGGAGGATATGTCTGAGCATGCATACACATTTGCACATCACCCTTGGACTCAAGGAGAGAATGGTAGGTTACAAAGGCCAGATGTCAAAGTTATTTAGTATAATTCTGAAAATGCATCTGTAAATAAAGTTCCAAGATGTCTGTAGAAAGAGGTTGTGAGTCAAAGACATGCAGATCAAATTGTGAAGTGTCCCCAGTCCTCCTTTCTTCCCTTGAGATAATCAATCCCAAGGTTAAGTAATGAGTGTGTGTTTACTAAACAGTGTCTATTAAATTTGCCTTAAGGGAATTTGAGAAGCATCTCTGCCCTACATAAATATAAAATAAAACTTGATTAATCACATACACAAGAATAAAATATAATAGAACTCAGTCTGGATTGCCATTTCTGATGAGCTCTTATGAAATGTATGTTTTAAAGTAAGACTTAAATCTTTATTAGGCAAATGAAAGATTCGAAATGAAAGGTACTGTTGATAATCCATACATTATCTAGCAGTTTTGGGTGGTTTTTCTCTTTTCAGTTTTTAATTTTGTTTATCAGCAGAACTGTAGTAATAATGTTCCTTGAAAATTTCAACCACACTAATAAAGTATTTTTCCACATATGAGTTTCACTAACTGGAAAGTGAAATTTAGAAAAAATCCATGGAATGAAGTTCTTTTAAATAAAAATAATAATAAAAGGATATGTATTTAAATTTGTATCTTAAGTCTTAGGCTCTTATTGAAATAGCATGTAGAGTATGTTTGACATATGATTCACATTGATTGAATGCATGCATGTTATCTTCAGAGGGTATGAAAAAATGCATTTTTCCCCAAAGGAAAATTAAAGAGTTATTTTTAAACATACCTAAAGCACATATATGTTTTCAGGTATAATTCAATGTGACAAGATCACTTCAAGATCATTTGAAAAGAAATGGGTTGTAGTTTTACAAAGCATAATAATAATGTTTCAGTAAGATTATGTTTCTGAATACATATTTTTTATGTTTGAAAAACATTGATTCTTAACACTTGATTCAAAGAAAAAGCTTTCTCTTAAAAATATTGTCAAAGTGAATTATTTAAATTCATTTAAACACTTAAGAGATATTAATATCTTATAGATTTTTAAAGAATGGAGGTGTAGAGCTAAAATGAAAAATATTTATCAACTATTAAAATATTACAGATCTTCAAGTGAAGTCAATATTGGCAGGCAATGGTATGATTTTTAAATTATATATCCAATATGTCTGAATTGATACAAGTAGTACATAAAACTCAGATTCCAATTTATTAGTATTGTATTAGCACAAGTTTGTTGTACAAATTAATGGGTTTCATGCAAAATTTACACACGTGCATATATTTTGTCTTGATCATGTCTACCTTCCCTTTTGCTCCTTCTAGCCCTCTCCTCCCTCCCTAAGATCATTGGTCCCCTTTTTATTCCTTGATAATCTCTCTTCTACTTTCAGGTCATCTTTTAGCTTGTCTATTTGTATTTGTTTATAAGTTTCCACATATAAGAGTAAATGTGTGATATTTGTCCTCCAGTTCATCCATGTTCCTGAAAATGGAAGATTTTCATTCTTCCTTATGGCTAAAAAAATACTTCATTGTTTATATACCACAGTTCCTCTATCCATCCGTTGATGGGCACCTTGGTTGATTCCATATCTTAGCTCTTGTGAATAGTGCTGCAGTAAACATGGATATGAATGTGTCTCCTTTGTATGCCAAGTTCATTTCCTTCAGAGATATATATACATACATATTCCGATGAACGGTAAAGCTGGATCATATGGTAGTTCTATTTTAAGTTTTTGGAGGAAACTCCATACTGTTTCCCTTAGTGGCAGCAGTAATTTACATTCCCTAAAATCCTGTGTAAGATTTCCCTTTTCTATACACCTTCACCAGTATTTGTTTTTTCTTTGTTTTTTTTTTTTTTTGTTTTTTTTTGATAATTGATAATTGAGATTTTGACTGGGTTAAGATGGAATATCAGAGTTTCAAGTAGCATTTTCCTGAGGGCTAAAGATATTAAGTATTTTTAAATATATTTTTGGCCATTTGTATTTCTTCTTTTGAGATGTATTTTTTCAGATCATTTTTCTGCTTTTTGATGGATTGTTGGTTCCCTTCTTGTTGTTTTCATTGCTTTCTATATTTTGAATATTAATCCTGTCAGATCAATAACAGGCAAAGATTTTTCCCCATTGTATAGGTTGTTTCTTCACTCTGCTAATGGTTTCCTCTACTGCGCAGAAGCTTTTTAATTTTATGTTCTCCCATTTGTCAATCCTTGCTTTTGTTTCCAGAACTATTTATGAGTCCTATTCAGAAAATTGCTGTATCTTGGAGTGTTTCCCCTATGTTTTCTTCTGGTAGTTTAAATGTTTTAGGTTTTATGTTAAGGTCTTTGATGTGTTCTAATTTTATTTTTGTATAGGGTAAAAGGGATCTACTTTTAATCTTTTCTATGTGGATATCCAATTTTTCTGGCACTGCTTGTGAAAAAGGCTGTCCTTTCTTGAATATATATATATATATATATATATATATATATATATATATATATATTTTAGACCTTTGTTGAGAATCAGTTGTTTGTAAAAGCGTGGCTTTGTCTCTCCATCACCTATGCTGTTTCATTGATCTGCATATCTGTTCTTATGCAAGACCCATGTTGTTTTTATTACTGTGACTCTGTAGTATGTTTTGAAGTCAGGTATTGTGATGCCTCTACATTGTCCTTTGTGCTCAGGATTACCTTGGCTACTCAGGGTCTTTTGTGCTTCCATGTGAATCTTAATACTTTTTTCTAGTTCTGTGAACAGTAACAGTATTTTGATGAGAATTGCATTGAATCTGTAAATTGTTTTTGGGATTATGCTCACTTTAACTATTTGATTCTCCAATTAAAAGAACATCTTTCTGTCTTCCAGTGTTTCTTAACTTTCTTTAGTTTTATAATTTTCATTGGAGAGGATTAGAGGATTTCACCTACTTAATGACATTTATTCCTAGACATTTTATTTTATTATTTTGGAGGTTATTATGAATGAGATTGCTTCCCTGATTACTTTGTCAGAAAGTTCAATATTGGTGTATAGAAAAACTATTGATTTTTGTATGTTGATTTTGCATGCTGCTACATTGTTGAATTTGTTTATAAGATCTATGAGGCCTTTGGTGGATTCTAAAAGAGAATCATATCATCAGCACATAAATAATTTGACTTCCTTCTTTCCTACTTGGATCCCCATTATTACTTCTGTTGCCTAATTGCTCTGGCTAAAATTTATCATACAATATTGAGTAAGAATAGTGAGAGTGGACACCTTGTATTGTTTCTAATATTAGAGGAAATGCTTTCAGCTTTCTCCATTCAGTATGATGAGCAATGGGTTTGTCATGTATAGACCTTACTATATTAAGGCCTGATCCTTCTATAACTAATTTATTGAGAAATCAGAACTTTTTCATGAGGGAATGTTAAATTTTACCAAAGGCTTTTTTCTGCATCTATCAAGATAGTCATGCTTTTTATCCTTAATGCTATTTTTATGCTTTACTGTATATCCCTGATTTGCGCATATTGAACCATATTTGCATCCCTGGATTGAAACCAACTTAATAATTATATATAGTCTTTTTAATGTCCTGTTGAATTCTGTTTCTTCTAGTAAGAATTTCTGCATCTAAGTTAATCAGGGATATTGATCTATAGTTTTCTCTTTTTGTTGTGTCCTTAAAAAGTTTGGAAAGAAGAGTAATAATTGTCTTGTTGAATGAATTTGGAAGGGGTCCTTCACCTTCTGTTTTATGGAATAATTTGAAGAGCATTGGTTAGTTCTTCTTCAAAAGTCTGACAAAATTCAGCAATATGTTCCTCTGAACCTGGGCTTTTATTTGTTGGGAGACTTTTTATTACTATTTCAATATTTTACTTTTTATTATGATTACAATCTTTTTATCTGGGTGCTTTCATCCTCTTAGTTCAAACTTTTCGGTCATAATTGTCTATTTCCTCTAGATTTTTCAATATATTGGCATATAGATTTTCAGAATATGCTCTAATGGTCCTTTGTTCTTTGAATTTCTGCAGTATCTAAAGTCTCCTTTTTAGTCTCCATTTTTATTTATTTGTGTCTCCTTTTCATTTGGTTAGTTTAACTGAAGGGTTATTTATTTATTTTTTTAAAACAGCTCTTAGTTTCATTGGTCCTTTGTATTATTCTGTTAATCTCTATTTAATTTATTTCTGCTCTGATATTTATAATTCCTTTCTTCTACTGATTTTGGTTATGATACATTCTTAAAATTTGAGATTTATCATTAGGTTATTTCTTCCTTTTTTATGTAGGCACTAATTGCTATAAATGTCATTCTTATTACAAATTCAGTTTATTGTGTTTCCATTTTCATTTGATTTTAAGAATTTTAAAATTTCTCCCCCTCATATCTTTAGTGACCCATTGTTTGATAATGTGTTGGGTAATCTTCATTGTATACTTTCTGTACTTTTCCTTGATTTCTAGCTTCATTCTATGGAAACTTGATAAGATGCAATAAATTAGTTCAATTTTGTGAAGTTATTTAGACCTTTTGTATTGCCTAATATATTACCTATTTTGGAAAAAGTATTCTGTGCTGATGAAGAGAATGTGTTCTTCAGCTACTGGATGAAATATATAGATGTCTGTTAAATCCATTTGATCTATAGTGTTATTTGATTCTGATGTTTCTTTATTGATGTCGTTTTCTATATGATTTTATCTATTGGTGAGATTTGCCCACTATTACTGAATTGGGATATATCTCCTTAATTTCCAGTAGTATTTGTTTTATAAAATTGGATGGTTTATTATTTTCCATGCTCTCATGATTGTCTTAATATTTCTTACTATGTTGGGTGTAGGATTCTTTTAATTATCTTTATAATGATGGTCATGGTTATTTTTCTTTTTGTTTTTTCTTTTTCTTATCTTATGAAGTCTTTATTGCTTTATTTTTTCATTGGTACTGAAGTATAAATTTGTTAGGTATAGTAATCTTGTTGGCAATTACTGTCTTTCAAGACTTGAAATATATCATCTCATGCCTTCCTGGCCTGCTGTGTTCTGCTGGTAAATCTATTTTGTTATTCTGATGGATTCACCTTTATATGTGACTTGGTACTTCTCTTTCACAGCTTTTAATATTTTCTTTGTCCTGTACTTTTGGTAATTTAAGTATAATGTGTCATAGGTTTTTTTTTTTTTTTTCTACTTATGTTTATTTGGGTCTCTAAATACCTTGTATCTGGAAATCCATATCTTTCCCAAGATTATGGTAATTTTCTGCAAATATTTCACCAAATAGATTTTCTATGTCCTCAGCCTGTAGCTCTTCTCCCTCTTGTATGCCAATTATTTACACATTTGGTTTTTTGGTTTTCTGAAGATTATGTATATTTTCTCAATTTTTTTCCATTTATTGATATCTGAATGTTCTATTTTACCAGAGTTGTCCTCAAACTCTGATATTCTTTCTTCTTTTTAATCTATTTTGTTGAGGCTTTCAATTATTTTATCTGACGTTGAATTTTTCATTTCCAAGATTTACATTTAATTCTTTTTCAAATTATCTCTTTATTGAGTGTTCATTCATGTCCTATATTGTCTTCCTTAATTATTCCAGCTATTTATTTATATTCTCTTTGATTTCATTGAGTTTTCAAAAAATCATTAATTTGAATCCCATTTCTATGTCATCCACTTTGATATTTTTGAAACCAGTTATCATAAAGTTATTAATTTTACAAGGTATCACATTGCCTTGTTTTTTCATATTTCTTGTGTTTTTATATTGAGATTTACACATCTGCCGGGATGAATATATTTTTCATTTTTATATGAGGGCCTTTTTATTAAGCAGACTTCTTTTAATGACATGTTTTGTTTACGAGTTGTTGTATAGTGTTGAATTTAATTCTAATTATTTAGTAGCATAGCTTCCATGAGGCTTCTTGTGATTAATGGATTTTGATACAATGTGTTCTATGTCAAAACTTAAGGATTACACTTTATCTGCACCTCTCACAGGATGGGGTCCCTAGTATAAGCAAGTGTGGTGTAGACAGTAGAGTATGTGGTACACCTTCTATGGTTACTCCTGCAAATTGGAATGGGAACCTCTATCAGATATTGGGGGTTTCTTTAGACTTTGTTAATATTGGCTCTGATACTAGAAAGCAATTCTGCTACTGGTTGTTTCAATCATGGTGATGAACTTGGAGCTTTTATTCTCTGTTTAGACACTGGTGCATCTTGAGTTGTTCCACAAGGAAAGGCGGTGGCCAAGGTCACCGTTCCTCCTCTGTGGCAGTTACTTCCCATTTTGTCAGTCATGTGTGATTTAATAGAGTGTGAATGGGGCTCATGCTGAAATCCCTTGTAGGTGTGATACCTATAATATTTAGGCTACTTCTTTCTACTCTTGCTATGGGAATATGCCAAGGAGTAGAACTTCAGAATCCTAAGTCCTCCCTACTTGGGGATGGAATTTCAGCCTAGGGTTTATCCATTCTATTTTTTAGGTTGAGGTACCTACCAAGGTTTGAGCATGTAGTAAGTTGAAATTCTCAGTTGTGCTGGGAGTACAATGGCAGTGCACCCACCCAATGTGCACAAAGTACAGGGTTCCATTCACAGCATTATAGAGAACAAAGAAAAGAAGAAAGAAAAAAAAAGATTAAGAAAAAGTAAAAAAATCAAATCAAAAGAACAACAGAAACAGTGAACAACAAAAAAGAAAGGAGGGGAGTAATATAAAGTAAAATTAAAACTTGAAAAATGCAAACAAAATTAATTTTGTTTAGGGAAGAAATTTAGGAAGAAAAAAGGTATTAGGATAAAAGTAGAAAAGTGAAAAATGGGAGAAAAGAAAGAAGAAATAAAAGAGAAGATAAAAATAGAAAGATGAAGGAAAAAAGTGGGAAAAGGTGGGGGAAGGAAGAGGAAAAAAGGATAAAAAATAAAATTTTTAAAAGAGGACAAAAACAAACATAAATAGCAACAATAGAAAGTATTAAAAAGAAATAAAAATTTCCTTCCTGCCAAGGAGCACCAATGAATGGGTAAGAGTGGATATTTATAACCTGTGTTGATGAAAGCCTCTCTCCAGGTCTTCTTGGACTGTGGTCTTAGACAGAGTGAAAGCTGGTGGTTATTCACCCCACCTTCTTTTGTTTGTGGTGCTCATCAGGTGACCAGCAGAAGTGATTTGTGACTAGAGTCTGTTGGAATATCTCTCAGGTGCTTTGTGTGTTGGAAGGAGTTTAGCTAGAATGCACAACCCCTCAGATAAAGATTATTTCCCAGGCTATTTGGTTAGAACACTCAGAAAGCAGGTTAGATGGTGCCACCAGAGCTGGTCAACAACTTAATGCACAATGTGGAACTCATAAAATATTCTTTCCAGAATTTTTTTTGTGCTATGTGCTCAGTGTGGCTCTTTGGTGGACCTTTATTCCCCCTAGGGCAGAGAGTCTACGGAGCCTTAGAGATTTGTGCTAGTAAGATGGGAACAGGTTCCCCACCAGTGTTGCTCACTATTCTGGTTTATGCTGCCTGTGTTCTGCACATAATCCCATGTGACTGCTCATTTCCCAGACTCTAATAGCTGACCTTCAGATCACTGATTCCAAAATCTTCTGTTCCACATATACCACAGCCCAGTCTCCCAGTCTGCATAGAACTCTTAGGGAGTTTGGAGTTTGTGCCACAGTCTCTCTCCACTGGGGTTGAACTGACTCCGGATACTGCTGCCCACTGAGCCAGTATTGTAGTATTTCCACATAGTTCTCTGAGATAGGAAAATTGAGTGGTTTTTGATACCCAGAGAAGGAAGTTCAGACAATTAGATCTTTCTCAAGATGGCGTCCAGTTTCAGCATTGAGAGAATATGATGGGAAGCACAAGTAATTTCTTGAGAGCCAGACTACGCAAATCCTAGGTGTATGGTATGTTTAGACTGTATTTCTGCAGGTTGCTGAATCCTGTGCCAGTAGAGCTTACTAGGACTCTCCCTCTTTCCCCTCTACCCTGCCCAGGCAACACCCCCTTCCCTTGTACATACTACTGTGCAATTGGATTTGGGGTACTCTGCTTCACCCTCTATTCCATGAGTTTATTTCTCCAAGTCTATGTGATCTCTATTATGAACTCCAGTACTCTCTTATGGTCACCCACTTCAGTAAGCAGGTATACTTTAATTGTTTTGATTCTATTTCATGGAGAAGCAGGTTGTGTGCTTCTAATCCACCATCTGTGCCTCCAAGACTCCTCTTTATAGCAACTGAGAATTAAGAAAGTTTAAATCTTGATAGGCCCACATTACCAAGCACAGAATTTTTCTAATTAAGACTAATGTATCACACTGTTTTTAGTATGTTGGACACCCAACATCAAATCATTTAAATTAAGCATGAAACTTTGTCTTGATTAAAGATGTATCAAATATTTTAAAGTATACTTATAAACAAAATTAACAATCTAGGTGGAACACATATAAAATTTAGCCATGATTTATGAGTAGTAAATGAAATCTTGACTGTAAAACAATTGCATTCTGATACTGACACTGGATGAAAAATTACCCCTAACAATGGAAAAATAAGATTACAATAATTTTAGAAATAAAACTAGAGCCTACCCTAAATATGAAGAGGAAAAACAAGAAATTATTCTGTTGTTCTGAGTAGAATCCTAATAATATCTTAAGTTTGTTTTTTTCAGATTTCCAGGAATAAGAAAGTCCATGGTAATCCATGCCTTTCCATCAAACATGGAATTAAAAACCATACAGTTTGATTTATATAAAGCATGTTGACATTTTTGACCATCTTTTAAAGATAGAGCTGAAATAGCTTATTTCAACCAAAAAGTAAAGATAAAAAGAAGAACATGGTAAGTATGTTAAGACAATAACAAAAGTCCTATGAGGATTCTAATTAAATATAGATGACACAATTGACATAGAAATAGTAATAAGAAAAATGTTTGGTTTGTTTTTTTAGAGGGAGCATGTCTTTTGCACATCTGATTCACTCAGTTTTAACCAGTTTAACTGATGGGACAAGAGCATCGTAAGGTAAAAATGTTATTAATTAATAATAAGAATACAAATAATAATAATAAGGATGTTCATTAAAGAAAGGAAAAATTGGGATGGAAGTGTGTGTGTGTGTGTGTGTGTGCGTGCATGCCTGTGTGTGTGTTTACATACACATATGCAATAAAAATTCAAGTGGAAGTTTGAATTAATAGAAGAATGTTGAATTTATTCAGGTTAGGAAAACAACAGAGAAATACTCATGACTGAGCCTGAGTTTGAGAGGGTCAATGAAATTCCCCCTCTACTTTTGGAAACTGAAACCCAATTCCAAAGTAATGTAGAGTTATACAAGATAAAAGAGAGAATTGAGGATAAATACATTAGAAATTAATGCACATTAGTTGGTGTCAGAGATAAGAAATTAGGATGAGGTGTGATGTGTGTGTTCTCATCTCACTTAATGAGATGAGAACATCTCATCTATTTTAAAATTGTGTATTCAACTATCTATGTGTCTTAAGCAGATGAGAGACTTAATCCATTTGTATTTTAAAAGACTACTCTCAGAGTGATAACTTTGGAAACAGGAAGAATAATTAGAGAGGTATCATGTCAGCCAAGAATCATGAGCCGAAGACCTGAATGAAGGCAGAGGAAGTATGAATGGATTAGGATAGAAATAGATTCAAAATGATGATTACAGCAGTGATGATGATGGTGATGGTGATGCTGATGTTGATGAGCATGGTGATGCTGTTGTTGCTGTACTGATGATGATAATGATTACAGGTAACACCTTTCAGAAAGTACTATTTGATATGTATGGAAAGTTTATTACATAAATTATATCAAATAAGCCTTATGGCAGCCCTGTAAGGTTAGGTTTATTTTTATCTTCATTTGAAAAAAAAGAGAAGATTAATCCTTAAAAAGTTTGAGTAACTTGATCGAGATCATAAAGTTACTAAAAATTTGGGATGGATTTTCATTCAGTCTATCTAGAGTCTCTGCTTTTGGGTCACTTTATTATTTCACTTCTCAGTAAATATTAAAGAGGTAAAATAGTTAATTGGGTGGTAGGAGACAAGTGGAATTAGAGAAGAACCTAGGGTTTCCCCCAAATCTATAATGTAGATAATTAGGATAACATTAGTCCTGTTTATTGTTGCTGAGAATGTGGATGAGGGTACTAGATTGCTAGGTCATTATTAGTCATGAGGAGAGGGGCTGTCTAGTGAAATCTGGGTTTAAAAATATGTTTATATATTTATTTGCCTAAAGAAACAAACTAGAAAAATATTTTGCAAAGTATTTTGCAAATGCACACAGCTGGACCAGGAATCAACTATTATTGTATTGCTTAATAAATTGGGGGGTTCTTTCTATTCTTCCTTTATATCAATGTTCACTTTTTTTTTTTTTTTTTGAACCAGGGATTGAACTCAGGGACACTCGGCCACTGAGCCAGATCCCCAGCCCTGTTTTGTATTTTATTTAGAGACAGGGTCTCACTGAATTGCTTAGGGCCTCCCTAAGTTGCTGAAGCTGGCTTTGAACTCGCAATCCTCCTGACTCAGCCTCCCAAGTCACTTGGATTACAGGCGTGTGCCACCATGCCCGCCTTTCACTTTTTTAATTGCTAATTTTATATACTCTTAAAAATAATATGAAAAATCTTTATATTGATTTATGCATAGCTACGCAGTTAAGTACAAATGTCAGAATTCAAGAGATATACATACCTTTAAAGAATTCATATTTTTAAAAAATCACAGAATAAAAACAATATAACAATAATAATATCTATCAATTCCATAGTTCACCTGAAAAAAAGAAAGATCCCTATAACATATCATCTAATTTCAATAGTCACCCCTAGTCTTCTATTGACACATTATAATATTTATGAGATTTCTAATTTTTATATCTTTGCTAGCTTTTCATGTGAGACCAGCTGATCTAATAATTACAATTCTATTGCCTTTTTCATGGGCTGCACTTTTAGACAGAAATCTTTATCTTATGTACATGTGTGATCAACAAGAATGATATGAATGTACATTATGCACAACCATAGAAATGAAAATTTATACCCCATATATGTACAATGAATCAAAATGAAGTCTGTTAAAATAAATAAATAAACACTGAGAATACCCCTTGAAAATACCTAGAGTTTATGCAATTTTCTTATAACAAAAATCTATAAATTTTGGTCATTTTTAATTGTTAAAATTTGTAATGATTAATCTATAAAAGAAGAAATTCAAGCGTTTCTCAGATCATCTTTTCAGCATGCTAAAATTTTAGGAAGATTGATAACTAAGATTTATCAATTTCCCAGAAAGAAAACAATAATTTTGAGGTTTTATTTGAGTGATTTCTTGGATTCTAAAGTGCATTGTTCTGTTTTGACACTTTGGATTGGAGAAACAAAGCAAAACAAAAAAATCCTGTGCATACCTGCAACTTGATAATGACATTCTGTCACCACAGAGCACACAAGGTGAGCCACTAGGGAGAAAAAAAGAATATCTTGTCCTAAACGGACAGCTAATGACATACTTAAAAGCATAGCCAGTAAAATGTGTTACTGGAACAAACTTATTTGAGGCTTCCAGTTCATTGATTCGTTTGGGGAAATCTCTTAGATTCATATATCTCTAAGTGCAGTAGTGGAGTGCAGATTGAAGACGCAGTGAACATATATTTAATGAGAGTTCCTGAGGGAATATAAGAATTAGCAGCCCCATTTGAGATTCTCTTCCTGGATTAAAAACTAATTAATGAACTAATTAAATAACCATTTGTTTTCCAATGTTGTTTATATTGCATCTGATTCTGAGCATCAGAAATTTCCTCTAAACAAGAAAAACCACATGTGTTTTTTAATATTGGTGTCTCATTTATAAGTAACGTAGCTTTGTCTAAACAAAGAAAGTAAAGGAAGAATTAGGCAATTAAGAAGAAAATCCGTATTCATCTAGTCAGACAAGATAATGATATTTTCCTCAATAATATCATTGATTCTTGGTTTCCATTTTGGAGTGTATATAAAAAGGAAAATTAAAAATAAAGTGTGCATTTATACAGTATATAATTTGAGAGATAATAAAAGAATAGGCAGTGATAGCAAGACTCTCAGAGGATCAGAAGAGTTCAATAACTCTGAGTTCTGAGTGAAATATAACAAAACTTAATTCATGTAAATATGACAGTGGTGCACAAGGAGTTCATAATAAATTGAGAAAACATTTAAACTGATATTTTTAATGTAATTTTTCATAAAAGTTGATAGGATGAATATTTGCCAGAATCACATCATAAAAAAACAAAGATGAGAGATGTTTATACCAATCTAAGAGTTCAAGGAAAATATACTTCACATACATGATTGTGTGTCTGTGTATGTATATATATACACATACACTCACTCTGTGTATATATGTATGTGTATGTATACATATATGTACACACATAAACTCACTGTGTATATATGTATACTTACACATATATATATGTGTATATATACCACAATTGTGTGTATGTATATATATATACACACACATACCCTCACTCTATATATATTTGTGTGTATATATATATGTATATATATACATACCACATAGAGTAAAATAAATCTGAAATTAAGAAATATAACAGTTTATGATAAAACAGTTGCACTTAGAAACATTTAAATGCCTTATAAAACTCATATCCTTAACTATAAGTTAAAGGGAATATCCACTAATTTACTGTGTCATATATGGTTGAATATAATGAATTATTATCAGAACAAATGAAAAATTTAAAAATTGTTTTTTATATTTCATCTTATAATTATCAGGATAAACCTTACATAAGACAACTACAATTTCAATGATTTGCAATTTGTATCTAGAAACTACAGAGAACAACATAAAATTGTAGATATTTACAGAGTGCTATCTTTACTGAAGATTCAGTCAACTTACAGTATGAAACTGAGCATGAGCATTGATGAAGAATATGATGTCCACCCACAACTATCTTGCTGTTCTTGTCTTTGTTTTCTTTCTTGTGCACTCATTATTAAATTAGTTAAGCAAAGGATTGGAAAAAGACAATTAAAACTATTTTATTCTTATATCATCTATTTTCTTCCAAAGGCTATTTTAAAATATCTAGCCTCTGTGCTACTAATAAAGAATTCTAGTGTTGTATGTGAGAGGAACTATTGTTATTTAACACTTTCTCTGTTGTTTTTTATTTTAAAAAATTTATGTTTTTTAGTTGTAGATGGTCTTTATTTTATTTATTTATTTTTATGTGGTGCTGAGGATCGATCCCAGTGCCTCACATGTGCCAGGCAAGCACATTACCACTGAGCCACAACCCCAGTCCCTCTCCGTTGTATTTTAATCATTATTTTATAATATGCATTTAGTGTTTAGTTCACATCATTGGAATTGCCAAGTCAAAAATATCAGCAAATTCAGTGTTAATTTGTTTTACAAAATTTTGTTCCAGTAATATACTTATTTTTATCAGGTAGGATAAACTAACTTATGTTGCTTTTAAAACTGCCAAGATCTTGGATTAAAACTAGTAAATTTCTCACTCAAGACACATATCTTTGATGAATGATTTTGGATTGCATTCCAGATCCCCTCACTCGAAAATCCAGGGTAATAGAGAAGTTGCCATCTGATTTTTTATTTGATGAACAACAGCTCAAAGGCCAAATTAACTGACAGATTTTGAAAATAAAGTTTTATTGTGTTACAACCATACCCATCTGTTTGCAAATTGTTTGTGGTTATTTGACTAAAACAACACTGTAAAATAAAGGCCTTCAAGCTTGTGGTTCTAAAATATTTTCTATCCTACCTTTTGTGAATTCCTGATCTGGTACATTCTTTTGGGCACTGTGGTAGATGGAAAGAAATTGGGATGGTGAATCATGCTTGTCTCCTGAAGTTTCATGCCTATTTTGATTGACTTTCATCACATTTTCTCTTTCTAGCAAAACTCATGGGTTTTATTTACCATGACTTATTTCTGGTTTAACACTATCTGCTTGTTGAGTGTAGATTATAAGAATAGCTAAAATGAGAATGAAAATTGTAGATCACATTTTTCCCTGAAAATCTCAGTCTTCATTCTATTGTTTTACAATATTAGATATGGATGCAAAGAAGTCTAAGGTCAGACTAATTTTTCCTTCTTACCCCCTGACATCTTATTTTGTGCCTGCTTTCCTGAAAAATTATTTTCTTATCTTGAAAATATTATATTTTACTCAGAATATGTTTCAGTGTGAATTGTTCCTGAAAGATCCCATCAAGTTTCCCAATAACACAATATTCTTTTTCAACATAGTAATTTTTTAGTTCTTCCTTCATTGGAAGAATATACCATTGCATTATATCCTTTAGCACTTTCTTCTAGTCATGTATTGGATGGTGCAACTGTCAGTCACTATCATCCTGATGCTGTGTCTTTGTTCTTAGCTAATAAGATATTTTCAGTTGTCTTAATCAGTTCTTTTCCCCATTATTTGGCATTAACTGCAATTATTTTAAGTCTTTTCTCTATGCCAATAATTTATTTCTTCCCTTCTTATTCTCTTCTTAAGCTTTTATAATAGCATAATTTAATTCATGATTTTGTTCCACTAAGTCTGCAGTCGTTCAATTCACATCCTTTTGCACTTTTATCATCTCCTATTTAGTATCTCTTTTCATAAAAGAGTGCTAAGTTCTTATATAATGAAAACTGAGCATTTGTGGAGGCATTTTTTGTCTTAGGTTTTATTTCATCTCAGAATTGAATATGTCAGAATGTGATGTTTTTTGCACCTTTAGTTTTTCTTCTTGTGGTATAAAGATATAGTACACATTACCTCTTTCCATTTTATTCATTTCAAAATTGAGCAATTTTAATTGAGTTTTTCTGATACAGTGAAGTTATATTCTCCTTATTTCTTTCGCTTCATTATGTAGGGCTTATTTTTCTCCAGGGTTAAACTTTAGTTTGAGAGATATGAATTATGTGCTTTTTTTGTTTCCTGAGAGCCTGAGTAGGGGTGTGTGTGTGTGTGTGCATGCATGTGTGCATGTGCCTGCTTGTAGGATTGGAGAAAGGAAGAGTGAATTAGGGTAAAAGTTACTAAGTTAGAAGGATGAGGGATGTATTTAGTATGGCAAGTGACAGTTTCATCTGCAGTTCTGATATAGGGTCTACACCTTCTCATTCGAATGTATTTTGTTCTTTTAGGGGATAGTCTTGAGGTTTGAAAATCCTTCCCTAGTTGCATTTGAATCTTAGTTACTGGAAGATATCACAGCTGAGATATGCTTATTGCCTACTGAACCCACATTTCCCAAGTTGCACGCACTTTTAATACAATCATTTAAAGAAAAAAATTAAAAATGAAAATGCACTTTGGTGAGAATTTCATTTATTTATCAGAATATGGAGTAGAATTCCCCCTAAACTTTCTTTTCTATGTTTTTGTGTAGAACACACAAATGATCATATCTTTTTGTCTTCCAGTTGCAAAATTTTATTATTGTTTTTCTCAGAATAAGTATCTCTAAGAAAAGTAAATCATTTGTCTTTCCCATATAATTTTTTCCTCCCATTAGAAAAGCAAAATGCTGACCTCTATTGATGCTTCCTTTCATGTGAGGTATGAGGAGTTTCTCTGTGTTGATTCTTAAGGTACCTGACATCTTTAATTCAAATAAAAAGGGACTGAAACATTATTTCACATTTTTTATGGAGTATGAAATAACAACCTTGGAAATTTTCTTCTAATAGTGCAAGCTATTGGAATATTACATTTCTCCTTGAATATTTGTGTATACATACCTATATATGTATTTTTTAACTATACCACATAATTTTCTTCCTTTTATGTGAACAGGGGTTGCTTTAGGCATTTTGGCTTTACCTCCCTTTATCTTCTTCTAAAAGTTTCAGTAACTATATATTAAGTATATAAATGAATAGTAAATGCATACCTACATTCAGTAACCATATATTAAGTATATAAATGAATAGTAAATGCATACATAGGGGGTTATTCAGACTTTTTTAGTACTCTTTACCCCACCTTCCACATCTGTAGCATTAACTGCATTGTTTTTGAAAATATTCCAAATAGCATTCTCATAGCCATCACTCATCAACCTTAGATTTTAACACTAAGGATGAAACTCATCTCAATGTCTGTGGGATTAAATACAGTCTTCCATATCATTTTTGATCAACTAAATAAACCCAAAATGTTATCACCAGAAAATTGGTATTTTTATATCAGAGAGTCATTGCTTTTTGAAGGATCAACCAAAGATTACTTTTTCTTTTATTGTCTTCCACATAGGAAAATTATGATACTGCATTTGAAAATAAAAAAACTCCCTAAAAGGCCATGTAATATTAAAGTACAAATCTCTATTTTCAGTGCTTGCATAAATCTGATTCTTTTCTCCTCTTGAGCAGAAAGATCTAATGCCTTCCTGGTGCATTTTGCAGAGGACTCAGCATCACACATGGAATATATTTGTGAACAGACAAACAGAATTATGTCATAGCTAGAGGGGAGAAAAATCAGGTAACAACCCTGCATTTGCTACATTAATCATATTTTTTCTGAGAAAGAGAAGTAAGAATTGAGTTGGTTATTAGACTCACAATGACCCTGGTCTCAATCTCCCATTCCAAAGTGGCAAGTCTGTTGCTCTGTATGTGTACTGTGTGATTGTCTGAGTAAGGGTAATGCTTCTTTATCGGCTCAGGGTTTCACAAAGTGATTGCATGTTCTTTGTGTTCCTTGGAAATTTCCATACCTAAGAAAATTAAGGCATGAGCTCTCATGATGATTTGAAGAAGATTTTAAGTTTATAACTACATTAATATTTAAGTAAATTGAATGTTACATATATATCATTGGCTTAGGGTTATTGGTACTAAGAAAAAATAAAAATGTAATAATAGAGCTATTGGTATTTGAATGGAATAACATGGAATTTTAAAGAGAATATTTGATTTTTTGTAAGAAAGTACTACATTATACCTGTCCAAAGGTAATTTGTGCATATATGCCACAGTTTCTTTATCCATTCATCTGTTGAAGGGCATCTAGATTGGTTCCACAGTCTAGCTATGGTGAATTGAGTTGCTATAAACATTGATGTGGCTGTGTTACTGTAGCATGCAAATTTTAAGTCCTTTGGATACAAACTGAGGAGTGGGATAACTGGGTCAAAAGGTGGGTCCATTCCAAGTTTTCTGAGGAATCTCCACACTGCTTTCCAGAGATCAGCCATGAAGAATAATAATATTATGGCATTTGCAGATAAGTGGATGGAATTGGAGAATATCATGCTAAGTGAAATAAGCCAATTCCAAAGAACCAAAGGCCAAATGTTTTCCCTAATAAGTGGATGATGATATATAATAGGGTTGAGAGGGGTGGGGGGTGAGAGAAGAATGGAGCAACTTTAGATTATGTAGAGGGAAATGAGAGGGGGAGGGGGAGAAGATATCAAAAATGGTGGAATGAGACAGACATCATTACCCTATGAACATGTGTGATTACATGAATGGTAAGAATCTACATCATGCACAACCATAGAAATGAAAAGTTGTACCCCATTTGTGTACAATGAATCAAAATACAGTCTGTAAAAATAAAAGAAAAAGGTAATTTGGTGAATATCTTAGGTTATAACTTAGCATCTAATAGAAATGTTCATGATGTTAAATGTGATTTTTTAATGTTGCAGGCTTTTGGGAAAAATTTGATGCATTTAAATGAAAAAAAATAAGTGTAATGTTATATTCATAGCTAATACAATAAGGAAGGTTTTGATATATGCAACCTCAAAAATCTATATATAAAAATGGAAAATTGAGGGGCTGGAGTTGTAGGTCAGTGGTAGAGTGCTTGTCTTGCTTGTGTGAGGCACTGGATTTGATTCTTGGCCCCACATATAAATAAATAAAATTAAAAGTTCATTGACAACTAAAAAATTTCAATAAATGGCAAATTGAGTGAAAAGAAAACTTTCATTTCTGATGGTTGAATTCAACACCTTAAAGTTTGGAAGTAGCTATTGTGTTCTCTATGTAGCTACCGTTAATACTGTTTGGGCAACTCAATCCCAATTCTTAAGATGCTCTGTGAGGGGATACTCAAATGTCAACAACCTACCAATTGTACCAGCATGTAATATGCTGACAACCTATCTGATAATACTCCAAAAACTCAGAAAAACCATGGATGAAGAGGGAGAGAAGGATTCCTGTTAGAGAAAGTCAACTTCCTAAATGATATCTTATTGAAAGCAGTTGCACATGTCTGCAGTGTCAACTCACAGAAAATAGAGAATGGAGGAAAACCTACTTTTTATTTTAGCTCAGAGAAGGTAGATCTGATAGCCATTTCTATCTTTTCTTATTACCAGAACCTGATTTCTGCTTGGATAACTGCATACTGAAAGGGGAGTCATATATTTGAGAATTTACATTCCTGTAGCATAATTTTGCTCAAATATACTTGTGATGGTAATTCAAATACCATGACAAACCCTGGCATCTGTATAAACATTTTATGGAATTCTGGTCTAAGAAACATGAAGAAAAATCTACAGGGGGTTTCTAGGTAAGACTTACTGTTCTCACTGGTAACAGGTAAAAGTAGAGGAAACACAAAATTTTTCTCTTTGTTGGATTCTTTTGTTACTCCTGAAACTTCGATAGTCAGTTTGGAAACTTGAGTAGATTCATCATAACAGAATTTGTTGACATACATGCAGACAGAGAATAATCATGAGTTATTATGATGTAATTTATTAACTACATTAACCAATCATTTTACCTCTGACCTATTTTATATGCAATATTACATGTCTGTGTTGCCAAGTTATTTTCAACTCTTCTCTTATTTTCATGATATTTGGTACTTATTCAATGAATTCAAGCACTTATTCTGTAAGACAATTTGTCTGAGGTGAATTTGAAAGCCTTGCAAGCTTGTCAATGATACAGGCATACATATCTATAATTTTATAAAATTTATCCTAGACTATTATTCAAATTTAGAGCAGAAGGGGAACTTACACAACTTTACTTGATTTATCTATACCTCACCATTTTATGAATAATATACTGAACTACAAAGTAGCCTAGCTTTTCATATCTAGAGGAGGTTTATTTAGAGCTATATTAAAAACACTTGTCTTTATTCCTAGTCCAGTTTTCTTTCCATTATACCATGCTTTTCCTAGAAATCTAGAAACTGTCTGATTTTAATTATCACCTTAAAAGCATTGTTATGTAGTTGACTCTTCTTTGTAAAAGCTGTGGTATTTATGAATTTTTCAGATTAACTGAGAGACTGGGCCAAACGATTGGTGTTGGTGAGTCGCTGTCCATGGTGCTATAATCCTGGAAAGAGGAATTTAATTACTTACTGTTTGACCCTTGCTTTTTGATATTAGATAGTTGTATGCACATAGTATCACTTAAATGTAAAATATACATGCTTCACATTGCCTATTTTTAAAATAACATTCTTATTATATTCATCTTGAAATTTGTAATCTGAAATCTTCCTTATGTCCTCATTATTGTGGCAGTAGTTAAGACGAATCTTCCTAATTCATTGGACTCTTTGTTATGTTGTTCTCCTTAGTGCAGAGACATAGTGTTCTTTTTCCTTTCACAAAGAAACTCTTTCCTTAATAATGTTTCCTTTTCCAATTTCTTCCCTTTGCAGCAAATTTCAAAAGCATTTTCTGTACTTGCTGGTTTTTATTTATTTCCTACCGTTCTCTTTCTAATATACTCTGATCAGGCCTCCCAGTATACCAAACACATCCACATTGAAAAATTCAATGACCAAATTTCAACACTCATCTTATTTTACCTATTAGTATCACTACATTAATCACATACTCATTAAATACTTCTGTATGTTTGAAACTTTGGTCAAAAAAAAAAAATAAAAACACAGACAAAAATTCCTGCCTTCTTGAGTTACATATTCTAGTAATTTGTCATTGTTGATCATCCATTCTTCCTTTCTTCTTTTGGGTTCCTGTGTAGCAGCCCCTCTTTTTATTTTCATCTCTAACCCTCCAAACTTTCACAGATTGTTTTGTGCTTCTATATTTTCAGTATGACCACTTATTGTTGCAGAATTGCATTTTTAAGCAATTGGAAGCTCTTTTTCATTTCTACTTGTCACTGACTTGATTTATTCTTGAGGTTTGAATTTACATTTATTTTCAATTTTTAATGTATATGTTGTGTCTATATCTGTCTTCTGGACTCCAGATTCACATTCAATCATCATTTCACTTGGGTGACTAATAATCATCATTCACTTAACATGTCTTCATGTTAAGAAGATGAATTTAACATGATTTTCTCTTCTAAGTCTTTTGTACTTCAGTTAATGACAACTCTATCCCCAAGATCACCCTTCAATAAGCAACTATCATCTCTTACTTGATGCATTGCTATAAAAGTTTAACTATAGTTCCTGGTATTATTTTGTCCTTCACCAACCATTTCCAATAAGACAGCCAGTGCAATTCCTGGAAATTTTAAATCAGACAATGTCTTTCCTCTCCTCCAAGCCCATTAGGAACTTGCCATCTCATTCTCAGAGTAAACAGTGATATCCATTCCAAGGCCCAAGAGGCACTACATGGTCTGGGCCTTGGTAGACCCTTTCATCTCCTGCTACAAAGCCTCCTCCTTCATTGGTTACAGAAACAATCGCTTCTTAGATGGTCTTGAAACATACCTGGCAAGTTCTCATTAGCAATCTAGTTCTAATTGTCCTCCTTTCTTTGAAGACTTTCTCTCCTGGATATCTACTACACTTCACTTACCACAAGAATAGGCTAAAAAGTTATTTTTTTAAAAAAAACAGACAAATGAAATTTGTTAAGATGTTGAAAACATGTTTAGTTTGTCTTATAATAAAATGACCAATGAACCACATTCAAAGCCTACAAAACTGTTTTCACATTGTTGATAATACATGCACCACAGCTTTCTTTTAACACTAAGACCATAGAATAACTCTCTTGAAATAATTTATTTGACTCAAGAATTGTGCTAAGAACTTTGGTATAAATTTTTATTTATACCACTTGATATTAGAACAAATATATCTTCCCATTCATAATGAAGAAAACAGGCTAGGTAATGTAAGACCACCTGGTTTATGAGTGATAAAATTAAAGGGTGCATGTGTTTAATCAATACATTGTTCACACATCTAAAATACCATTCCAATCTTAAGAATACAAGTTTATTTTCTTCAACAAACTTCGTACTCTTTTTTAAGAGTTTTTATAGGTCTTCAAAGACAGGATAAGTTATTTTGCTTCTATAATATCTTAATTTTTCTTCTTTCTTTTTTTCAACATAGAAGGATATTTATCTAGTCATATGAGAAATGCAATAACTTATGGATTTCCATGTTAAAGTAGAATTTTACATCACCGAGATTTACAAATATCTACAGAGTTTTAGTTAGCATTCTTGAATCTCCAGGCATTTCAATTTTCACCCTGATAACTGAACTCCAGATCAGTTTCAGCCATTGCTCTACTTTTTCTAGATTCGAGCCAAACAAGTATAGAAAATAAAGGAGACTTCAAGAATCCTTAATAACTTCAAATAAAAAGTTAGACAAATCATGAAAATCCTGTCTGGCTATGACCCTAGTGAGTCCATGAAAGGTACGTGGCAATACAGGAACATTTGAATATTTCTGTATAGCATGAGAAAATTGACAGCTGTTCAGTATAATTTTAGAAATTTAAAAGTCTTCAATCAATGGAATTCCTGGAAATATGAGAAGTTTATACTGTGATAATTCAACTTGTCTGTTATAATGATTTGTACTAGTCTATATCTCAATCTTTTTGCCTACTGATATAAATATAGTTATTTGAAATGCTGAATTAAATAATCCTGGAATGAACTTAAAAAATGAAAGTAAAAGAAATTAAAATTAAGAAGAAAGAATCAAAAGAATTTAAAATCTTTGAGAAGATATTTTCATGATCTTGGGGTAAGCAGGAAACAAGTGGGGTGGTTATAAGGATTTTCATAGAAAAGAATTACATGGAGCATGGATAAGTAAAACAAGTTTTTCCTGAACTCTTTCATAATTTTCTCTGGGTAACAGTTTTCCACATCTCTACCTAATCTGATTCATCATCTTTCGATAAAGCAATTATGTGTTAAATAAATGGTTTACATCTGACTGTGAACCTGATGGCTTCCACAGAATAGTCCTGCCACAGTTTGTTTTTACATTTCACTCTGTGCTTCCCTTTTTCTGCTGTCTCTTAATCTTCCTACCTCAATTTGTAAGAATGGTCGATGGCTAAATGTCTAGCCCTGAAGAGATAATCCTGAAATGAAATAAAATTCTGGACAACAGGGCCATCAAGTAAATCTAACTCCTATTATTAGAGTTGCCTCAGTCTAAATGTAATAAAGATAGAAACTTGTCTAAAACAAACCAAAACAAAGGAAAAACAAGCCAGCATTAAAGTGGTCAAAGAAGTAAAATGGTTTCAGTTTTCTTGTAGGATATTAGGATACTGCATAAAAAGTACCTGGTAAGACAAAGTTTCTCCATTTTCACTAATGGTAAAATAACCTTCTCTTTTATTCAAGAGAACATGTGCTTCAACTTGATGATCAATTATTTATTCTAACATCTGCTAACATTGGTAGAATTCCCAGAATCTTCCAGCATCACCACAACATTGTGTATGAGTATGGATTATTAGTGAATGGAAACTCACATTTTAATCAATGATTTAATTTCACTCAGATATAGATATAACTTTTTGATTTCTTCTTATCCTTTTTATTATTACTTTTTACTTAATGATTGATTGATTGTATGACTATGAGAGAAAGTGGATATCACTTAAACCCTGTTATGGTTTGGATGTGAAGTGTCCCTCAAGAGCTCATACGTGAGACAATGCAAGGTTTAGAAGAGAAATTATTGGGTTCTGAGAGTCTTAACCCAATCAGCAAATTAACCCCTGATGGGATTAAATTGAGTAGTAACTGAAGGCACATAGGGTGTGGCTGGACGAAGTGGGGCATTGGGGTGTGACTTTGGGGTAAATATTTGTATTTGGCAAGTGGACATCTGTCTCTCTCTACATCCTGATCATGAGCTGCTTTCCTCTGCCACACTAGTCTTCCATGATGCTGTACTTTACCTTGAGCCCTGAGGAATGAAGCTGGCTGTCCATGGACTGAGACCTCTGCAAAGTGAGCCCCGAAATAAACATTTCCCCCTCTACAATTTTTCTGCTCAGATCTTTTGGTCACAGCAGTGAAAAAGCTGACTGAAACAAATCCTTAAGCAGAGGTGTGTTCATATGACACTGTTGTAAAAGAAATGTTATACAATAGCATGGCATAAGGGAAAGATTTGAAATCCAAACCAAGTTTTCTTTTTGTAATTACTACATATTTTGTAATTACTACAATTACTACATTTGTAATTACTACATATTAGTTTTCTTTTTGTAATTACTACATATTTCTTTTTGTAATTACTACATATTACAATACTACAATGTATTACATTAGTAATACATTGTAATGTATTACTACATTACATACATATTACTACATGTAATTACTACATATTTGTAATTACTACATATTGTAATTACTACATATTTCTCATTTGTAATTACCCATATATGGCATAAGGGAAAGATTTGAAATCCAAACCAAGTTTTCATTTTGTAATTACTACATATTAATACACTATAGACAGTTGTACTTGAAATCTTTATTCTTTTTTGGGGGGGGTGGGTGCTGGGTATTGAACTCAGGGGCACTCAACCACTGAGCCACATCTCCAGCCCTATTTTGTATTTTATTTAGAGACAGGGTCTCACTGAGTTGCCTAGCACCTTGCTTTGGCTGAGGCTGGCTTTGAAATCAAGATCCTCCTACCCCAGCCTCCCAAGCCACTGGGACACCACTGCACCCAGCAAAATCTTTATTCTTTATAAAGCACATCTACTTTTGTAAAGCTCTGAAAAGAAAAAAATGGAATGGATAGTTCCCTGAATTCAAATGTTGTATTAGATTTTGCTGTCCAAGGAAAGAAACTATGGGTAGGGTTGATTCCATTTTAAAATTTTATTCAAAGTTAAAACTTTTGTATATACTTTCAATACTTTACTCAATTACCCTGCACCTTCTCTCCCCTGCTTTTCACAGTGTATTATGTAAAAAACAAGATTCTTTAAATTGGATGACAGAATGGAGTTTCAGATATCTACCTTTAGGATCTTTTTCTTCCTCCTTCTTTGTTTGCTGCTCGCTCTAATCATCATAGATTTCTGTACTCTTACACTTTAATTCCACATGCAACTGCTATCATACAGTTCTTGTTCTTCAAAATTCCACTTTATGTAGTCTAGGACATCATAAATAATTAATTGAAATCCTGGGGGCAGAGGCAGTTATCTTTTGGAGGTTTGTTTCTGTTTCACTGTGTTTAGTGGTTTACTCTCTTGGGGGAATCTCAGCCTCTCCCATGACTTTTTTGATCTGGGTTTCCAAGATGGAGATGTGGGTACCACTTCCTCCTGGATGTGGCTCTGATAATTGTTAATGATTTTCAGCAGCAGCTGACATAGCTGACTCCTGACTCTCCTTCAGAACATTGACTTCTCTTATTTATGGCACCACATTTTCCTGGTTTTCTTCTTTTTTCTTTGACTTCCTTTTCAGTTTCCTTTTTGCTAATTTCTCTTCTGGATTTTATGTTCTAATTTAAATTTGGAACATTTTTGGCTTTGATTTGAATCTCTCTCCTATATACAAAGTACCTATAATACATGGATGTATCCTCTGTCTTCTCTCTATATATAATACACCTCTATATACATAATATATCATCTCTGTGTACATGCTAAGGCATCATTAACAAAAATACTATTGAAAATAGGAATATTTAATTATGCCCAAATTCATGACATATTCTTTTAAAAGTACTTGAAAAACAACTTGTGATCATTTATTTTGTTATAAAATGGAGACTTATGCTATACTGTTAACATTGCAGTGGGAAGATAAGTATTGTTCTTATATACATTTAAATTATTTATTTCATTTACTATATATATACAGTAAATACATGTTATTTATACATATAATTCACACATTTAAATATATCAAAGGAATAATATACTTCAATGTAAAAAATTAATGAATAATATAATTCTTAAAATTTGTACATATTTTCTCCACTAATGTTTACTTATCTTGTTTTTAGATACAGATTGTATTAGACTTACTGAATAGAATTGTGGTGTTTATAATGGAATGAAAATAGATTAAAATTTTAAACATGTATCATGTACTAACCATATTTGGTGGCTCAAATGATCAAAATTATCAGCTTGGAAATATTCCTTATTCTCACTAAATATATTTATCTACCTTACTATATTTTCCATAACTCTTTTATACTACTTCGGATTTTTTTCCAAAGAGTTGTAATTAGAACCATAAATTTGAATCAAATAATTTATTGCTTGTAATTATGTGTCAATTTCCTTTTTACACTCTAATGCTGCCCAACAAAACAGCTGAATACTCAGTGACTTAAAAAATTAACATTTATTAGCACACAAGCCCACATGTTAGTGCTTTAAGCAGGGTTTGATCAATTTGTCTGGAGTCACTCACAGGGCTGGGAATTAACACCTGTGGGCTGACAAAACTGGCTGCAAAAAATTATTGGGCCAACTAGTAATGTCCCAGGGTCTTCAGTTGTCCATTACTCCCATCTCTAATTATTTCGTGGGGCATATGCTCATAGTAATGACAGAGATACAAGGGTACAAACAAAGTTAAATACTTTTAAACTTCTGCTTTTAAAATAATTGCTAATACTTCATTGACCAAAGGAAGTCATAGGGCCAGATCTAATCAAAGAGTATGGTCAGAAGGACAGGGGTAGAATAAGGGTCCCATAGTAAAATCGACCTACCACATGGCAATGAATATATAAGGGATCATAATCATCTGTGAAACATCGCATAGCTTTCTTAAACATTCTCATTCAAGGAGTCTAGGTATTCAAGAACTCATTCAGATGAATAAAATTTATAATCTGATTGACAATGATGCGGTGTGACAATTTGATGAATCTAAGCAAAGTATGCTAGTATTCCAAACAGTTTACCAAGTTCAGGCTAGCCACAAAATCTTAGGGAGATGAAAGCTATCTACAAGGGAGACTTTCTTTCTTAGGTCTTTTATTATTTAATTCCTTGCCCTTGCTTTGCAGAATATTAAAATCAAACATAGCAATAAGTCAAATTTTTAATAAAATAACTCTTCCTGGATTCCATGTTTCATGTTTTTGCTTGGTCTTACTGAATTCTTCATGTTTTAATCAGTTTTCCTATTCTCTTTCCCCAATGGATTTGTCTTCATTCTGTGACTTACTCTGATTCAATGGACTATTGTAACAATGACTTGGTAATGAACTCAAACTAACTCCCTTTTTTTCTTTTAGTATCCTAATACTAATCTTTTAGTATCCTAATAATTAATAATAAGAGAGCATTATCCAGTTCCTTTATAGAACATGCTGTTTTACTACAAATATCTTTATATACCACAAATCAGTTTAAAAGACAGAAATAAGGAAGGTATATATGAAACTGACTCATGACTAGACAGAAATGCATAACAGGACTCTACTAAATTTTAACCTACAGGACAAAAATATAGACCATCTTTCTATTTTTTTCCGTATCAATTTTCTTCATTGCCTGACTTTTAAAATAATATTTCATCAGGAAACAACTCTCATGAAAAAAATAAGGTTATTTTTGGTGATCAAGAAAACTATATGGTATAAAATCACAATGAAATACTTTATTTGAGGAAGTGATTTAAATGTGTGATCTGCCTATTGAAACTTTGAGACCTGGTTTCAGAAAGCTGGGCCAGAGAAACTCTACGAAATGCTTGAGGCATGTTCCCTGACTGCATCTTGCATCACCTTTTCTAACTCTGTAGCCAAGACTCATAGCTTCAAGAGTTGGATGTTGATTGCCAATGTGTTATTAATAAAAAGTTAAGCCCTCAGATTTCTAAACCAGACATATTTGCAAAAAACATTGAATTTTCTTATTTTTCTTCCTGTATCGGCTATTCATCTCACACTCCTAAAAAGCAATGCATGACTTCATTCATTATGATCTATGTTTCAGTCTGAACAATTCAGGAATATTCATCAAGATTTGCCATTAATCAGTTAAAGATGTTCATAAACAAAGCCAATGAATAATTCATATAAAATTGACTGCATGTGCTCTAATGATGAATAATCATGAACTGATCTGGAATTTGTTAATGACTTATGAATATTTATCTCTAGATGGTACTCCTGTGCAATTCACAATTCCATGAAAACTGTTTCCTTTTACATTTCATCCTGTACTTTTGCTGAAGAGGCCTCTGGGACCATTAAGTATCTTTCCTAGAGGTTTTAATACAATCAAAATTGTGGATATGATGTTATTTGCAGACCTTACCAAACACACTAAAGCCTCTTATTTATTTCCATCTCAAACTGGCAGGTTTTTCTTAGGTAATATTGTCTTTCACCATATGATTTTATATATGACAGAAAGATTGCTATGTGAAGCCCACTTAACTACTCAGATGTGAGAATGTGGAAAAAAAAAAAACTAAACTGAGAACTGAATGCAGGAAATAACATTTTCCTTAAGCAGCCAGTAATCCTATGCCAGGTGCAGAATGTGCTGCTTTTCAATGAATGTCTTAGTGTGCCCTCTGGCCACTTGCAAATTGGAAATTTCACAACTTTAGGCCGAGTATTTGTATGAGATGAGACACTTCAAGCCTAGGACTGTCATCAGCTGGCCCTTCTCAGAATGAGGAGAATTAACCAGCAACATTTTTGGAACTCCTCAAGTCCTCCAAGTGCTTGGCAATCATTTACTAGTTAATCCTCCTTTGAGGGAGGTCAGAACTCTGCTTGAATTCTCACATGAAGTATTTCACACAGATGTTAAATAATCTCCAAAAGGCCATAGTGCAGCAAATCTGGGGCAATAAATATAATAAGAGACAGACCTGGGGAAAACTGGGGAGCAAGAAATTTGTATTTTTGGAGGCCCACCTGGATGCTCTGAGTGCTTCTCATAACCAATCATAGTAATTGTTTACTATATGTCAGGAACTATTCTAAACACTCCTGCATAGGAGCCATGTTAGTGTTTATTACCATCCTATGAAGTGGGTACTACACCATTTCTATCACACAGATGAGGAAACTGAAGCACATAGTGGTTAAATCAGTTACCCAGGACACAGCCAGTAAGTGGTAGAGCTGGCGTTCAAATAAATTCACCAGGGCTCGAGAATGGGTTGGCACCACGTTGGTCTTCCCACCTGAGTTATCCACCCAGCCATTACTTTATCACGTATTTCTGCCAAGTTTCTCCAACAAAACTTGGTTTACATTCAGTTAGTTTCTATCTCTTGCCTGGTGGTCACGTACTCAGTTATCCCTACAATGAGTCTGTATTTGATCACTTAAGTGTTTTACGGAGAAAACCTTAAGAAATCCTTTCTAAATATCATCCAAATAAATACCCACCGGGTCTCTTTGAAAGGATCACCTTTGCAGGAAAATGTGGTGAAATGTTATATCATATCATTGTCTTCTCCAGATCTTAAAAATTATTAGGTCTCTCAAAGAAGAAGGAAACTGATGCAGCTAAGGCAGGGAGGGGTTCATGACCAGCCAGTGTGCACAGCAGATGGCATCTTCATCCAGACTTTTTATCCTCTCTGCCAGGATATGTTCATAAGTGCTAAAGCTTTTTAGGGTGTTTTAGGCAAGTTACTTTGAGACTGTAAATTCCATTGATGTCATACATTGAGTGGTTAAATTCCTCAATTTATAAGGAAAGTTAATGGCTGCTATGAGATCAGTTTCTGTTCATAATAACTGGTCCATTTGAGGGAGAGGAAAGGGAGCTCTAGGAACTATTTTGCTTTTCTTAGAGCTGAGGACTATTTTTACACTCTTTTTTGTGTTCATCTCTAGATCAAGCTTTTAGGTGTATGTATTTTTTAATACTTTTTCATGGACCCCTTCCCATGGTGTCAAAAGGATATTAGTGTTTATATAACTAATAAATATTCATAAAACTAAAAGTACAATGAGAGTTATACTTTATAGCTTCCTCAAAAGGGGTGCAAATAGACAACAGTAAATATGAAACAACAAAGAAAAAAATTTGTATATTTAAAGGCTGTAAGGGCAAAACTAAGTTAGAAGTGATTTGTATTATTATTTATTTTTATGATACTCTGATCAAATCAGTGATCTGTGCATGCTAGGCAAGTGCTTTACCACTGAGTTACATATCCAACCCTTGTTAAAATTTTATTTGGAGATAGGGCCTCAAACTTGTGATCCTCTCCCCTCAGTCTTTTGAATAGCAGGGGTTAAAGGTGCACACCAGAGCGTTTGGCAGAGGCATTTTTAAATTGCAAAAAATTTAAATATTCATAGCACCTTTTCTCTGTGTGTGTGTGTGTGTGTGTGTGTGTGTAAAATATTTTTTAAGGAAGGATCAGTTGGTATTCTAAATATCTATAAAATTTTTTGATTATTATTTTATTCCTCTTTATGAATGGCTAGTATGATTTATCTCCAAATAAATTGATTTAGCAGCATGAAAACTATCTTTCATTATTAGAATTATTAGCAATTTTAAATGGACAAATCTTATTCAGGAATTTTCAAAACTTTTACCTCCATTTTGCTAACAGCTTGTATAAATATTATACATTATTAATACAGATTATTTATTTGTAAATTCATTATTTTTATGAGGGGACCATTTTCTCATTTTATACTTCATATTACTTTTTAAAATTCCAAACACCATTTTAAATATATTTAAAATAAGTACCTCCCATGTATTAGTTCATTCATCTTTTTATACATTTCCTAGGTAGTTGTTTTCATTATTCTTGTATTAAAAATAAATTGAGAGAGAAAAAGGTTAATTCAGTTATTCAGAGTCACACAATCAGCAAAAGACCAAGGTGAGGCTAACTGTAGACCTTTTGAATATAAAGCATGAAATCTCAAACCATACGCTTTGTTTTCCAATGTCTAATAATACTGCCAAACTGATAATAAAAATGTCCTTCGTTTGCCATTATCATGTATTAGTTTCTTTAAAATCTCCATGTTTATCTTTTTCAAAAAAAGTTTATCTCCAAATGTCTAACTACATAGCCTATAGCTATTTCTCTATTTTTAGATGTTGGACATCACTTACTGATTTACATTAAAGAAGAGGAGTATATAGCTCACAGAGTTCTCTTCCTTTTGGGACTCCACATTTTCTACAGCCATCCTCTCAAAACACTAACATCCCATTCAAATTTCAGTGTTTGTATTTTTATGGTGTTGCATATATTACTCTCTGCTGAGCCACTGACAGAACTCTCACACTTCAATTTTGCACAGAGGACACTTTTACTTCATTTCCTATATGTTTTTTGCCTTCCTGGAGTTATCATAATCTTCAGTTATTTTTTTTCTGTGTATACCTATCATTAGCTCATCACACAAACTCTCTCACAAAACTGTAAAATTATTCTTAATCTGCTCTAATACTTCATACACACCCATGAATTCCATTCTTTCCCATGGAGGCATCCCTTCAGGATTTCTTTCTGATTCTGTCCCCATCTGACCAATTTGTTCAGAGTCTACTGTACATCTGGTTTTAGAAAATTAGCATTTTTTACCATCTTGGAAATTTCCTTCCCCTTCCCTCTTACTTGATGCTTTTATCTTGATCTCATATATTCCTTTCTGATGTTTGCTTCCCAATTTTTATGGTGTACATTCCATAAGACATCAGGAGTAAAACATTTAAAGAAGTTAAATCTAAGCATGAGTTTAATTTACATTGAATATATGGAATTGTGGGCTGGATTTTGTCATTAGGCTTTAACTTTAGACTTTCTAGGCAAAATAATCTAGATACATTATTTGCACAAATTAAACAAAATTTTAGATTCCCCCTTTTCATTGGAATAACACTGTTTACTCTTGTTTGTTTTGGTCAGATGTATCAAATGAAGGACTAAGTGGTAATACAGAGAGCATCTTCTAGTTTAAATGTGAGTACATCTAATATCATAGCAGTAGTGAATTTCATTTTTATTTACCAAGTGATTTGAACTTTAATTAATAACAGTTTAATTGAATTCCCTAGAGATGTCTATTAAGATAATTGTGACAATTCCCACCTAGGGACTTAGGATCTGATGTAGTGATTTTATAATAAAAATTATTCTTTAATTGCTAGTATGTTAGCTTTTTATCACTATAACAATATACCTGACATAGGTTATTTATGAATGAGAATTAGTTCAGTTTTGGATACTGAAAGTCTAATAGCATAGTGTTGGCTCTGGCTTCTCTGTAGAGGGCCTGTGGCCAGTGGTAGATGGTGGAGCATGCACGGAATGTCACCTGGCAAAACAAGAGCAGAGAGAGCTGTATGGTCTGAACTCAGGCTTTCACAACTCTCTTGAGAGAACCACCAGTTCTCTCAGGAGAACTATCTTCTGAGGGCACCTCCCAATAGTGTCACCCTGAGGTCAAAGACTTCAATCACAATGAACATTGGGGGGCATCCGAACTATACCCAAGCCATAGTAGATAGGAAACATCTTTTTTTAATTTAAAAAATTGTTATTATTAGTGCATTACATAATCACAAATGCACATAACAGTTTAGTCTTTCTCAATTCCCAGTACTTTCCCTTTCCTTCCCTTGTCCCTTCCCCTGATTCTCTAATGGTCTTTCTTCTATTTATTTATTTTTAAATTGGTACATCATAGTTATATACAAAAGTGAAATTCATTGTGATATATTTATACATGCATATAGCATAATTTGATCAATCTCATTACAATGATACTCCCCTTACATACCACTTCTCCCTTCCCCTCCATCTCCTTCCTCTACTCCACTATAGATGGGATAATTCTGTTCATCATGGTTTTTATTTTCAATTACCTAGGCATGCATTTATGATTTTAATATCTGTATTTACCTTTTTGTTTCTTTGTAGTCTTCTTTAGACATTGTACTATTTTGCTAATTTTTGTTACTGACTGAATCTCTGCTTGGTATATGTGGGTATACGAAAAAAAAAATTCAGTCTACTAAATCTAGGTGAGCAATAATGCATGTGACTTATCTAATTTGTTTTTGTTTTTGTCACTTCTATCCATAGAACATATAAATTCATAGCTTCCAAAGAGTGAGGAAGCTAATAATACAAAAGTACGTTAAAAAAAAAATAAAAAAGCCTTAGGTAGTTGAGACCTATAAAACACTGCTAGATTAGATATCAATGGATATATGTCACTGATGGGATGAGACAAATTGGCCAATGGAGCTCAGTTCTATGCTAACTAATATTCCAATTATACCTTTTTGTGAGGTCTGATTGTTCAGCTGTTTCAATTTATTTAACTTCTTCATCTATCCATATAATTAATTTTCTATCACCTGAGTTAAGTTTTAGATACTGTGGTAAACTAAAGGAAACTTTAAAATATTATATAACAGAATTATCCATTGTTCACATGTTCAAAAGAACTCACTATAAGTTATTACTCCAGAACTTTACTTTGGATGTAGTTTTTTTAAATTTTTATGACATTTTCTGCAGTTATCACTTTATTCATATTTTCTTCTTAAGTCAACCCCAACCAGGTATGTGTGTGTGTGTGTACATGTGGTGTGTGTGTGTGTGTGTGTGTGTGTGTGTGTGTTTTAATAAAATTAACTAACCATGATTTCAAGTTAATTGCCTGTATTTGGGAATAGTTTCCCTTATAACATTGTGGTCTCTTTTATATATTTTGGAGTTATTCAACCATGTAAATTCTTCAAAACTGAAGAAATACTGCAGGAAGTGAAAACTGAGCATGACAATGGTTTTTATTTTCTCTTAAAGATAAAATACTCAGTCACCTAGAAATATGGCAAAAATTTTTGAGAGTTTTTTGCTAAGCTTACTTTATATCTGAAGGTAGTTTCTGACTTAATTATTTGCAAGTGTAAATAGCACTTTTGACATAGAAATAGACAAATATTATTTAGTTGGCATAAATACAAAGAAAACTATACCATAAATTTTCTATGAGAATTATTACCAAATTCTGGTGCTCCTCCAGAAATAGCAGACATGGTTAACACAGACATATTTGTCAAAGTTAAGGGACAAAGCCTTGATTTTTGTAATTTATTCTCACATATATTTGTGAGTTTGAATTTTCAGTCCATATAAACATAAAAATAAAGATAAAATTGGTTAAATACAATTTCATGTTCATTGCTAGTTCTAAAATTCCACCACATTTCCAAATACCTATTTAAATTTAATTTTAGCATCATTTTGAAAATCACTTTTGAGAATAATTAAAATTTACTTTTGCTTTATTGTACAACTTGTATTTATTGCTCTTTTGTCTTGAAATGATAACCCACTATTTGATTTTAAAAAGTGTCTAAGGAATATTTCTTGTAATACTGTTTCTATATTATACATAAACCATAACTGAATTTCAAAGGGATAAAATAGGTTTAATGGAAAGTTTTTTCATCTTTGAGAATTTATATGGCATTTTTCCCCAAAGGAAAATAATTATGAGATAATTATTCAAGATACTGAATCATGTAGTCTCAGAATCACTGATTTTATCTAAGATTTTAATGAATTTCTGATTGCTTAAAATATTTTAACTTATTTTATTCCTAAATCTACACTACCAAACAGTTATTTAGTTTTATTTGATAAATAAAAGTACCCCTAGCCATTATTGCATTGTTTTTAAATTAAAAGAAATGTCTGGGGTTTTTTATCATTTAATAAGGTTTTATCACACTAAATAATATTCAACTGATGTTTTACTAAGACTTCTTTGTAATCAGGACTGAATGGTGATTTCAATTTTAAAAACTGAAAATTTATTTATTTCATGATTTTTCTCTCCATTGAACAATCAAATTCATATATTTCCTAATAAATGCTCACAAATTTCTAAATAATGAAGCACAAAAATCATCAAGTAAACATACAAAAAATCTTTTACTATAGATATGTAATATCATCAAAGATTAGTTTTCATTCTTTTGTCCTCCTCACAATACAAAGCAAATCAATCACTAAATAGATCAGAGAAAGCAGAAGTCATCAATATTAAAAATAAAAAAATAATGAGGAATAAATGTTGAAACATTAATAAGTTTTATAAGACTAGCTTTCCAGGTTTCTATGTAAATAGATTTGAAAATAAAATGAAATTGATAATTTCCTAGGGAAATGCAGATGACCACAATTAACCCCAATAGTTTAGCAGCTACAACAGACCAATTTTCTAATGTAGGAAATTGTTAATGACTGCCCCAGAAGTACCAGACTCAAATGTGTTACAGAGTAACTCTACCAAACCTTTTAAAAATGAATAGTCTCAATGCTTTAAAATTGATCTGAAACCAATGAAAATGAGGAAAGTTTTCAAATCCCTTTATGAAAACAAGTATAAAACTAATGTAGGCCCCTTCTTCTGTCTTTGCTACTGTTTTCCATCCTCTGCCTTTCTTTTTATAAAATCTATGCATGAAGAGAAAATGGCATGGTATTGTGATTAATCACATGCTGCCACTTGGAAAATTGTTTTGCTTAACTTATTTTAAAGACATGGCATTATCTATCAGCAAATTGTCCTGAGGGTGTAATTTGTGTATATGTAATTTTTCATTCCTGTTTGTCTGTTGGATGATTATTACCAGGTGGAGATAAACACAGACGGAATATGGGGTCAGATATGGCATATTGTTGCTCCATTGTTGGTACCCGTTTTAGCTGCTATGTCTCGGTAACATACATACCTGTTTACATCACATGTTATCTTTCCTATTTACTGAGTTTTTATTGAAGATTACTTTGCCTTATAGTTTACTACCTTTCACTTTTCATTCTTGTGTTTTCATTATTTCCTGTTGTTCTCATATAGTGTTTTCTCTCCTTTTATTTTTAAACTTCCTAGGTTGTACTAACTACCTCATTAATTCTGGTGTTGATTAAATGATTGAATATGTGAAAATCACTTCAAAAAGTACCTGAAACATAACATGATGCATGCATTTTGTTTAAAGTAAACAAAATATACTTGGATTAAAAATTCTTGTGTGAGACTGTTGTTCTCTCTAGTTGATGTGAGCTGGTTCTCTTGTGTACAGTCTAGATTCCTTCGACCTTCAACCCGACCTGTAACTCCTGGTTTTCTACCTACTGGATTCACCAGCTACCAATGTAATCAATTCCATATGACCGTGCTGGTATGCCTACCTGAGGCTGGTGTTCAGAGGTTTGTGATCTTCCCACCACTTCCAGATAACATAATGTTCCACATGGCATGGAACTGATGTCCCACGTGGCTGTCAAAGGACCAGATAATACAACCTGAAATTCAAGGATAGTAATTCCTCATGTAGTGAAATTTAACCAGTGGAAAAATGCAAATACATAGAAGATAAACTTTCCTCTCCATTCTTCTTAATTCATTTTTCTGAAGTTGAATATTTGAATAACCTCTTTCAAAACTGCTCTGTTTGCCTGATACAATATTCATGTCTCTAGGTGAAACAGTAGTTACTAATGTAATTTACTTGTGCCTTTGGACTATCTGGAGTCTTGTCCTAATTGCACAATTTCCATTGTATAATGAGTTTCTAAAAAACTTTTGAATTCAGGATTCAGGACCTTGATAGCATATAGCTCTTGAAAGGCAGTTCAGATTTTTGATGGTTTATCATCCCATTGTCAGCTACCTCTTTTTAGAAGAGTCCAGTAGCATATTAAAAGATGTTTTTCAAAATAGAATCTATTCACTATCACCTATTGGAATAGATAATCAATTCTATATCACCTGTTGGGCCTAACTAACCAGGGATCCTACCCAACCTCTTACTCACCAAAAAACCTCCAGCTGTCAAAAGCTTTGGATAATGAGGCTCTTTTGGCAGAGAATCTTATCTTGCACTTTGGACTTGTTTCAGAGCCCTTCTCCACTAGCACTGACTCAGCTAGCAGCCTTGCACATCTTGTGATAAATGAAGCAGAATCATGTTCCCAAGTGAAGTAAATGTAGGCTGCCTCTAAAATCCCCCAAGCCTATAACCATTATGTTCATTTCTTAGAAGCAGGTATAAAACATGTCTTTATTTTAGCAGGTATATTCCAGAACACCTCAGAAAACTGGAACTCTCCAACCATAATTTCGCCAATGCAGTAAGTTCCTCAATATTTTTAAGGCTTTTTTCCAACAGTGTGCTGGTAAATATAACAACCAGCTCCCCAGGAAAATTTTAAAAGTCTCAATTTTTAGCTTTGTCAATTTTGCTTTTCATATAAATCCTTCAACTATAGCTGACTTCAAATTATTTTTTTCCAAGATAATATGTGCCTTTTTATTATAAAACTGCATCTTTACACTTACTTTAATACTACAATTATACTTAAAATAAGGATATACCAGGACTGATACTGCTAAATTCAAATAACTCTTGAAGTAAAAAGTAACATGATGTACAATTTTTGCTAGAAAGTAATTCAACTCTCATCTTGGATGTAACATCTGAAATGGAAAAACTTTAAAAAGTTCCCATTCAGTGGTATTCACTAAAATGTATTGAAAGAATACGTGGGTATAAGTGTTTAACAAGGTCATGTTGAGAATTCATGATACACAACTATTTTAAGGTTTGGGTAAATTTTTTACAATGGGAATAAATGTGCAAACATTCTGAACTACCTCTGAGGGCGTGACCATCATCACTGGGAAGGGCAGTCAGCCTTTCGAGAGACTACAGGAAACTGGAAACCAATTGACAGGTACCTACTCAAACAGAGATGCTGAATATTGGGAGGCTGCAGTAGTGAATGACTGTGACTCCTTGAAATTTTTTTTTTAATTTTAACTTTTTATTTCTTTTTTTTTTCTTTCTTTCTCTCTTCTCTCTTTTCCTTCTATTTTTTTTTTTTTTTTTTACTCTTCTTACCCTATTTTCCTTCTGTCTACCTGTTTCCTTGGACTCTCTTTCTTCCCTCATGCTAATGAGCAGCTCATTGCAAACTAATGGGTACACAGAAAATAATAACTTCAAATTATTAGTGGGTCAATTCTGAGTATATCTTTGGAAAGAGATAAGTACATTTGGACTTTACAAACTATTAGAAGCCAGTTCTGACAAATATCATTTATACTCTGGCATGGGTGAATTGTTAGAACCTCTGAGATCTTTGCTGCATTCTGCTCCTCAGGATCAATGAAGTGTCATTGATAGCAGACTGTGGTGATATTCTTTAGACTATATTTAGTAGACCATCATGTTTGATGTAATGTGTGTGTGTGTGTGTGTGTGCATGTGTACATATGTACATGTGCATTTGCATGGGGATGGGAGGATAAGTGAAGTTGAACCCAACGCCTTGCATATACTGGGCAAGAAATCTACTGTGAAGTCATATCCCAAGCCCTTTTTATATTATTTTTGAGACAAGGTCTCACCAAGTTACCCTGTCTGGCCTGGAACTTGTGATCCTCCTGCCCCAGAGAGCCAGAAACAGGCTCCATCTAAAAAAAAATGGCATCTTTCTCACCATAAAAATTAAAAATCCAAAGTCATTTTAATTTCTAAATTTCCTCACCCTAAGAAAAGAAACCAATCCCATCCTGGCCAGACACCACTAACATGTTCTCTGATGCTGCCTGTTCAGATGTCTATTGTTGAATTATAATAAATTCAGAGCTACACCACTTTCATTGATGGTAGTTCCACAAAATACTCATGGTTTACCTGATGGTCATAAGTCAGGCAAACAAAAGTTCTTTGTTATTAAAATTAATCTCTAATATCTATAACTCTTGTAACACATCATACTTCACACAATGATATATAAATAGGTCACAGAAAGTCTAAGAAAGGGTTCAGATGGCCAAAGAGTTACAGGATACTGAGCAAGGCACAAGCAAAGAAAGATATAAATGCAGAGTAAAAGAGTCACTATATGTGATCAGACTAAGAACTTTAATAAGCTAGTTCCACAAAGTTGTCAAAGTAAAGAGTTCAAACCAAGGCACTTTCAATTTCAGTGTCAGCTTGGTGTGTCGGATTGATGTGTCGGCTGAGACTTTCAGCTCATGGTGTCAGCTTGGAGTGGACCATGCTTGATCACCATGGACAGGAGAAAGCACATTCTACTAAAGCCCGATAGGACAGGAAATAGGAGGTTCATTGCTGTGGCGATTTTCCTTAACAAAACAAGTGATGGGTGACTAGGTGATGGAGTCAGGATGCCACCATTTCTAGTCTCAGGAGGTTCTTCCATTAGGTGAGGGGGCTGATTCTGGAGAGGTTGACAAACTTCCATGACTTGTGTTCCTCATATGATTTGGGGTGTCCATATGTCCAGGTACTCTTTGATTTAGGCTAAGAAGTTGTATAGGTTATTTATCAAAATTTGTGCTTTTTGGTGCTGCCAGGTGGATGGTGGTTTTTTAATTGTACAAACAAAATATAGAGTCATTCTACCGTGATAGTTGTACTTAAAATGGAGTAGCCTGTTGAAAACTACTGCTTTGTAAACAAGAATAACTCAGTTTTATGCAGAACCTGAACATTTCTATACATAATGGAGTAACTCAAAGCATTGCTCTCTCTATCTTCATATGCATATTTTTCTGCTTTTTGTCCCACTCTGCCTTCTCTTCTAAAAGCTGTCCAGGTCCCTGAGTTTCTAAAAATGGTGATTTGAAACAAACAAAAAGTTTCCTGTATCCTTTCTCAAAGCTGATTTTGAATAAAACCTATTTTCCCAGGTTTTTATGGAGCACCAGAGGCAGCAATCCTAGCCTCTTTCCCCAGAGGTAACATCCCAAGATTGTTACAAGGCTACAAGGAAAGAGCTGCCATAGAACCTAGGCAGCCTCAATAGTCCTTTGATTCTTCTATTGTGCCAGAAACATTTCAGATATGTTGCTTAGAGGAGCAGGCATGAGTTTATTGGAAGGAAAAGGAAAAGGGGACACTCTCAATGGAGAAAGTGGGTTCTCTCAGAGAGAAGGATGTGTGCCCCTCCTACCTTCCAGTTTTATTGGAGGTCCTAGGAAAGTTTCCAGAGAGGTTCACCCAGGTTCACCTCTTGACTATTGACTGACAGCAGATGACATCATTCCCTGCTGCACATGACAACTCAAGGTCACTTTGGCTCTTACTGACCAGTTCTAATTGGAACTGTTCTTACAGATTTTATGATTAGAGGGAATTATCACCACACATCCCGTGTGGGCAAGGGAAAAGGTTCTGTCAGAAGGATGGGCTGGCTGTACATTAATTGCTAAGAAATTTATTTAACATAAAAAACAAAACAAAACACAGGAAACAGAATTATCTTTGGAATGGGGGCATGACTGGTTGAACCATGCTAAAGAGTCTGACTCTAACAAAATGGAGGAGCCCATGTTCTCTTTATTTTTATCTGTACAGATTAAAGGGGGACAGGGAGGAGCTTCTTCCATGGGAAACAGGATGGGGTGGAGTTAACCAAGCCATTTTGCTTAAGCAGGTCATTAGCACATTTGGGTCTGCAAATTCCAGAGGAGAGCCACTGCACAGAAACCACATACTCCAGGCAATCTGGAACAATCTCTCATAATTGTTAGTTCCTGAGAGCCAGATTTCCGTGTCTGATAACTCAACAAGGCCTGGTTTTATTTGCTGGCATGGATGGCATCCCACAGGGAATTATCCTAATCTTCCTTAGTTCTGAAATCTGGTAAGAGTCAAAAAAGTCATTATACACACCCTTCAGGGTAATTTTTGTTCTTTTTACTGGCATTTTGTACCTCAGTACCTAACAAGTTGTTGGCTGAGGAATGTAACATAACCTGTCACCTGAATTATGAGACTGCTTTGTGTACAGAAGAACATTGGCATCCTAAACAGCTTTTTTCCAAATGATTGAACAGTGAGTGTCAGGCATCTGTTTTTAGTAAGATATGTTTGATATTATAATTCATAATTTTATAAACCTCTTCATAAATACCAAACGTTAAACAAATTATGTCATATTTTGCATTCAGATTATCTAGTGGATAAGCAAGTTTTCCCCCACTTATTTCTTTTTTTTCCCTTTTTCTTTTGGGAGTTAATTGAAAATTCTGTCTTTTTATGAATGCACATGTGTATAGATGTATATCAAGACATACATGTATATAATTTTTAAATAGTGACTTACTAAAGAAAAAAGTGCAGATAGCCCTCAGGTTTGAAGATTGCTTAGGTAACAGGTATGTGCTTGGCAGCATTTATTGGTGTGATTTGCAACAAATATGTAGGATTAACCCAGAGTGTAAGGATGTTCAGTTTTTTCTAAGAAAAACCATTGAACTGAAGACTTTTATATACTATTTCTCATAAGTATACACATGTAACTATTTTCCCATTGAAAAAATAAGTTGAAAAAGTGTAGAAAGGGTCCATTGGAGTTACTGGTTATAAAATATGTTAAGATGCTAGTGTTTTAGCTTGCCTAGCAGCTATGAGGCACTGGGTTTGATTCTCAGCACCACATAAAATAAATAAACAAAATAAAGGCATTGTGTCCATCTAGAACTAACTAACTAACTAACTAACTAAATAAATAAATAAATAAATAAACTAGTTTTTAAAAGTATGTCTTAAGAATAATTATTACTAAACAAAATAATTTTCTTATAAGTAGGAGCAAGAATAAAAGAGTGGGAAAAGAGGAATACCATTATTACTATAGAATTATAATTTTGTAATTTTAACTAAATAACCTATTTTCTGCTGATTGCACTGTAAAAATTGTACAAATTATTTTCTTCATCTTTGATCTTTTAATGACTAATAATTGAAGAACAAAAGCAAATATTCCTTTGAGTGAATTTTAACATTTAATCCTTATTAAGCATCTATCTTCTTTTCTCTTCCTCTATTGCTTGAATTAGAAATTTTTCATCTGCACTGAAATACATGCTCTAGAAACATTTCCTAGAGCATTAGAAACATTTTCCCTTGTGCTCTTGAGTTTACCTCAAAGAATAAGGTAAAGTCATAAAAAAATGGACACAATATTTGGGGGGACATTTTCTAATATAACATTTATTATAAACATTAAGTAGCTTTTTACTTTATAGCTACTTCATTGAATAAATCATACTTTCAAATTACTCTCCATATACATACACATACATTCATACTCATTAATATAAGTCAAATAAGTCATGTGAGACTTTTTTTTCCTTAAAATTTTATCTCAATATATATTCCAGCTGGAAGGAGATTGCAGTAAATACACACTTATCTTTTGTCAAATCCATTCAAATCATTTGGCTCAATGTAATTAGCACTGATCAAAAGGAAGGAAGGGGTAGTAAAGGAACAGAAGTATCCACAGCTCATTTTGCAACCAATAGAGAATGTAATGGAAAGAAACAGGGTGTTTTGACAGAGGTCTCCTGGACTTGAGCAAAGGCACTCTTTGGCAGGAGAATGCAACTGAACTTCTAATCAGCTTATTTGTGTTTGCTCCCCTCAGGAGTAGAAGATTTCCTAACCTTTGTAATATGAAAATGTCCAGGATAATATTCTGCCAGGAGAAAATATATAAATGTCCAAATAATTATTCCCCTCTGTTATCTTCACACATAAACTATTTTTTGACATTTCATTTTGATGATTCTGTCAGAACAAATATAAGTAGTTTTATCCATTCCCTACTAGAATAGCATTTTTAAAGTCATTTTCTTATAGTTTAGGAACTTCCTTCTCTAACGTTCCAAACAAGATGCATTTCATTATTTGTGGTCCTTTAGAAACAAATTAAGTCTTTAGATGGCACCAATGTATTTGAAATATCACAATAAATTTACAATTCCAAAACAGTATAAACATATTATGATTTCACTCTTCAACACAGCCCACTTTCCCTTTTCAAGTCAATCCTTTGATATTCTCCCTTTGAAGGTAGAATACACAATTACCTTGTCTTTTTCTTTAAACATTCAAATGCTACATCAAGATCCTTTCATAAAATACTGTTAGGACTAAAACTACTCTTTGGTAAATCCTTAACATTTCTCTAATATTTGCCTGTAATTTCACCAACATAAAGAAACACCAAGAGAAAAAAAAAACACTATCAAGAATAATCAAAAACAAAAAATCAACCTGTCACAAGCATTTATTCAAAAACTGATTCATCTATATTTTAACTGACTTTAAATGACAAAATTCATTACCGCAGGCATTGACATCACAGGGTTTTCTGCAGTCTTATTCACAAACCAATAAGAACATAACAAGATGAGGTTTCTTTTTCCATTTAGCAAATCCATTAATGACATAAAATCCTGATATATCTGTTTTTATTCAGAGCTTACCTTTCTATTTTGCTTCACCAAAAGTGACACTATGTTTTCTAGTCGAATTTTGATTACTCTTATGTAACTGGGCTTCCATTGGGATATTATGCTATCTTGGAGGACAAGGTATGGATTCCTTTCCTCTAAGGGAGTTTTTACAGTGTGAATAGAAATTGGTGAGAGTGGTGCTGAGCTTCTCTTATTAGAATATTGAATATAACATTGACCTGCCAATTTATCACTGCACTGGCTTGCAGATTGTCATCATCTGACACACCCAGTTCACATAACTTAGCAAGAGGACTCAATCCATAGGGTCGGGGAAGTAAAAATACTTCTGATTCTTGAAAGTGAACATATCAATGTCCACAAGAATATATCTGAGAGATTGATGCTACCATGATATCTTGGCTCCATGTCTTCTATATTTCACACATACTCTGGTTGGATTTAGTTCTCAATGTCCTCTGGATGGTACTTTTGGACAAAAAATATTAAATGTTCTTGTCTTAAAATATTATGACCTGAGGGGATTGTGGCTCAGTGTTAGAGCACTTGCCTGGCCTGTGTGAGGCTCTGGGTTTGATTCTCAGCACTGCATACAAATAAATAAATAAGGGCTCATAAACTATTAATAAAAATATATTTTTAAAAAATGGCCTGAGATAGTTTAATGTAAACCTCCCATATTTGGTTTTGCTATATCAAAAACAAAATAATATATTTCAATTCTTTGGAACATACTCTTATTCCTATAACAAGATGATATAAAATTCATATAAATGTTTTAAGTAATATGGAAATTAAAATGTTAGATTTCTCTTCTCAAAGTACATTTTTAAATGTACTTTTTAAACTTGACTCACATATAGAATGAACATGTGTCAAATATTTTTTAATTCATTAGTGAAATAACTAGTAGAAGGCAAAAAGTAGTTGCTAGTACAACTGGCTATTCAAGGGTATTTTTAAAAAGACGATGTTAGAATAAGTTTTCTATTTTAGGGAGAAAAAATATTAAGGTCTTACAGGATAATGAATTCAAACCCTCAGGCTTATTTTTTTTTTCCTATCAGACATAAACCTACAAGTTACTATGTCACATCATAGTTTTTAATGTAAATTGCAATGTCAAACACAGATGCAATCTGTTAGAAAATTTAATAACCTTTATCTTTGTGATAACCATGCTCTGATATGACACTGAAATATTGTTTTGTTGTCCTTTTTCTAAATTTTAAATATTTATCATAATAGTTCCTACATTTCATTAAATAATCTCCAAATATTATTCTTAAACACAAAAGTTGAGCTGTTTATTTGTATAGTTAAATAAGAGCTTTAATTTACTACCTATGTCTTTTTGAGGGCTTTGATTTAAATGCTTATGTTCTCCTAAAATTCCTAGGTAGTGATCCTCATCACTCAAGACGATAGTATTAAGAAGTGGTAGCTGTGGAGACAAAGTGCTTGTGAATGTGATTAGTGCCCTCATAGCTGATTTCAGAGAAAGGATCCTCACCCCTTCTACCATATGAAGTTAGAATGAGAAGCCTACTGTGCATGAGGAATTTACCAGTCACTGAATTGGCTCCTTAATCTTAGATTTCTCAGCCTCCAGAGCAATAAGAAAAATTGTCTGTTGTCCATAAGCCACCCAGTCTCTGATATTTTGTTATAGCAGCCTGAATAAACTATGACATTAAGCATATAATTTTGATCAACTACTGGGCCTTCAGCAGAGAAATAAAATTGTAGTCTCATAAAGAATCTCATTTTGAATTTTTATAAGCACATTTTATTTGATCTTGTTTACCAAGACCAAGAAAGTCTCTACTATGTATTTGGGGATTTCTGCTTTTTAAAAGGTGTATAAAATCTATTAAGTTCTCTAGTCTGTCAGGAAGGGCCTTCCTTCTGTATGAGACTAGAAATGGATAGCCAGTATCTGAGAGGCCTCACTAAGCATAGACTCCACAGGCAAACTTGTTCCTTAAGTGTGGGCTTGGCATATCTTGATAAAGTTAGAAGCATTCTCAATATGATACTCGAGTTATGATCTTGGATTCCTGACTCATTTTTCCAACTATAACTTAGTAAAAGGAAAACAGAATTTTATTTTAATTTATGCAAATGATTATATTTTAATAAGAAAAATCAAACTATTTGATTTGGAATTATGAGTTATAAATGAAACTGGTAAATTGAGGATTAGACATAGAATAAAAAGTGAACACCTGGTGACCCGGTATGGTGGCACATGCCTATAATCCCAGTGGCTCAGGAGGCTGAGGCAGGAAGATTGCAAGTTCAAAGTCAGCCTCAGCAAATTAGAGAGGACCTAAGTAATTCAGCAAGACCCTGTCTTTAAATAAAATACAAAAAAGGCCTGGGGATGTGACTCAGTGGCTAAGTGCCCCTGGGTTCAATCCACAGTACCAAACAAACAAACAAAAAAAGCAAACAAACTTATTTATGTCCCAAACAGAAACTAGAATAATGAAGCTAAATCAACAATATTGCAGACTAATAACCACAATTAAATTTTCCTCATTAATTCATTAGGTCCACTAGGATTAATTCTTTCTTTTATTGAGTCATAGTTCAGTTGTCTGTTTTTAATGAAGTTCTCTACTTCTGAATTTTAAAAAAAGACCTACATTTCCTGACTCAGTCTGCTGGTGCAGTATGACAGTTGTCTAAATGATGTTAGCTTTGAGCTCCACAGACTATAACCATGAGTCTGTTCCTTGAAGCATAAGTAGTTAAGAGTCTTGGAATATTGCTTCCCATGAGACTAGGAGCATAGCTTTCTTCGTTATGAACAAAACTTTAAAACAGAGCCTTCAGTCAAGCATAAGATGAAAGCAAATAACTGTAGGTGATACTGAATGTCTGTGGTTAACTTGTTACAGAAACCAATGATATTGTTTTAGAGAGGAGCAAAGTTGTTTATTGAAGTGCAATGAATAATCTTTTCATAAACATTTAACAGTGTTGCCTTTGCGAACATATGAGGACAGAGAAGGCATTGTCAAATCTTGGGAGCTTTGAAATCCATTTTGCAAATTGTAGAATCTCTAGAATATTTGTATTATTCACAATTTATTTGAATAAATTCATCTTTTGGATTGAAACCTCTTTCCATGCAGCACCTTTTAAAATAGTGCAAAGCTAGTCAAGAAATATAGTACATATGAAATGAATCTAATTCTTTCTCCTATTTCTGTTTTGATAAGGTGAAAGAAAAAGCCTCTATGGTTCCCCAGAAATCCTCTGAAAAACTTACACTTTAGTTTTATTTCAAAGACATGCATTTTTTTCCCTCATTGAACTTAGGGTCTGATTTGATGGAATACAAAATACAAAGATTAGCAGAGAAAACATGGTCACTTGATTAAAATAGGTTTATGGATGCCTAAAGAGAATTAATGGCTGTGACAAGATAGTGTTTCCTATAAACATGGAAAAGGTAACACATTGTTTGGAACCTCTTCTTTCATTATGATTAATATTTCTTCATTGTTTAAAATCTAAGGACATGATAGAGTCAAAACAAAGCATAGAGAATTATTCAGTTATCAGAAGAAGCATGACGATTTAGCCTGGGCATTCCATTTGAATACTCCTTGTTAAGAAAAGACTAAATATTTCAATTGTCACTTTAATGAATAACAAATCCAGTTCTGCATTTGTAATATGTTCGGTACAAAATTCATAAGCTCAATTAAAATATATAGCTGATAAATCCATCAGAGTGAAATATTGCCAAATTTTTAACAAATCTTGTTGTTTCTTTTTAGTCTCAGTATTTGCAAAAAAATTATTTCCAAGGTAAATGAAATTAGATTCTCTCAAACCTTCTAAACCTTGCTACAAAAACTCATGCTTTCCCTTTCACCTGTCTTTTTTATATTCTGACATAACCTGACAAGTTTAAAATAAAACCACTCTTTTTTCTCTTAAAATTCAAGAGCTTATCTCATATCCAGAGTTATTTTACCTGCCATTAACATTTCTATTATAATTTCAAACATCAATATTAATACAACTTTTAATCAAAGTCACTTTCCTTACACAGAATAAACTAGCAGGGGGTAATTGATAACTCTCAATAGCAAGCATATTGGTAGATAGCACAAGCACATGAATATATTAATGATCATCTGCTGGAAACCACACCCCTTTCATTTGTTCCTAAAGTAGCTAAATGGACTTGACTCAAAATTCAAACACTCTGTAAAACATTAAAGAAATAAGTAAAAGAGTATAAATATGTGCTTTTATGTGCTGTAGTTTGAATATATCACTCAAAAGTTCTTAGGTTGAAACTCAGTTTCCTGTGCAGCAGTGGACTGACAGGTGGTACTTCTAGAAACGGATTGTGTTATGACGGCTCTGCTCTCATGGATAGAATAATCCTTCCCTGAATTAATGGATTATCACAGGAGTGGTTTTGTTATAAAGCAAGCTTTCTGGTTTTCTTGCTCTGTCTCCCCACATAATGCCTTCCATCATGTGATGATGCAGGAAGAAAGCCTTGCCAGATGCTGGTACCATGCTCTTGGACTTTTCAGCCTCAAGAACTATGAGCTGAATAAATCCCTATTCATTGCAGTTACCCAGTCTGTGGTATTCAGTTGGTTTAATAGAAAACAAACTAAGATATTTTGTAAATTCATATATATGTATCTAAATAGATATGCATAAATATATATGTATATTCAGCCAGGTGGGTGCCATGGTGCACACCTATAATCCCAGTGATTTGAGAAGCAGAGGCAGAAGGATTACAAGTTTGAAGCCAGCTTCAGCAACTTAGTGAGGCCCTAGAGAAATTAGCAAGACCCTGCCTCAAAATAAAAAAAAAAATAAAAAAGGACCGGACTGCAGATGTTGCTCAGTAGTTAAGCATCCCTGGGTTCAATCCCCAGTACAATGTGTGTGTGTGTGTGTGTGTGTGTGTACTTAAAGTTTCAGTGCTCTATCTTATTTAACATATTACCAAGTATCTGCATATTGTTCATTAATTATTAGTTTAAATAATTCCCAAGTCTTTAAGTTAAGCAAGGGTGTTGGAAATTATTTTAAAGTCAAATATTCAAAACTATGCAGAATACAATTGCTCTTAATACTTAAAATACCTGCATATTTAAAGGTTTTTAAATTTAAGATGACCCCACCAAGAAATCTTAAATTCACTAAAATTCTATTTATGTGATCCTTGTTAGTCTCTATAAAAATTTAAAGCAAAGCTCCTTCCCTTTAAGATGCTATAGTCGAATTTATTGATATACTCGGAAGAGAAGAAATTACTTTAAACTTACAATAAGAGGTATAGGTCTTTCCTAATCAAAAACACACAGATATAACTAGAGCTTACACGTTCATTTCTACAAGTATGCCACAAGTTAAAAACAAACATGAAATGGGGCTTGGGGTATAATAGCTCAGTGGTTGAGGATGTGCTCAGCATGTGCAAGGTCCTAGGTTCAATTCCCAGCAACAAAAATAAATAAACCAATATACTCAGAATAAAAGACTCTCTGCTATAGGAAGGGCTTCTCTCCTAAGTGGACAAGGGATATTTTTCTTTGTTGAGTTAAACTCACAAATAGAAAAGCATATGAACACAACAAACAAGTAAATAACTGACAAAACAACCATTTCTCAACTGAAAAAAAACATAGGGCCTTGTTATCTCTATGTAGATTACTGAACATTCAGATCATAAAGCCAAGTCTGATTAAGAACTTACAGCAAAGCAAAACAGAGAAGGATGTGGGGCTGTGGGGATTTGGGGGTGGGAGAGAAAGTGCTACTGGTAGCACTTAGGAATAACACTGAGGGTCTGAGCACATTTGTAACCCAAACATGAAGAAATCACTTAAATGGTAAAGCTGATTCCTAATGCCCTAGGAAGATGGGCATTTATAAGTATAGAAGGAGAAAGGGGTAAGGAATAAGAGCAGGAGAAGGATGTAAGGACAAGAATGTTAATCAGATTGCAATTCTGGGTAATGTCCTACATGGCAGTAAAACCTTAACCTTTGGGTTAGTCTTTTCTAGAAAACAAATCTAAAAGGTAATATCTCAGAGTCTGGGCCACAATCAAATAATATGTAGAAAATATATACATTCTTCTAGGATCTGGAAGATTAAATGATGCTCAGAAAAGGCAAATGGTGACATTAGAAAGGAATTAGGTACCTCGTACTCTGTTATTTTTTTTTTCTATTTGCATGTTGGTATGGTCTTCCTTGGTACACTATAATTTCAATTATTAGAGATAACATTTTCTGTGCAGATTTTTTCTTTACATATATTTACATTTGGGAATTTTATATAGGCTCTTAAAATATATAGCTTAATAGCTTCACATTTTTCACAGTAGGATATAATCTATTTCAATTTAGATCTCCTAATGCATTAAAATGTCTCAATGATTTTGTATTCTTTCCATTATAATCTAATGTATGCCTTCATTCCTTTTATTAAGTTATTACATCTAATATTCATGATAAAATTTTAAATTCTTAGTATTTTAATCTTATATTAAAAGGAAAAATTTAGAACACAAATGTCTTTGTTAATTTTTTGTGAGTGGTAAAGCTGTTGGAAGGCATAGTTTTCTGAATTTATTTTGTGCTATTTTCAGCTTAGACATTGGTCTCAATGGTGAATGAGCAAATGACTTGCTATTAAATGAAGCTTTGAACCATGTTCACTCTTTCAATTGAATGAAAATGACACATTTCTATTCAGCCAATTTCTTTGTAGTCCTATGTATTCACTTACATTTTCTTCAGAGTGCATCCTCCACCAAGAGGGAGAAGCTATTTCTAGTCAGATTGTATTATTCTCTACAAAGATTCTGCATTCTTCGAAGCTTCTCCTAGGGAAATCCTGAAGGCTGCCAGTAACATATAATAACTAGGATTTCTTCAGATGAATAAGTGAGTTTTGAATGTTAGAAAATGATGTAGGATTCATGTGTGGAAGGAAAATGGAAAAGGATAAAAAAGAGAAAAGAGAAAAAAATAAATTAATTAAAACCTCAGATTGCAAAAGGCCTCAAGAAAAAGCAAAACCCTGTATGCACCATCACCCCTACCTTGATAAACTCTTTATAAATTCATTAGAGTTCTCTATTTTTTATATCAATGGATAATTTCAATATTTAGGAAGAATTTGGAGTGAATAAAAAATTATTTTATTTTACTCTTTAATCTATAAAAGAAAGCATTCCTTACAAGTAAAATCATGTGTACATTTTCAAATATTGTCCAACATTTTAAATTGCTACAGTTATTTAAAAATTATTTATAAACTTTCATTTCCCAATCCTTTCAAAATTGGGGGCTGGTAAATCATTGCAACTTTTATAATTATTTTTCTTGCCTAGATTACTCACATATTTCTTGAATGGTAGAGAGTACAGTAGAAAGGTGTTTTCAATTAAAATGCATAATCATCTTTTACATACTTTAAAAGAGATTTTCTGTCCAAAACTTGTTTTGTAAAAGAAATCTTAAACAATGTTCAACTTCTTTTATAAATATATATACAGTGTAAATACATGTTATCCAAAATTTTTTTAAAAATAGCTTGTTATCTTGCTATGTACAAATCAGCATGAGAGGCTTTAAGAGGATTGAAAAAGAAAATTAATTTCTGTGTTAAAAATAAATAAAATGGCTGGGGATGTTGCTCAATGGTTAAGTGCCCCTGTGTTCAATCACCAGTACCAAACAAACAAACAACAAAAATAAAATGTATTAAATCAAATGTCATCAGTATAAAGTTAATACATGCAAATTTGCATGTTAGGAAATTGAGAGAAATTGCTAGACCTGATTCCGGGGTCATATTTACCAAATCAGCATATCAGACTTCAGGAATGGTGAATACAATCAAATTGCACTTTTTAGCCTTCTGCAGATTTCAAGGAGTGGTCAAATGCATTATCTTATCCAATTCCTTTAACTTTAAGAGGGAAGACAAGCAAAGAAACAGATCCACAGCTGCCAAGTGAGTTATCTGAGATAACTCAGTAACCCTATGCTATGGAGTAACCCTAGCATATGAGTAAACTTTTCAGACTTCTGACTACAAGCTTATCTTTTCTCAGTATAACTTTAACTCATTTTTTTCAGAAATAAATTGTTTATACTGAAAATGGAGCTGCTGCCTGAGTGACTGGGGCTAATTCTCTTCATCACTATCACTGACATCTTTGTTCCCCAGTAGGACCAGGACCTGCTTGGTGTGGTGTATGATACTTAGATGGGAGGGAGTTCGTATTTCAAACAATTTTTTCCCACACACTAATATTGAAAAATTGGATAAGTTTTAGTTTCTCTGGTTACAATATTCTATGAAATGAAGAAAAGATAAGTTAAACATTTGTTGAAGTTGATTCCAGCTAGATTATTGTTTTACTAACTGATTATAACTCTATGACAGAACTGAACTTGGTAGCTAAAAGATCAATTTTATTTAGAAATGAGGAGGTTCTATTATAATCCATTGCAGCTAACTTTTTATTATTATATGTTTCACCAAGCAGACATATATTTACAAAGTGTGTATTTTAATTGAAAGATAAACCTTCACATTAGATTGGAGACTTTATGGGGAGTAAGACCATCAGGGTAATAATAGCACTTAAATATGCTGGAGAATGGATTGAAATACATGTGTGATTAGTCCAAAAAGCAATGTCGACCTTCCTAAAATACTATCTGCCAAGCAATAAAAGGGTAAGTAATTTATTTACTAATATCTAATACCCTAAAAGTATTTTTTTTATCATTTTTGTGACAAATTTGAGAATACAAATCCCTCAAATCCTGCAAAGCTTATAAAGTCAGGCTCTTCTTAGCTCCTTAAATAAGAGTGTTTCTTTTCAAAATACTCTGAGCCTGACATACTGTTACTCTAACATGTCAAACTGAGTTACATCATGTAATAAACATACTTAGAAAGGTACACCATTTTAGAGAACTCTTCTGAAGCTTAGAAAAATGCATTTTGTATAAAAGGTGTCAATATACATATCATAAATTTCCCTACCTGCATTTTTTTCACCAAAGAGGAAGCAATATGTCATAATTATATAAGCAAATAACTTGTCAATTGAGGTATTAAGTTAGTCTATCTTTATCAGTGTTTTAAAAACATTACTTACTGAGAAATTGTTTATAAAATATTTTTTTGAAAAAGACAAGATTTGGGTAGGGAACATTTGGAAAACTGAGGGTTTAGAGAATGTATCAACAGCTTCATTCACAACAGATATATGGTGTCAACAAGGATTAGTTTTCATTCTTCTTGACAGCAAGTTAATCCCATCTTCACAGTACAGAGCAGTTCCATATGATCCCATAAGAAAATGCACAAGGTATTCACTGAAGATATAGACATGATTATAATTTTTGTGCAAATTCCTAATTTTTCTCACTACAAAATTTTATCTTTGATCAGATTTATTTTTCAAGTAATGACAGTATTCGGAAATGATTAAAAATCTACTCTTTCACTTTGAAGTTCCTTATTTGAAGGTGTGTTTTCACAAATATGCTATGGCCAGATTTTAGATTTTGAGACTCTTAGCGAAACTTATATTTAAGATCATGGGTGTAACCATTATATTCTAAAAACATAAAGATGATAGTATTGAAATAATCATGAATTCTGAAGCTACAGTGTAGAATAAAGCAATTAAGTAATCTTGTTAACATAATTATAGCATGAGGGCGAAGTTCAGGGTCCTTCTCACCACTTGATTCTTTACTCTCTTACAGCATGGACACCAGTAGTCCTCTAGCCTGGTAACTCTCAGATGCCTTCTGCTTTTCACTTTTGTTAATAGTTCTGTTTTATTTTGTCTTGATCTAGGAATTGAACCCCTGGTTTTGTGCAAGGCCATGCTCTACCACTGACCTCTACCCCAACCCCTGCTAACTGTTCTTTTTTATTTTATTTTTCATTTTTTATTTGTTCTGTCTAGATATACATGACAATAGAGTAGATTTTAACATATTATACATACATATAATAAGTATAACTTGTTCCAATTAGGATCCCATTGTTGTGATTGTATATGATTTGGAGTTATATTGGTTGTGTATTCATATATAAGGATAGGAACGTTATGTCTGATTCATTCTACTGTCTTTTTTATTCCTATCTCCCCTCCATTCCCCTTTGATTAATCCAATGAACTTCTAATCTTCCCCTCCCTTATTGTGGGTTAGCATCCACATATAGGACAGAACATTCTGCCTTTGGTTGTTTGGGACTGGTTTATTTCAGTTAGCATGATATTCTTCAGTTCCATCCATTTATTGGCAAATGCCATGATTTCATTCTTCTTTATGGCTAATTTTTCTTGATGAGACAATTGATTTAACATAACGCTAGTCTCCCATAGAGGAAAGCACGGGTCCTCTCTCTGTCTCTTCTAATTTAAAAATAAAACATTAATTATTAACTGACTTAAAGACTTCAGATATACCAATGAACATGTACTGTCAAGACTTCTGATGTCAAAATGGGTGAAACTGAGTAATTCATTTGAGGGGAATTGAATGTACTTCTAATGTACACAGGGAAAAAGCCCATCATGTCCTTATCACTTTGAATCACACTATTCCTTGTGCAGTGACCAGAACAAAGTTGAAGTGTACAGTTTACATTCCCTGCCCCAACAGTGCCAAGGATGAAATGTCCTGATTGCCAGAGTTTTATTTGGTTTTGAAGTAGAACCCTCACAAGAGACTGGGCAGAAAATTACAACCCACAAGGCAATAGACAGAGAGGCAGAGCTCCAGTGGACACTGGATCCTGAGAAGGTCACCTGATAGCTGCAAGACTGTCTTTCACACTTTCTTGTGGCAGGTGTATGATATTCTGATGATCATGTCTTGAGAATTATAGCCACAAGTCTCAAGTCTATTTGAGTTTCCCTTGAAAATTTTGTGGGTGCTGTTTTTTTTTTTTTTAAGTGGATGTGAATTTGAGGGAAAAGGAGCTAGCTGGGAGTCAGCTGCCTGAGTTGAAAAGAGCAATGAAAAATCAATGAGAAGATCAGATTCATTACAGAAGCAGTTGAAGCTCTAGAGCCACCCAAGAAGAGGTCAGACCTCTGATGTTACAAACTCTGTGTCTGGCAGCAATTGATAAAGATACAAACAGGTCCATTTTTTTTTTCTGGGGCATACAGTAGATATTCTTGGGCAAGAACTTAAAACCCATTACCTAAAATTTCACTTCATGCAGTGATTATGGGTAATCTTGACATAGACACTCAAAAGAGGCATCAAAATCTGTCCAATGCAATGTGACTGAGGTTGAAATATCAGGCATCATAGAAGCTATGGAACAATGTCAGAGGGAAATGGTTAATGGTTTTGATGAAGATGCTCAGTTTCAAGAAGCTGCTCGTGCAAGAAGCTGCTGGAAGGAAAGGAATGTGGGATCTGAAGGAATAGGAGAAAAAGCTACAAATCATATCTGACTGAAGTTATGCAGAAAATGATTAGCAAATTTGCTGTCTTTGGAGAAAATGACATAGATGATGACAAATTGACATTAGACAAAAAGGGAGTTGGAAAACAGAAGCCAAGGTTATCAGATATCAGTTAAAAGCTCATTGATGGGGATGTTAATTCAAATTTGTTTCCTTTAAAAAAAACTTGAAATAATAAAAACAGGTAATATTTTTGAAAAATTCTAAAGTAGGCATCTTGAGAGAATGCAGGTTATCAGTGAGATCCAAAAGCTTCAGCTTGAAACTGCAGATTCTGCCTGAAGTAATAAAGACTATGAATGTGACTTTGCAGAAAACCAATGGAAAAGGGAATTTATAGCTCAGAAAAGGAGGAGGAACTTTTGAAAACTTAGGAAAACTTCAGCTTTACACATCAAAGTCTGGATTCCCAAAGGAAGATGTCTGAAGGACTGGAGAAATAATTGGAGAGACTGCTTCTATCAAAGAGGGATCATTTCTCAGGAAAAAAAGAAATGCTCAAGAAATGTTGTTAGTTATTTGTTTTGATCTAGAGAGCGCCCAACGGTCTTTTGTTTTATGTTGTTTAAAGTCATTGTGGGCAAAACTTGGCTAAATTCAAGTTTGAAATACAGCTTTTTTCAAATGTTCCCTTTATACCTGCCATTCCACATGTGGTTCGGTACCATGACTGAAGAAGGTCGGGTGCCCAGGAAAGCAAAGGAGTGAACCATGAGGGATAAGGGATGCAGGGCAATGTGAAGGCTTGATTGAGGTTTACCACAGCCAAGTCCTGATCCACATGCCCAGCAGGACATCTTATTTATCTTCTCTATTTCAATTAATTCTGATTGATGCCTTTTTGGTTTAATTGATTACTTAATTGAGGCAGTATATAGTCTATTCAAGTTTCATACAATTATAAATTCTAAGAAAATGTTTTCAGAATACAGATAGCTTTAATATACCTCTTAAGAATATATAATTTGATTCCACTGGCCCTTCTAGAATTAAATTCTGTATTATATTCTAATGTACTTAATTTTTCCACTATTACTTACACCATAACCGAAGTTGGACCTATCTGATTAGAAGAACAACTGAAACAGTAAAGACTGTTTTCATTTAACATGAAGTGTGGAAACAAAAAATAGTGTTTAACTCAATAAATTTTGATGGGTCTTAAAAGTACTGAAAAATAAAACTAAGCCAAACAAAACCACGTCTCAACAAATTTATTAGTATATTTTAGTTGTGTCCTCATTTAAAATATTTATTTGAGGGCATTGATATTTGGAAACCATTATCTTATTGTGTTTATTCTTTGTAATTTTTTGATACTGTTTATAATAAGGTTTACTTTCAAATATTTAATTTTACGCAGTCAAAAGATGATTTTATGGGTTCTGAGTTTCATTTTTTGACTTAGAAACACTCTCAATCTAAATTTTTTAAGAAATTTCTATTTCTGTCTGATATTTTTATGGTCACAGTTTTTCAATATTAAATGTTTAATCCTAATCTGCTTTGCAGGAAGAAGAGATTAGAAAGCCAAAATCATTTTCCCCAAAATCCTTACATAGTTTTACCAAAAGAGTTCATGAGACAATTCAAGCATTTCAATTAGTTTAAAAGTCATTTTTTCAGGTATTAAATTCACTTATGTTCTTAGGTCTACGACCAGTGCTTTTTAATAATGATTGCAGGGATTTTAAAAATTCATAAAGGCAATGAGTTTCCCTTTTAAAAAATTGTTCTCTTTACAAATTTCTCTTGGTCATCCCATATTTTATGGATGTAATAAAACTTGGTCAAGGACTACCCCCATCCCAAGAATATAAAATGTATGTATTAATTTAGGAGTATTAGCACTTACTAAGTTCTTCTCTAGAACAAGTGGACTTCACATTGACTTTTGCTTTCATTCATGTATTGAAGATTTCTTCATCTATATGCTACACATTTGTTTTTAGGTTCATCAATAGTTCTTGAACTTATTACTAATTATGAGTATATAATATTTTAAGATTAATCCTTGTTTCCAGCATTCCATACTTCCCCTTCTTTTCCTTCCTTTATGCACTGAATATATAGCTCTAGAAAAGGGATCTTACAGCAGGTTAAACCTAAAATGTACAAAATATCCTTGCTTTCATTTGGAAACTCTTAAACATCGCAATAGAGAGATGATTTGGGGAGTAAATAACATACCTTGGTAAGAAAAAAGAATGATAATAGAAGTCACCCCTTCAACTGCCACCCATACAAACACAGAAGTGAACATATGTGCCCTGTTAAGCCTTCTCTTGAATTTCAGAGATTCTAGACGTGTAGAACAAAGAGAGGTAGAACTGTATTTCCTAGTATTCATGCTTCTTGCAACTTTATTTGAAGCACTAGAATTTTCTCTACAAGGCAAGGGACCTCATGAACCTGATGACCAAGACAATGTCCATCACAGGAGATAAGCAGAAGAGCAGAACTCACAACTCTGGGCAAAGCTTTCCTAAAATGTGGCCAGTCCCCTAATAAGCACACACACTAATGGCCTCCAAAAACCTCCTTTACCCTCAAACCCAAAGGTCATACCTATAGTTTCTTATAACTGTGGCATATCTTTTCTTTCCTTTCCCCAATCTCCTACCATTTTGTAGATTCATTTGAAATTGCAGATGCTACTGTATCCCTCAATTTTGCCATTTCACAGAAGTAATAAGCTGATACATAAATTTCTGTTGTTTTCACAGAATTTCATAGACTGGTTAGCATCTGTAGAAATATGGTTTCCCTTGGACTGTGCCCTTGATATATTCCATATTTCACTAAACTTGGGATGTAGTTTCATAGTGTAAGGCTTAGAATTCTTGTTCTTCCAGATTCCAGAGATTTTTTTCTTTGTTATTTTATAAAGTTTTAATGTTAAATAGTCCATATAACATGAAAGGAAGTATATAATATGTGGTCATTAATTATAAAGTGATTGATCTCATCTTTTATAATACTATGGCCAATGGGAAAAAATCAGCTTTTGAGTTAATTTTTGTATATGTTTCTAAAGTATAAATTGAAATACATTTTATATTACATATTAATCCAATTATTCCAGTTCTATTTGTTGAAACACCTGTCCTTTCTACAATGAATTATTGTCATTTTACCTTTGCTGAAATGAGTTGGATATATATATGTGCTAGTCTATTTCTGGATTTGCTGTTCTATTCAGTTGCTATACATCCGTTCTCAAAGACCATACAGTCTGCACATTAAGTCTGAAAATATGATAGCAAGAATGCTCCAACTTAATTTTTATTTTTAAAATTATTCTAGCTATTATAATTCATTTCCCTTTCCATATAATTATTTTAATAATAAATTATTAATTTATTATTACAGAAAGTCATGTTAAGAATCTGTTTGGAATCCTATTGAATCTCCAGAATAGTATGAACAACCACAGGGTTTAGGGGCCATCTTTTGAGATTTAAGGGTACAAGATAATCCCTTCTTCCTGGAGGCAGATGTCATTGTTTGGTTGGAATAATTAAGTGGGCAGCAAGGAACTGCAATCTGTTAGTCAAGAAGTATAATCACATGAGATATTATTCAGTCTTAAAAAGGAAGAAAATTCTTCCATTTGTGACAACATGAATAAACCTGGAAGATGTTATTAAGCCAGTTACAGAAGACAAATAATGTGATTCCACTTATATGAGACACTTGAAACAGTCAAAGTCAGAGAAGTAAACACAGAACAGTGATGGACAAGATAGGAGAGGAGAAATGGGGGGATTGTTCAATGGGTATGATGTTTCAGTTCTGCAAGATGAATAAGTTCTAGAGACCTGCTGAACAACATTGTCCCTACAGTTAACATGGCTGTTTTGTACTAGATGTCATGTGAAGTGTTCTTATAAAGTAAAACAAAACATTAAGAAACAAAGAAACTTTTGGAGTTGATAGATAGGCTTATTACTTTGGTTGTGTGATGGTTTCCTGGCTGTGTGCACAATTCCAAATGACTCCAATTATATGCATTAATTATATACAGTTGAGAGAGAGAGAGAGCAGAGACAGATGAGAGTGAGAGAGCAGAGACAGAGAGAGAAATAGAGAAAATAAAGACATAAGCAAGAACTCGCCTAGATCTCTAAAATGAGAGATTTGTTTGACCAGGGACCTTATCCCAAGGAGAAAAGGGGAAAGAGAAACTTAGATATAGGACATTCAAAATCATCCCTATTTATTCTTTGTCTTATATTCAGTGTCTCATAAAATTATGGGATTTGCCATGCTTAAATTTAGTGGAATTTCCAGTATTAATTAAAGCTATGAAAGGTTGCCAATTAGTACATTTTGGCAGATGGTAAAGATAATCAGGGACATATGTTGCACAGGTGCAAAAGCTAATCTACTCCTTTTTATCTTTTCATTATATGCATTCCTTTGGTAAATTTTGGATTTCCAATTGGGTCAGTTTTATTTTTTGATTTCTCCTCTTGTATCCATACTGCTCCTTTTTATCCTCCCTCTGTTCTTTCCTTCCATCCTTCTTTCCTTTTTTGTTTTCGTTTTTTTGTTTTTGTTTTTGTTTTGTCACTGTACATGCATCACGGTGGGGAGTGAGGTCCATGTGTGTGTGTGTGTGTGTGTGTGTTGGGGAGAGGGTTCTTCTCTAAACCACTCATATCCACAATTTATTCTTCCAGAGACCCTCAAATCAGTATCACTAGGACTAGTAGCATCCCCCATGGCAACAGTTGCTTTATATGTCGTAAGGACCCCAGGTTAAAGTTAGGTTTGGGTTTTTGTGCAGATACTTTGAAATCATTCTATGGCCTCACTTTTTTGGAGTGGAGTCTTCCTTTTCTTCCCTCTGGCCTCTCTATACAAATTTCTTCAGTATATTTAGATATCTAATCACAGAAAGTCAGAATTTTCAATTTTTGTTCTTGTCTAGTCACCCCTGGACGTTTCTTCCTTTGGTGTCTTTGGTGCAGTACATTTCTGGGTGGTTAAAGAGAAACACTCATGAGCCAAACAGCCTTGTAGGTGTCCACTTTCTCCTCAAGGGAGTGCCAGTAGATCTCCTTGGGAGGAAAAGATTCACACCCAGTGTTATGGTTTGGATGTAACACCTCACATCCTTGTGAGACTGCTCACATGTGAGACAATGCAGAAAGTTTCAGTGGAGAAATGATTGGGTTGTAAGAATCTCAAGTGAATTAATCCCTGATGGAATTAATTGAGTGGTAGGGTGTGGCTGGAGGAGGTGGGAATTGGGGCATGGCTTTGGGGTATATATATATATATTGGGGGTGTGTGGCTATGAGATATATAATATATATATACCTGTATGTATATATGTATATATATGTGTGTGTATATATATATATATATATTATCTGATGAGTAGAGTCTCTCTCTGCTTCCTGATGATGTGAGTTATCTGCTATACTCTTCTGCCATGATGTTCAGCCTCACCTAGCGCCCTGAGGAATGGAGCCGGCCTTCTATGTACTAGGACCTCTGAAACCATGGACATGTACCTCAGGACCTTTAGAGGTCAGGAAAAGACACATAACAGACCAAGAGAATAGCACTGCAGAACCACTAGTCTTGCCTGAAATTAATGGTTAGGCAACCACTTATGTTTAATTCTTCCTGGGATGGCCTTATTTATACAGACCTCATAAAGGTCCATTTCCATCCCTTTACAGTCTGCCCCATCCTGTTGGGTCATCCTGTTCATTATGCCAATTGTTTTAACTACCACCTTTTTACCCTCTGGTGCAATGACTGAAAAATGTCCAAATGACTGCCCCTAGTAGTCCATGACAGTCACCAAGATAGATGCAGTGACCTGAAAGCACAGATTGGTTGAGACACTACATTGTCATTGCCTTAGGTGGGAGCTCAGAAACAGTCTGCTGAACACGCTGAATCTGACTATCGGTAATAGTGCCGTGGGAAAAGTCAGTTAACAAAAGTTTTGGTTTAAGATTGTGAGTTTTTTAGGGTGGGAAGATATGCCAACACATGAAAGAGGTAACAATGTGGACACAGGCAAAACACACGATTCCACAATTCCACACGATTCTGCCTGGTTCTGTTCCAGGCAGCCTTCACTATGCCACAGAATGAGTTAGTTAGCAAGAGCAGTCATATAGAGTGTCTCAAGTGTCCTCCATTTTGGCTGGGACACTGTCTTCACTATGCCAGTTGTTTTAATTTTCTTATTTTCACTCCATTGGTGAGGGAGAGCTATTACCATAGGGCTAAGGGGATGGCCACTCATGACATCAGACTCTGGACAGGTCAGGTGGACAGCAGTTTATTAGTCATATATACTCAGTCTGTGGAAGGAGGACACTGCACACCACACAGGGCCATACTGTGTTTATACCTGAGAACAGAGTGAATAGCAGGTGTTCTGGAGAGAGGCTTTGTAATAAGGAGATGGTGGAATGAGCATTTGTTCCCGTGGGAACATGTGATTGGCTACCTTAAATAATTTTATGGGTTGACTGGGAACTTGAACACACTATTGATCAATAAACAGGAACCTTAGCAAGTCTCCTTGGCTAGGGCATTATAAAGAGGAGAGAGTGGGAGGGGAACTTATAGTTAGACTTGCTTTCACTGGATGTCCTGGCAGCACATGACATTGGGCTTATTTTTAGTCTTATCCCCATATGGATTCTACCAGTTTTTGTTGAATGTATTTTAAAGTTCTTTTGGTAGGTGTTTTAACATTTGGTCTATTGCTTCTTCTAGAAGCATGGATGATGTTATCATAACATTTGAAAAAAATCATAAATTAGATGCAAGACTTTTATTTAGTATATATAAATAAGTTTGCAACTCAACAAAAAAAGACAAACTTCAAAATGAACCAAGTACTTGGAGAGAGATTATTCCAAACACTAGGCAACAAGCACATGAAATATGCTCATGTGGTCTACATTTCATTTATCAGTCAAAGGCAAATCAGAACCACAATAAAATGTCAATCCACATACTTTAGGATAGTTATAATTACAAAGAAAAAATAACAAATATTGGAGAGTATTGGAAAAGTTGGAACCCTCATAGTTTGTTGGTGAGGATGTTAAATGGTGTGATCATTTTGGAAATCAGTTTGACAGTTATTTGAAAGGTTAAGCATAGTTTCCATATAAGCAAACAATTCCACTCTTGCATATATACCTAAAAGAATTGAGAAATGTGTCCAAAACAGGCCTTGTTGATGATAGCATCATTATTCATGCTAAGTAAAAGGGAAAACAGACACCCAAATATCTTTCAACTGATGAGTGGCTAGATAAAATGTAGTATATAATACAATGGCCTATTATTTATCCATAAGAATAAATGGTGTACTGACACATTCTACAGCATGGATGAAACTTGAAAGCATTAGATTAGTATTAGGAAGCCAGTCACAAAAAAACAAAAAACAAAACAAAACAAAACAAAACTTAATACTGTGTGATTTCATTCATACAAAATGTTTAGAAAAGGGAAATCTATAAAGTTGGAAAGTTAATTAGTAATCACTTTGCTTTGGTTTAGAGGGGTTGGGAATAAATGGATAGGGGCTTCTACTGGGTATGGAGTTTAATTTTGGGATGATGATTATTTCCTGAAACTGATTAAAATAAGGACTTATATCACTCTGTGAATATACTAAATATGGATGAATTGTACATTTTAAATGGGTAAATTCTATGGTATGTGATTTATGCCTCAAAAAATCTGTTCTATTAAGCAACTAAGAAACCATATAAGCTCGGCGTGGTGGCACACGCCTGTAATCCCAGCACCTGGGAGGCTGAGGCAGGAGGATTGCGAGTTCAAAGCCAGCCTCAGCAATTTAGCGAGGCCCTAAGCAACTCAGTGAGACCCTGTCTCTAAATAAAAAAATACAAAATAGGGCTGGGGATGTGGCTCAGTGGTCGAGTGCCCCTGGGTTCAATCCCCAGTACCAAAAAAAAAGAAACCATATAGACTAGAGGACTTCATTGTTAATTCAAGAAGTAAGTCCTACTGAACTTACACAGGATGTTCTGAAAGGTATAAAGGAAAGAAGCACTTCCCAAATTTATTTTATGAAGCCAGTAAAACAGCGATATCAAAATCTATAGACTTGAGTTTGGGATATGGCTCAATGGTAGAGTGCTTGCCTAGCATGCACATGGCCCTGGGTTCTACCCCCAGCACCACAAGAAAGGGAGGAAGGAAGGAATTTAGTCAATACACATTAAAAGAAAAGTTGCATACTGATCTCTTTATGAACATGGGTGCTAAAATCCCCAAATAATAACAATGATGATGCAAAATATATAAACAGCACATCACATCAAAACCAAGTTGGATTTATTCCAGGAATGTGAAGCCATTTTAATGGTCACAAAATGAGGTACTTCATATATCAGCAGGGTAAAAAGGAGAATAATTAGTAGTCTTATTAGTAGGTGTATAACAAGCATTTGATAAAATTCAACAGCAAACCATGCTTTAAAAATCACTCATAAACAAACTAGGATAAAAAAATAACTTCCTCAATCCAACACAGCATATCTACCAATTCCTAAAACCAGTGTCAAAACTTACTGGTGAAACTAAAAACTTCCCCTTCTAGATCAGAAATAGTACAAATATGCCTACTCTCACCCCTCTTGTCATTGTTATTCACTCTACTAGAGGTATTAATTATTTCCACAAACCCAGAAAAAAATATGTTGTCATAGGAAATAAAATGGAGGAAAATCATACATGGGAAATGTATGTACGTGGAAAATCCAAAACAATATACAAGCGATACAGTTAATGGGTTAATTTACCAAACTTGTTAGGTGAAATTCAGGTGCATTTCCAGATAACAGCAAATAAAAAATATGTTTAAATTATAGCATTGAAATTAATATAGAAAACAGGCCATGCTTGGGAATAAATATAAAAACATATGTGCAAGAACTTCATAGTAGCACAAGTCTATAAAATGTTACAGAGAGAATTGAAGGTGACCTAAATAGAAGGTAGGAAACACCATACTCATAGTCAGGAGGCTCATAACAAAGATGGGCTGTGTTCTCTAATTTACCTATTTTTAGTACACTTCATATTAAAATCCTAACGGGTTATTTTTATGGGACTTAAGAAGGTTATTCTAATATTTATAGGAAAATGTAAAGGGAAATTGAGGATGATAAACAGATTAGTTTTCTTTTCAGGGTCTCTCTCTCTCTCTCTCTATCTCTATCTCTATCTCTATCTCTATCTCTCGTACCAGAGATTGAACTCAGCGGCACTTAACCACTGAATCACATCCTCAGCCCTTTTTTGTATTTTATTTAGAGACAGGGTCTCACTGAGTTGCATAGGGCCTCAATAAGTTGCTGAGGCTGGTTTTGAACTTGCAATCCCCCTGCCTCAGCCTCCTGAGCCATCAGTCTCTTTTCTTACTTTTGGATCCTCTTCCATTTAAGATAGCAACACACTTTCACAGTACCAGTGCTTTCCTTTAGAGTCTCCCAAGTCAGAAGGCCTACACTTCATTTGAAGAGCTGTACTCTACTTATGAAGCTGTTTCAAACACTGAAGCCAGGAGCACTTAGAGAGAAAGTTCTTTTGCTACTCTTTGGCAGACACAAGGAAAATCACATTCAGTTCCCTTCGGATGTGGATCCCAGGATTCTGTTATGAAAACTCACCTACTAAGTAAGTTCTTATCTTTGACTTGCATGGGGTTACCAATCCTACAGTTACTGTATGTTTCATGATTATACTAACCCCATTTAGTTCATATCTTTCTTAATTTCTCAGGTCCTTTGTTTGATAAGTCCTTACAATCTTTTGAAGTCACTAGTACAGGCTTGTTTTATTAGTATTTAGTTTCAGCATTTCACTAGGTTTTTCAAAAAGAATAAAGAAAAACCTGATTGAAATCTGTCTTTAACTCCCATGATTTTCAATCACATATCTTGACCTATATATGTCACTAGTTTGCAGGTATTATCTATAACTACTGTTCAAATTAATTTTTTAATAATAAGCAAATTCCTGGTGCCCAACTATTGTCTGAAAGTCAAAAGAACAAAAGGAAGAGCAAACAGCCTGTATCCTTTGAAAACATTAGTAGTTTCTTGGTTATGAGGTGTTTTTATAAGTTTCATATTGAAAACTTTTTCTTGTCTAATGGAATTAAACATACCATAGCTTATAAAATGATCATATAAAAAAAGCCTTCAGTGAAGGATCTATAACTTGTGTACCTATTGATTTAAGCTCTGGAATTTATTATTCATACAGCCAAATAGAGGTGAGCACATCCTGGACATTATGAAGTACATTTATACCTTTTTATGAATTGGGTTCTTTCTTAGCTGGTTGCAGAGCCTCCATAAAATTGAATGCCTGAAGGATTTTAATAGCAAATAATTGACTTTCCATTCATTTATTACTACTCCTCCTCATTTCTATTTTCTTAGCACTAAATAAGTAGCCTTACAAGCATATATGAAATTGAGTAGTTTTGACGTAAATGGAAAATTGACATATTGTTTGCTAAAAGGGAGCAGAACCAGTTGTAATAAAAATTTTGGACTGCCTTACTTGTTAAATATAAACTAGTATATGCCCCAATTCAAACACTCTTTAATATACTTGATTCTCCCTCTCCTTTATCGCCACCCTAGTTTAACCCCAGCTGTCTCCTTAGAGACTTAGAAGGACCCCAGTCTTTCAATTTCTATTTACCCTGCTCTTGTCCAGTCATTTTCCACATAGGATTCAGAGAGATGCTAATAGTGTGCAAATTGAAATCATGTCATTTTCCGGTTTAAAATTCTCCAGTGTTTGTCCAACTTTTTCCGCTTTTCTCATTCTCCCTAGTCTACCATTGTGTTTTTCCTTTAAGTAGTTTCTCCACAGAAGTAAGACCCTGATCTTTTCAGAGTCTTAGCATATGTTGTTTCCTCTGTTTGAAAAATATTTGTTTTTATTTTTTACTTTATACTCAGATTAGTCCCGTTTTTATACTTTTTTTCTTTTATGCATTTGAGAAATTTCTATTCACCACCTCAAGTGTGCCAGGGACTGTGATAATACTGGTAAGCAACATCTGATGTAGTCATCGTCAAGTCCAAGGACAAAAACAAACACAGAGCAGTACTTGAACAAACAAATGTTCAATTGTGCAAGTTCTCTAAGACAAAGCATATTTGTTATGAGAACATATAATAAAAGCATAAAAAAGAAATCTCAACTAATCATAGAGGCAAAGTGGAAGTATCAGCAGCATAAAAGGAGAGATCAAGAGTGAGGCTCTGAACATCAATTCCTCAAGAAAGGCCTCCTTCGCATCCCCCGACAACCCTAAAGTGCCCCTGAAAACAAGCTTATTGCCACCTGCTCTCTTGATCTGCTCTTTCATTTTCCTTTTCTGTGTTGCTTCCTACCATGGGCAATTTTCTACCTGTGACTTGGGATAGTGGTCAATATTGTATAGATTAATATCCTGAAAAGGAATATACTCCTCATTCTCCCCCAACACACACAAATTCCAGAGAAAAGCAGCCATTGGTCCTGCCAGATCAGGGACTTGGACATTATGGTTGGCCAGATCTGGATTCTTTGCTCACTACTGTCAGGGAAGGGTCTGTTACCAAAAGGGAAGACCTATGCTGGGCAACCATAACTGATCCCTATGACATTCTTCAACTATGCTTAAGTTTTAACTCTCTGCAATTTCTTATTCCACCTCTTATTCTCTTCTTTAAGAGTAGTACTCGCTTCAAAGGTGGCTCTGTTTTCTTTAAACAGAAAAATGACATTAAAAAAAAAAAACCTTAAGAAACCATTTGCAATTTGACCAAAGTAAGCATTTTTTTTTTTCTTAATCTCAAGCGTGGTTTTCCACATAGCAAACTGTTACAGTGGAATACTTGAAATCATATCACACATTAGAATTCAGAAGCATTTCATAACCACAAGGGAAACAGAAAATTTTAAGCCAGCTTTTCCACTTTTACAAGAACTAAATCTTTTTCTGCACTCACTCATAAAACAAGAATTGGTTGTACTAACTTTTCCATTTATATTGCAAATTACAATTTCACTCATGAAATCCTTTAACACACAGTAAATTCCTCCATAGAGAAAATGGTGTATCATTTATGGAGATATTTCACCATCCTTCATAAAATCTAATGTGGATGAGACTATAAATGAAGAAAATAAACAGTTTATGGTAAGATAGGTAATTTTAGACAAGTTGGAAAATTAGCTGTGTTATTTTAAAAGCTGCCAATCTGTGTTGCATATCATAATAAATTTCAGAACAGAAAATGGTGTTTTACTTTATTCCTCAGGATCCCTAGGACTCATTCAAGGGTACAAAGAAAATAAATCTATAATCTCAAATGGCCTATAGTAGCATGTTTGTCTCAATTATGCTAAAACTATACATAGTAACACTTTCATTTGATGAAAGTAAGTTTTTGTAACACAAACTTACTGAGTACTTACTCTACATCTGGAACTCTTCCAGGCACTTGAGATATATCAATGAATAAAGCAAAGTCTCTGCAATTCATACAGTTTATGATGAGAAGGTTCTTACAATTATTTATGTTCCTAGTTAGGTGAATATTTCAAAGATATCTCACAATGAGTAAGGGACCTGGGATGGCATGCCATCAGATAGACCCCAACAAATTGGCCCTTGCCTTAGAAAAATCAGCTCATTTCATTGACTGACCTTTATCCATATAGAAAAGAAACATGACATTTGGTAATTGAGTATATTAGCTGGTCCATCATCTTTCACATGTAGAGTTCCCAAACACCAGTAACAATAACAAAAACACTGATTTACTGACTTATATTGAAAACTACTGAGGTTGCTATACAGGGACTGAAATACTGTATTCCTTTCTCTATGAACAACCTCTTTGGAAAGTCAAAACATAGTCAGTCAATTATTTGTAGAACATGTCATTACAACATGGGAGTTAAAGACAGGTTTCAAATGTTTGCAATATCAGGATTTTTAAAAATTGCTAATATCAGCTTCTATGATGTGCCTAGCTCCAAATTTCTGTGCAATTTTGCCTTTTCTAAAATATATACAGTGAAGAAGGAATGCACACATACTTTTTGATGGCTGATTCTAAAAAGAACACTCTAATTACCAATTTTGGCTCAGTCTCCCAATGCCCTTCCTTCAGATCCACCAACCTAGGGGAGCAAGGAGGAAATAGCTTTAGAAAATAAACTTGCCTCTGCTTTAGATAACTACATGACTTTCGTTATTTCCCAGTTATCTGCCTCAACAACTATATCCCAGGATTTCAATCCAGAAATTTCTTTAAAATTTGTGATAATTTTAGGAATTTTTAGGACTTACACACACATACAAGCATGTGCGCACACACTCACACACACACACACACACACACACACACACAAATTCTTTTCACCCTTGTATAGTCAAAGGAAAGTAATTTGAAATTTAATGATGTGCTGATTCCATTTACTATACCTTCTCTTGTAATATCTTAAAAATCTTAGCCAGGTGTGGTGGCACACGCCTGTAATCCAAGCGACTTGGGAGGCTGAGTCAGGAGGATCGCGAGTTCAAAGCCAGCCTCAGCAACTTAGCGAGGCACTAAGCAACTCAGTGAGACCCTGTCTCTAAACAAAATACAAAATAGGGCTGGGGATGTGACTCAGTGGCCGAGTGTCCCTGAGTTCAATCCCTGGTTCCAAAAAAAAAAAAAAAAGTCTTCAGAATATTGCCCAAGAGAATGGGAATACATATACAAGTTTTCCAAGAAGGCATATATTCAGTGAGAAGCTATAACAAAAACTAATAGCAACATCATTTTCATCTTGGTAGAAGATAAATTTCATCATCCCCTAAGTAGAAGGCATGCACTAACTCTTTGCTTTCCCTGATAGTCCTCCTACTTCCATTTTTCCAGGAAAAAGATTAACTTGTGATTCTTTTTAATATTTCATTATATTCTTTGCTTTTTAATCCCTTCTGGGAACTGTTCTTTGGCTGGTTGGGTTTTCTGATCACTTTCATTGAAACCCAGTACTCTGGCTCTAAAGTTGCTTGCAGCAATTCCAGAAGTTCTATCCTTTCTCCTCTGAACAATGGTCAGCAAGATTGACAGTCATCAAATTTATTTTCCTAGAACTGCTTAACAATGGGAGATTTAATCTAGATCTCAAATTTTATTAGAATTCTGAGGTCATTACTCAAGAAATACATATAAAGGGAAAAATGATTGCCTTCTAGTGAACATTGAAAATGAAAGTGATGAAATAGCTTGTAATTTAACTGTTGTCTTTTAAGAAAAGTACAATTACTTCTATATCATGTATGATTATTTCTTACTGTAAGTAGATGGATATATATATTCACTTCATTTAAAATCCGATAGAAATACTTCAAAACTGGACTTTAGTTGTTCAAAGAGACCTAATAAACTTCTTGAGTCTGTATTTTTTAGGATTCTCACAATTATATTTTACATGCTTTTATGTATTTTAATGTCAAAATAAATAATGGTCAACTTAATTATTATAGAATTTTCCAATATTAATTATTGTTTTCTAAGAATATCAAATTTAATGAGTATGATTTTTTCTCCTCCATGTTTTATTTCACTTTCATGAACAATTTCTTTGTCTTTGTGTTATTTCCCCCAGTCCCTCTTTATCTTCTTCCTTATTTCTTACATTTTACCCCAAACACAAAACTACCAGCTTCTATTGATAGACTTCTTTTTTCTTTAAAACTGACCCCAATATTTCTAGTCTTCTACCTTAGAGAAATAGGCTAAGAGTACATTCCATATTTTCATTTCAGTATTCATTTATTCTCCCTACTCAAAATCTGAACATGGAATGAAAGAAGAAACGGGCAAAGAGAATTTTCCTTACTGCTAGCAGAAAGTGAGATACAGTTAAACTACGTACAGATTTTAATTTTTTCTGTGTTTCTCACTGGACAGAAATCTCCCTAAAAGAGTAAACTGGGAAATATGGTGTTTTATCATGACCAGCAGAGCTCTGTGGCAACATTAGCATTACCTATCTGACCTATCAGGAGGTCAACAGAGCCTATTATTGTTTTTAGAGACTTAGTGAGGCAAGATCTATGCCTCTCCCATTGGAATATTTATTCTTCAAACACTAATTAATTCTCTTTTAGGCTTTAGAGGAGTATATTAGTCAACTTTGCATCACTGGGACCAATAAATTCAATAAGAAAATCTTAAATGAGGAAAAGTTTATTTTGACTCCGTTTTTGGTTAGACGAGTCCATACTTCTGGGACTGAGGTGAGGCAGAACATCATGGCAGAAGGGCGTGGTGGAGGACAGCTGCTTAATTCATGACTGCTTAGTTCAGGAAGCAAAGAGAACTTGAATGCAAGGATCCAGATATCATATAATTAATTCCCAAGGCCACACCCTGAGTGGCCAACTTAGTCCAGCCATGTTCTCCTTCCTGACATTTACCACCCATTAATCAATTCAAATTATTCATTTGTCCAATGGATTAATCCACTAATTAGACTGCAGCTCTAATAATCTAGTCATTTCACCTCTGAACATTTCTGCATTTTCTCACACAGAAATTTTCAGGAGAAACCTCATATCTAAACCATAACAAACCATAACAAAGAAGAAACATAAAGTTGAATGAGACATGACATTTCTCATTTGAGTGAAGACAATCTATCATAATAGATTGCTTTTTGATGACAGTAAATATTGTTTATGAGTTATCTAATAAGAAGAAAACATTAGCACATTGGTGGCTCAATAATTGGGAGGATTGAATATCTTGCCCTTTGAAACAACCTGGAGGGCTGATCTGTCTTCAGTAGCCATCTTCGTGACCTGTTCAGAAACATTTTGCTTTGAGCCTTAACCTTGTTCAGTGGGATTTTCTCCTGTATCCCACTGTGGTTACTGTTGAACCACAAGGACATCACTCCCTGATTTATTTTCTGTTTGTGATGATGGATGATATTACCTGATAAGATGATATCCTCTGGAACTTATTACATCCCTTGATGTCCTTCTCCATTCACAACCATTGCTGTTACTCTTTGGATAAGACTGTATGTCTATCCAGGGGCTGATAATTCTCTCATGAAGGAATTCTGTATTTTTATACCTATAGAAGTTACTTTCATGACCACACCAAATCAAAAAGAGGCAGTTGCTGAACATCTGTAGTTTTATACATTTTAAAGGTGACAGTGTAATGATTTACCAGAAGTCATGCAATGGATTACAGCACAATGGGAACCAGGAACCAAGTGCTGTGGTTTCTTAAAGCAGGACATTTGCCACTGCATGGAGTCATACCTTTATTAGGCTTACCTGTAAGAATGAAAGTGGTAAGAAATTCATAGGAAAATACAGGGGAATCTTGCCCATTTAGTTTTAGTATATGAGATATTAATGCTATTACAAACTTAGTAAAAGTCCAATAGATTATGGTTAATTTGACTCAGGAAAGACATTTTTACTTGATTTCTTTTAATTCATTGCAGTCATTTCCTTTGAGAAAGCTCATTAACTGAACCAAAAATAGAAGTATAAGTTGTTCTTTGCAATTTAGAACATCTATATCTAGGTACAATTTGTGTGTGGGGTGTGTGTGTGTGTGTGTGTGTGTGTGTGTGTTTGAGATACTTAAAATTATACAAATATAATTATGCCTGCTTAAAAAAGAATTTTAGGTAAGGTAAGCAAATTGAATTACATTTTTATGTTAGGTTATATTTTTCTTCTTAAGACACTAATTTTAGAGACTTATAATTAGGTCAAAAGCTGAACACTTTAAGTATCCATAACCTAGCAAATCATATATCCTTAGTCCTAATTCCCAATGATTAAGCAGTCTTTGTCATTCTTGAATATGAAAATAGCTCAGAAAACGTTTTAATATAGGGAAATCATTCTAATGGAACCCTGCTGTCTTAATTCCCTTGCTCAGCTCTATATGTTTTAGGACTTCTATATTCAAGGCCTGGCTACCCTTCAAAATCCATTAAGGCTAAGTTTTTATCCTCAAATGTGATGATGATTTAACTGAAAATAGGATCTATTGATTGACAGAATTCATTTTTCTCTTGAGTTCTATTCATTGTGATTGCTTTGCTAAATATATGTGGTTAGAATTGCTCCTTGTGGCTGCTTAACCTTTGGCATTTCCATACCTGGCTTGAAACATTCTGCTGGCTGAAATCTAGATGTAGGTTTCATGGGCTCAAAGGATGATCTTTACAGTGTAGTTTTGTTTTAGGTTTATAATCCTTATAGAACCATAGATCACTCACTAGAGCCACAGAGGGACCAATCACCAGGTTATGTATTGAATCCAGAGGCCACAAGTGTCAAAGTGTGTGGCAGCAGCAACAATTGGCCTTTTAATAATGGAATGAGAATGCTTCAGCAGATCTACTCTACCCCTTCCTAGCTAGGAAGTTTTTAGCTTTTGAAGCTCATAATCCCACCATCAGGAATTTTGATTTAACTGGTCTTAAATTGGGCCAGGCATAGGGAAACATTAAGCAATTCTTAAATGACTCTTGTTTCCAGTCAAGGTTAAGGCCCATTGATATATCCTCAGGGATCAGAGATGTTCATCAGGTGGATAGGAGGGAGAATGTCAAGTATACTCCAAGGTAGGACCCACTTACTTTCCCATTTGATCAACATCACAGCAAAGCACACACTTGATAAACTAGATCTCATAATGATTATATTTGCATATATTAGAAAAACAATTGTTGCTAATTATTTGAATTGGATCACTTCTATTATGTTTACACTCAGAATATAGGGTCCATGTGCATAACTAGGACTTGAGATGCTTTAACATAGGTAAATAATAGCTTGGGTTTAGTGGCTTTATTTAGTATCTAGCATTCCACCACACCGAAGACAACAATAGAAGTCAAATATAATGAGATTTCAACTATTCCTGTCGTAATTTTATCTTTTGTTTTAAGGGTGGTCCTTCTACAAACTAATGTGAACTTTGACACTTTGTACATATTACCCATGGCTTCTAAATGGAATCTGGCTTCTGAAGCTGAAAGGTAATTTGAGAGATATGATTTGGACACTGAGATATTGGAATTACTGGCTGATGTCACTAGTATTGGTCGTTTTCAATTTGCAAAATTCATGAAGAATAAGAAACTTAGCACATAGTATAAGAATAAGAAACTTTTTGTATAGTTCATGGGAACAAAATATGCCTTCCAATAAACAATTGACATAAAAAGAGCTACACACTTTGGTAGTCCTAAACGATGAACTCACAAATGGAGCAAATAAATCTTGGGTTTAAATATTAGAAATTTAAGGAATGAAAAGATCACAAAAGATGGATTAAGAAAGCAGTTGGAAAGTCAAGGTGTAGTAACATATCTAAGTTCCCAATCGGGAAGTGTGTATGGATTCACCCATTAATGTGCAAACATTTGTGCTCTTAAAAGGGAAGAGGGTGGATTAGGCAAACTCTCCAGAGAGAAAATACTTTAATACATTATGTATTTTTTTAAGCATGGGGTAAGATATATTGATAACATGATACTTTAGAGAACAGTATATATGTGGTATTACCACTATTTAACATGGGTTTGTAAAGTACATAATTTTGTTTAAACACAATCATGTAACTCCATAACTCATCTGTCCTTAGAGCAAAGGATTGCCATCTTTTCAAACTGGGACTTTTAAAAAAGGATATACTAATGATAAATATCCCCCTTCCATCACCCATCATCATCCCTAATTGCACAGTACTTCTTTTAGGAATCAGATCTTCTTTTTGAAACTGTAAAGGAAAAATGCCTACTGCTTTTATTCACACAAAAATGCCATTAGAAGCAAAACAACAAATACTCTTGTGATGATTTGCAGTACCTGCTCCTCCTTGAAGTATAGTTTTTAGAGAAGTTCAGCTAGTAGGTGAACAGTTTTCCTGAAGGAACTAGAGAGCTTCATATGCATTTATTTCTATGTGATCGTTTCTTGGTGCCATTGCTGCCTAGAGAGGAGAGCAGGTTCTCTAATGAAAGGTATGGGTGTGCAGGCTTTGCTGTTGCTCTTAGCCAATGTCTGCGATGTGGTGTGAAACTAGAGGAGAATTGTAAAGTAATTTCTATTATATCACACAGATCATGACAACATTAAATATTAGCATCTGTCACTCTTCTCTGAGAAAAAGTTTTATAGAGGACTGCCTTTTGCCCACCCCTATCTCCAAAGATCTTTACACAAATTTTGCAAGGAAAAATTTAAAAATAAGACTGAATGATCAACGAGGAAAATATAATTAGGTCTTGAAAACCTTAAGTGGATACAGACACATACATGAATATATACTTACATTTTTATAAATGTAGCCATTTTTCTTCCTACTTACAGACATAAATCGGTTTAACTCATATGTCTTGTGCCTTGAAATCCTTTACCCCTATGAAGACATTGTCCTTGATTTGCCTTCTGTTTATTATTGAAATAAATGTCATATCAGGGGCTTCACAGATTGATCATAGGGGTGTTTCTTAGAAATCCTTGCTCTACAAAGTAAAAACAGATACTATTCAAAAGGAAAGAGAAATGATTAGCTATTTTGCCCCTTGTGTGGATTGTACAATTGTCTAATTAACACTGAGATAATTTTTTTTTTCCTGCAAGACAGCTGTGGATAGGCTTTTGATTTAGAATTAGAAGATCAGGTGTTGTTTCTGGCATGGCCATATGGTGACTTGGGTCCATCATTTATCTTCTCTGATCTTCATCTCTCTCATTTGCAAAGGGAAGATGATAATTTTGCCTCACAGAGGAATTTTATGGATTGATTTATAAATCCTTTGTAAACTGGAATGGATTATGTAAATAATTATTTGCTAATATTCTATTGCAATTTATCAGTTATATGAGGTATCAAATATGTATTGCTTCACATACCCTCAAAACAACATGTTGGGTAGTGTTCTGGTTATCAATCACCGCATAACAAACTGCTTAGCCTTCCATATCCATGGGTTACATATTCGTGAATTCAACCAATCACAGACTGAAAATATTCAGAAAATAATTGTATTTGTATTGAACATATGTGGACTTTTTTCTTGTCATTAAAATACAGTAGGCATTGTGCAATAGAGTAGAATATCTATTTACATAGAGTTTACATTTTATTAAATAGTATAAGTAACCTAGAGATGACTTAAAGTATACAGGATTATGTAAATAGGTTATATGCAAATATTGTGCTATTTTGTATAATGGAGTTGAGCATCTGAAGATTTGGTATCTACAGGGAGTCAAGGAATCAATCCCTCTCAGACACCAAGAATGACTGTATTCCAAATTTCAATCCCTTTTTGCAAAATTTTACACAACAGAAATTTGAAAAACCTCAACTAGTATGTGTCCCTAATTCATTTGTGGTATGAGCTGGAGTAGCTGGGCCAGGATATCCAGGATAATCTGGAATTGGGGTCCTTGGGCTTCTCTCCACCTCTTTCTCCCCCCTAATATCACATTCTTTAAATTTTCTCCATATGGATTTGACTTCTTGCAAACTGCATTATTCCTCAGTGTTTCCCTGTGAAGCATTTGTAGGCATTTGAGTTGTGAATATCCTCATAAATAAAACTTAAAATCAAACAAGTGAATGGGAATAAAAACAGAAGTAAGTAGAGAGACCACAGTATAATTCAAGATTCTAACATGTATAAATGGTGGGAGTCTTCCTGATGTGAGCTTTGCTGTACTGCTTGGCCAAATCCTAATTTGAAATGGAGCAGAGAGTGGGAGGAGCAACATCCAGGTGATCTCAGGGAAGTCACTCCTGTGTGATAACCAGCTTGTAAGAGTGCGGAGCTAAAAAAGAAAAAATAGAATTAGGAGCTGTTAGGCTTAGGAAAGGTCTCTACTCAGAATGGGCAGCATCATCTCAACTGTAATCTGTTGACCAAAGCAGTCTTAAGACTATCCAGTATCAAAAGAGAGAGGACAAAAGTCTTACCTCTTGACAGGGGAATGACCATGTCAGCTGGTTTTGAATCCAATATTATTAATTATCTTTTAAGTTGTATGTTTCTTTTTTCTGATGTACATTTAATAAATAAATAGCTACTGCTTCTTACATGATACACAGACATATAGAGACACACAAAACATTGCATGCAGTAGGCAGCTATTTTGTATTTTATCATCTAGAAATATCCAATCACTTGACATTTGCACTCACTTTTGTTACATTGACAACTGATATATTATATATCCCCCTCAGGTGCAGTAAACTTGTGAAATGTCAAGGGAAAATATTTACACTTTATTTTAGGCTATTCTAAGTACACAGAATAATAGAATTCTGATGCCTAAGGCAGCCTGGTGATGAAAATATTTTAAGATGTGGGTACTATGGAGGCAGCTACCACCTCTGCATAAAACCCAAGCATGTTTTTCATAATCTTGAAATGTAGAAATACATTTTTGGTACAGGGAGTATGTCAGGGTGGGTGATATGGCCACTTTATTCCTGAAATTCTTCATTAATGAGACCATCACATTTCCTTATCAAGTCAGAAACAGAGGATTCATATTTTTAATAATTTTACATGTTTTCTTATTAGCACTTCTTGTTGTGAAAGCATGAATTTTACAACGTGTTTAGTAATCATGACAAAATTTTTGCTATGGCCATCCCTTAATATCTGAAGTTGAGGTTGAGGGACTATTTGCTCTCTTGTTTGTTTTTGTTTTTGTTTTTGTTTTTGTTTTGGCACTGGGGAATGAATCCATGGGCGATCAACCACTAAGCCACATTCCCAACCCTTCTTATTTTTTATTTTGATACAGGATCTGGCTAAGTTGCTTAGGGCCTTGCTAAGTGGCTGAGGCTATCTTAAACTTGCAATCCTCTTGCCTCAGCCTCCTGAGCCACTGGGATTACAGGCATGTGCCACTGTACTGGCTGTTTATTTTTTAACTGCGTTATTTTCCATCCTTTTGGAGAAATTCCAGTACCAGTTTTCCTCTTCTATCCATTGCATCACCTCATTGACATCTATTTCTCTTTCTCCTCTTGCTCTATATTTGAGAGCAAAATATTTCTAAAATGATTTGTCCATGTAGCACAGTGAAGTCCACCTTAGGAAGACTCACACCATTATGCATGTCAGGATCTTGAACTCTACTATGGTCGGTCCCTCTGCTCACTTCTGCTTATACTCCATTTCACTTGCTTGACTCAAAGTCTTATTTATGAGGATATTCACAGCCTCAAATGCCTACGTATGTCTCATGGGAAAAATTGATGAATAATGCACACTGATATACTACCTTTACCAAAAATAGAGCCTTCAGGGTTTATTTATTTTTTTCCCATTTTTCTCCTATTTGTTTACACATTTCGAACATGGTCAAAAAGTACTTTTACCTACTTTCCCACATTTATCTGCTATTAGAAGAAACTTCATTGGTAATATCTAACACTCAGGCTCCTTTGGAGACAATGGGGAATGGTATAGTGTGGCACATGGAGGGACAGACTGCACAAATGAGGCAGAGGCATTACTCAGCTCTAGTCAGATGAAAATACAGACCTATTATTACCAAATTCTAGTCAGATAAAAATGTAGACCTATTATTACCAAGTTCCATTGGCATGTGAGTTCTCCTGATCTGTAAATGTCATTATTATTTAAAATTTTAAACAAAAAAAAAAATCCTATGCCAATAGATCTTATCTATGAACCCAATTCTGCCCATGGATCACTAGATTGAATCTTGACTTGTATCTTCCTGTTGAGCTCTAGATTCATCTCTAACTAGTCCCATGGCATCTTCGTCGAATATATGAACTCCACCATGCTTCATAGGCTCAAATCAGAACTTTTAATATTTTCCTCTCATACTTTCCTTTCTCAGGAAATGGTACCATTATAAACTTAGTAATTTGACTTGATCACATTTTTTCATATTTGGGAAGAATATAATAAGAACAACCCAAATCACAAGCAAGTTATATAATTTATAATATTTAAAATATGCTTAAATACCTTCATTTCTTCCTGTCTTCCTCACCACCATCTTAATCTTTGCTCCAACTTCACTCTCCTTGACCATGCAATAGCTTTCAGATCAGTTTCTGCTTCTCTTCCTTCTCCTTTTCAATCTATACTCTATCAGCACTGGAGATATAGCTGTCAACTATAAGGAAAACAACAAAAACAACAAAATTGTTTCTCTGAATCAAATCTTGGCCTAACTTCCATTGAAATGAAAGTGGCAATGTTTTCCACAGCTTACATCTGATAACACCATCCCTCACTCATTGTGAGCCACATTAGCCTTCCCTGTCACTAAAGAAGCCAGCACTTGTCCATATCAGGATAACGGCATTTGCTTCCCCTGTTGCTTCAAATAGTTGGCTTTTTCTCTCTTTCATGTTCTAGCTCAAATGTCTCCTTAGAGACATTTCCTGATCATCTTTCCAGTAGCCTCCTGCACCAGGGTTCTCTCTGTAACATTATTCTGTTTCCTTTCTTCATTAAAACACTGCATTTTATTATAGTTTTAATTATTTATTTACTATCCCTCCCCTTAAACCAAAATAAAAACTCTACAAAAGCAACTGGGGCTCTTTTCTCTCTTTCACTCTTACTCTTTTTCTCACTCTCACTCTCTTTCTCCCTCTCACCCTTACACTCTGTTCAGCTGCTCATAAAATCTCTTGCATGAGTTCCTGCATCTGGAGTAGTTTTCTCCGTGCTTTCGTTGGTGCCGTGACTCGGATGGGCTCTTCCACTGCCACTTAGGCAAGTGGAATCCCATTGGATGCTCCAGACCGCCCCCCACTCCACTGGTTGCTCGTCTCACCTTCCATTTGCCCGGATGTGCAGCTCCACATTCACCACCAGCTTCGGATTGGAATATCAGGACCTCACAGGGAAAGAATTGGAGCTTCGCTACAAGTGCACTCTCCAGAGGAACTATCCAGACCCCAACCCCTGCTTGCTGCAATGACCTCTCCCTCCCCCGAATCAGCTCTATGTCCACACCCAGCAGGAAGCAGTTACGTAAGATGGATCTTGGCCCGTGTGCCCAAAGGGTTGTTTTTATAAAACCTAAATTGGGCGAATGAAAGGAACAAGGCTGTAGCCATTTGTAACTTGATTCCGCCCCCTCCCTGTACACCAGTTTTTAATTTAGATCATTAGCTTTCTTGTCAGTCATTGGTCCAATTAGCCCACAGGCTTTTGAATTTTAAATAAAAAAAAAAAGAAAAGCAACTGGGCACATGGCACTTTCAAAATAAATATCTAAGGTAATAAACAGTTTGGGTACCTATAAAAACACATTTAGCATGAGGATGTCACTATTTTACAAAAAGCCTCCTGTGTTGTCTAGACCTGGCTATAGCAATCATGTTGGTGAGAACCAGGTTTTCTCACACTTGAACCTGCTCTAAACTCAGCATTTCATAGATACTCTGCTATGAGCATCTCTCAGCTCAAACTCCTGTTGGCTAGCCTCTTATTCATTCTGTTCCTCCTTCAAATGTCAACTGACGGTTGTTTTGTCAGAGTAACCTCCCTGTCTGATTCCCATCCCACAACCTGAGACATGTATAGGTTCCTCCCAAACTGTATTTTCATGGGCTTTCTTTTTTCTTTCTTTCTTTCTTTCTTTCTTTCTTTCTTTCTTTCTTTCTTTCTTTCTTTCTTTCTTTCTTTCTTTCTTTTTTATCTTTATCCTGATTGAAATAAACCTATTTTCTTGAGACTATCATCCATAAGAAACAAGGCTATCATGTTACTGCAAACTTACTATACTCTTAAATACTTCCCAAAGCAGAACTAAGACCAACATTTGCCGACAAGCAAATGTTGATGATTTGTAGATGAGAGGCAATTAAAAATGGAGAACTTACCTTTCTGTGATCCCTGTTCCCTCAGAGCACACATCAGTTAATATTAAAAGAAATCATAGTATGGCACAGGTTCCCACCCTCATGTGTTAAAGCAGGGCCTTCTTTCTGTAAAATGACCTCCATAAATTTTAGGAAACATGAAGGATTTGCCTTAGACCCACTCCTGTCAGCCCCCATCAAGTTTGCTGTTTTCTCTCCTCCTCTGGACCCATGCTTTTTTTCATGTTTGTCACCTGCAAAGCTGTGTGAAGGTACCTTGCCATAATCCCCCAAGTGATCAGCATGGTAGATTTCCATTTGTTACTCTTTGGTACCCCTGTCAATCCCTGCCAACATATGTGCTTCTGCTCTGGAAGTGCTGAGGGTTTTGAAACATTCAGTATGGAAGCACCCCATTGAGCAATATTTAGAAAAAGAAAGAAGGTGCCTTGATTTCTGTTGAATTACACATCCTGACAATAAGTAGATGCCAGTGATCTACAGATTTTTTAGAGAAATGTTTGATTACTTCTTTAGATATTCTAGCCACCCCTCTTAGGATTAAGGCATAAACCCCTGAAGCCCTGAGTGAGGTATAAATTCAACAACTATTCTATACTTTTCTCAGAATCGCCTTCTCTACCTGATGACTGAGGTTTTGATGTACTTCAAACACATCTCTCTTCTGGGAGAATCTTTTCACATTCCTTCTATACGTAGAAATCTGAAGAGCATGTCCCATTCATTTCCTGATATGAAATACAATTGAGAATTGTCCACTATACCCCTAAATTTTCTTTCAGTGGGGACACAAACCAATATGGCAGTCAGGCAGATTTGGAAACCTGTTGAATTCCATTGAAAAATACTGCAATTCAAGCATGATGAATCACCTAAAATTGCTATGTATTTTGACACTACACAGGCAAAATATTTAATATGGTTTTGGCATCACAGGGTCAGTAATGCACCTAGCACATGGATATACTTATCACCAAGCCATTATAAACAACAGGGATCCCAGCCAATGCCTCCTTATTTCTCCTTTTCCCCATACTATCACTGAGGATTCCAAAGAATTTCATATGCATATAAAAAGGAAAAACACTAATGGGAGATCAAGGTCTAGGAATGGTGAAGAAACCACTCTTGCAGAGAATGTTCTTTCAATCTGTACAGTGACTAATCTTTTCCATAGAAAAAAATTTCCACTCCATAAATCTGCCATACTTTATGAACAAATGCAAAATAAGATGATAGACACCAAGCAGTCTAGAGACAACCTGACCTGCCTTTTACTGCCTTCAAGCAGCCAATTTGAGTTCTGAGCAGTGAAATGAGTCAGTGCTTGAGAAATACAGAACACCAGGAAAGACTTCGAGATATGTTGTTAAAATAAGGAGTTAGAACCAAATAGAAATCTTACATTTAGGAAAATTAGTAGAGATGGAGCCACCCCTGAAAGCAAATGTTTAAATCAAGGAGAATAAAAATCATTGCAAGGGAAACACAATTAGACAAAAGGAAGACTTTTCCATTTTTAATGTTCTGCTTGTAGAGAAGAACCAGTGAGGATGAATAAATATGAATAGAAACAAAAATCATTACTGTGAATAACTTATTTTGCAAATAACTCATATATATTACTTTTTAAATATTTAAATATATTGTGTGATTTTAAAATGTATTCACATCACATTAAGACTGAAAGCATTGAAGTTTTTTGTTACTTTTTTAACCACAAGCCACAGTACCAAATGTCAATATTTCATGTCAGTGGTGAGGGATTATAAGAAAGAATTTTTCACAGTAGGCATCAATGTATTCAAATATGCACAACCACAGGGATTCTTGTTGTAATTAAATCAAACTCCCACCAGGGGGAGCAAGGGAATAAATCTGAATGCCCTATATCCAGGGACCTTTCCAATTCAATGTACACTAGATTCTAGAGAAAACCGCTCAGTATTTTTTGTTTTTTCCCTCCTCCTCCTCCTCCTCCTCCTCCTCCTCCTTCATCTTCTGGTGAATCATTTACAGCCTGCATGTCACTGTGGGAAGTTTCTTTCAGATTTATTTTCTCTGGTTTCGCAGCCGCTTACTTTTGTTATAAATCCATGCTGTGGTTGAACAGCAAAGCAATATTCCAGCAAACTCCAGCAGAGATGCATTTTCCTACAGGATTTTTGAAATCTTTCACATTCATTTACAGCCGTCTTTCCCAGTGTCTTGCCAAAGGTAGCACTCCAATAACTGAGCCTGGGGACTGGGGGAGGGGATAAAATTAGAAGAGGAGGGGTCACAATGCTTAGGAGAGCTTTTGGAACTACTTAATGACTCAGAAAGATGAACTGGAGAGGCAGGCAGGTCAGCACAATAGAATGTAATTAGCAAATGCAATTATCATCAGCATATAAGTCCCTCCCCCTTGACATTCTCCTTTGTATCGCCAAGGCAACCCAGGCAGTCTCCTGTTTTTCCACCTCCTCCATTCCAATGCAGTTTCCCTCCCCTTCTCACTCACTGACTTTGCCCTAGGGGTTGATTTCAAGCAGGTTGCACCTGGATAACATGGGTGGGTGTGGAGGATGGGAAAAACCTGGGAAAAGGAAGAGAGGGTGAAGAGTAAAGACCTAGGTTTCATAATTGTAATATTACATCTTGATGGCTCTCACTGTTTTGCAGATATAACCTGGGCTAGTTTAGGAATTTTTATTCTTTGTGACCGTCAGCTGGCAAGAACAATGCTCTTCTTTCCAGTTCAACATGGCAATTTGCAGATGAATAGATGAATACCCAAGCACTTCTCTGCTCTAGTATACATTTCACACATTTAAACTTGTCACCAGAATTAGTTTGTTGCGAGATAAACAACGTTTCAAGTTCATTTTCAAGGTAACTAACAAGGTAACTACAAAAGAAATGGAGTTGACTAATACATATAGTAGTAACATTTGAGTAAGAAGTCATATTAAAAAATGATAGAACCTTTTGAATTTTTTATTTAAGGAGTTGACGATATGGAGCAAATACATAATGTTTTAAATAATACAACACTAACCCTAATATTACAATAAAATACATTTGGAAATGAGAATTCTGAACAGTTGGAAAAAAAGTTATAGAAACTAAATGAAGCAAATAACTCCAATAATAGCAAAACCTTTATTGAATGCTTTCTGCATGCCAGGCAGTATTTTAAGCACTCATTTGATTCTCAAAAGAACCCTAGGATGTAAGTATTTTTATCACATTTTTTCCAGATAAGAGAACTGAGGAATAGAGATAATTTGAGATGATTTAGCAGTATAAATCACCATGTTATACCACTGCTTCTCATGTTCAAATTTGTTACAATTTGCTTATGATGTTATCTTTGTTGTATATCCTTTTAAGAAAGAAAGAGCAGAGGAAGGTAGGTGGCTTCATAAAATTAAATGTAATTTACCTTCATGGCAATGACCTTATGAATTTTGGAATCAGAAGTGAGTTCATGTTTAGGCTCTACCACATACTAGCCTCAGGCTACTAAGGCAGGCTAGCCACAGTTTCCATGTATGTAAAGAGATCTAAGAAGAGCTACCTATTTTCCAATCTTCTGACTTCCCATTAGGACCTCATCCTATCCACCTTTTTTCCCCATGTGTGCCTTGTCCGCACCATACTTTCAGATACTTTCTCTGTCTTCTTGGTAGAGAAGAAAGGATTTGATAAACTCATTTAAGTAATATTTCAGTTTCACAGCACCTAGGATATTAACACATTTTAAAAAGACTCAACCAAAAATGAAAATGCTTACACCAAAGGCATAATAATTTCTTTGTGAATTCTTGGAAAGATGAGCTCCTTACTGCAACTATGTCCTCACTTGTACTCTCTTAGTTATTTGCATTTTCTTCTAATTTCTTAACTGTTGCTCTCTCCACATTAGTCATAAATATGCCCATACAGAGACAGAATATCTTTTCAGAACACTCCTCAAACCCGCCTAGCCCCACATAAGGATGTCGCTAACATTGGTGATGCAACCACAAATCAGGCCTCTCATTTTTTGGCTGTATTTTCCTCCAGAGGATATTTTATGAGAAAGAAATCAATATCAAAGACTGTCCATTTCATTTTATATAGTGTCCTTGAATGTGATGTTTAAATGGTTTATCTCACAAAAAAACCTGCTGTCTGCACTGCAGACATTGGAATTGAGAGGTAAACAACTTTTACTTCAGTAGGGATCCATATCTCTTTGCTGGTTAGAAAATGTGCTCCCAGACCAGGCATAGAACCACCCTATGACCCAGCTATTCCACTCCTTGGTATTTTTCCTAAGGAATGAAAATCATCATACTATAGTGATACATGCATACCCATGTTTAGAGCAGCACAATTCACAATAGTCAAACTGTGAAACTAGCCTAAGTTACTGTCAAGGTATAAATGGGTAAAGAAAATGTGGCATATATATATATATATATGTGTGTGTGTATATATATATATATACACACACACACACAATAGAGTTTTACTCAGCCATAAAGAAGAATGAAATTATGACATTTTCAGGAAAATGGATAGAACTTCTAGCATTATGTCAAGTGAAATAGCCAAATTCTGAAAGTCAAGGGACATAAGTTTTCTGTCATAGGTTGAAAATAGACAAAGGGGAAGAAAGTAGGAGGGGAACACATGCAAATTGAAGGGACACCAGGAGAATAGAGAAAGGGGACTAGGAGAAGGGAGGAGGGAAGGAAACGTGGAGGTCCAAGGGAATGAAACCAAAAAAAGTTACACTGTAATAGTATGCACTGGTACAGGAATGTAACAACAAATCCTACTATTATGTATAATTATAATGCACCAGTAGAATACATATATAATTTTAAAAAAGAAAACCTGCTTTCAATCTCTAAGAATAAGACACTTTAACTGGAACTATAGTCAGACTTCAACTTGTTAAACACCAGAATAGAAAAAAAAAATACTAGTTGGTGCCTGTTGGGTAGACTTTAAATTTGTTAATATCTCCCAGTTGTAGCCATAGAGTTTAACCACTCCCTGAGAACACTAAGACTGTGGGAAAGGAAAGTTTGAATTTGGAAGAGACAATTCTCTACACACACACCTGAGAATCCATCTCATTGGCTTTAATGATCAAGAAGTATCATGATCTTCAATGATCAAGAGAAGAATATTGCTACTGTCAGGACTTGGCTGCTGAATGGTGTAGAGGGTTTGCTGTCAACGATTTTGCTTATACCCAAAATTCCAACTCATAATGTCTTATGAACTAAGAAAATGTATTTCACATTATAGACCTTCCAGATTAACCAGTTCCAGGGTGATATGAATCATTAAATCAGCAATGCAATCATAGGGGCAGAAGAAGGTGACACATTTCCTCATCCCTCATGAAGGTCAAGGCTAATATTTTTGTAACAAAAACAACAACAACAACAACAACAAACAGTTTAACAAGAGAAAAGCAAAACAAATGTATTCAGTCAAAATTGCATGTGACATAGAAGCCTTCAGAATCAAGAGCCAAAGACCCAGAGATCTTTCTGTTTTTAGCTTAGATTTGATGAAGACTGAAAGCTGTGTAGAAATGTGATTGTACAACATAGTTTGAGCAAATGTCACAGGCTAAAAAGGGAAACTCAGGTCTAACTGCTCTGATTCTCTGTGGCTTATCTATGTGGCACTTCTTTCTCCTGGGTTGAGGGCAGGACCTCCACATTAAGAACTTAACAACAGACAAGGTAGGTCAGACAGTTTATTTATGGGCTGTTCTTATACAGAACAGTGGGAAAAGGTTCAAGTAGGATTTCTAGGTATTATGACTGGTTTCAGGAGAAGGGCTTCTGGTTCCTATGACCTGTCCTGGTGGAGAAAGAAGTCTGGGGAAAGGTCAAAAAGAGACTGAGTCTGAGACCTCTCCAGTGTTCTTCAGTTCAAAGTACTCAGCATGCCAAAGATACTACCTTTGCAGTATCATTTTCTGAGTTAAACATAATTGAAGACAGAGTTTCTCACGTCATTTGCTTCTGCCATCCTCACATTATAGGTTAAGTTCCTTGTCTTTGTCCCCTTATGAACACAATATTATCTTGTACTACTGACAATCATATCCTCAGATGGTAACTCCCAGTGTTCCAGAGCAAGGGCAGTGGGGAGAGCATGCAGTCTCCTGTCTACTTTTACCAAGTTTAGACCTTGTGCTTGAGCCTGTCTCAGTTGATCTGCCTCTTTCCATCCAGCTTTGTATTCCTATATGTAAGTCACTGACAGGGCAAATGCCAGTACTTTAATTAGAATAGAATGTCCAAGATCCATCTTTGGTTCATCCCCATTCAACAGCCACGTCTGTGAAACAAAGGGGTTCTTTTAGCAAGGAAGAAGTAGGCAAGTGTTGACCAATGTTGTCTGGACAGGTGTCAGTGAACATGGTCGATAACCTAGGAAGTTAATTATAAATCATTTTCTCTGCCATAACTCTGCTTTATTACTCTGGGACCTTGAAGGATATATGACAACATGGTTTCGTTTTGCTGTAGAAGCAAATGCAGGGTGCTGGAACACTAGCAGATTCCAGGAACAGGAAGGAAGCCAGTGAGGCCAGTGGATAGGCCTGCCTACAAGGCCCTTAGCAATATGAAGCAAAGTTGTCAAGGGGACATGGCTGTCCTGAATTTAATTTGCAGGGCTCAGCCCATGAATCCAAGAGGACAGAGGAGAAAAATTAGTCAAGGGTCATGTTCTCTAGTGAGTGATTCATCCCCTATGATGTGGGAAGGAGGGTTTGCCTTCTAATCCTGAATCTGTAGTATGGAACTTTCTAACCTTGGACAAGTCGTACCATCTTCCTGGATCTCATTCTGTTCTATTTGTAAAAGGTAAGTGACTTTTCAGATTATCTGAGATTGATTTCAGCTTCAGTATTCTACAATTCTTTGTGTCTAATATCTGATGAGGCAAGTATCTCACTCTTCATATGTGTTGAGAATAATTATAAAAATGTCACACAAAAGATTGTCAAAATAACTTTCTTTCAAAATTAGTTTGGGAATCAATTTAATCCAGGAATGAAAGTAGAATTATTTTAAAGCACTACTAGCTCATAATTGTAGGAATTTCTATTGGTCCAAATATTGAGTGGCTAAAACATTGTTTGTTGATAATAACATGTTTTTGTAATTTTGAATGAATTGCAATATTTTCTTCCCTGAAGGGAAGATTGCCCTGTTGATCTTTGTATCCTAATTTTAAAGAATCAAAAATTGTTAATAAAAACCAAAATCATTTGCCTGGTGCAAAGGCACATACCTATAATCCCTGTGACTCTGGAGTCTGAGGCAGGAGGATCTGATGTTCAAAGCCAGCCTCAGCAATTAAGTGAGGCCCTGAGCAAGTTAGTGAGAACCTGTCTCAAAATTAAAAACAAACAAAAAAACAAATTTTAAAAGGGCTGGGGACTGAGCTCAGTGGTAAAGATCCCCTTGGTTTAAACCCCTGTATAAAACAAATACACACACACACAAAAGAACAAAGTCGTTAGTTTTTTCTCAGTATGTTTCAGATAGTTAAAGAAAACATCATGCCAAATTAGGAGAACATTGGCAGGTTCCCAAGTTCACATCATTCATCAGTTTAGTTCTGTAATATTCATTTTTTAAACCAATCAAAGATTTGAACTTGCTGAACATGAGGGATTTATAATATGGCCAAAATCAGCCCTCAGTGAGTCATTTTAAATAGTCGACATTTTTTTGTTCTCTTGCTCAAAAGGATCTAATTATAAATTTGCTGAGAAACAGATGTTGTATAAATCATTCTCATGGGGTTGGCTGTTTAAAAGCTGTTAATTCTTTCATTTACTCAATATACAAGTCATAGTGCCTATCAATAGGCACTATTTTAAAGTCTTGGGGAGAGCTATAAACAAAGTCCCTGGGCTGTAGACTTTTGCTTGAAGTATATCCATGTCTATCTTTTATATGTCAAATGGAGTAACTTGGAAAAAATGGAGTAGGATATTGTCCAAGGGTTTTTAGAGACATAATTCTTAAATGAATGCTGCTGCTTCAAATGATACTGCTTTCCAGTTTTCATTCTTTAACTGTTAATATCCTTTCATGTCACTGACAAGCAACATGGAATTTTTAAACAGTCTTTCATACACAAAGGATTTTTCAACTAGACCAATAAACTTGCTTGTTCATTTCAATAACTACGGGCACTGTGGTTCGTAGTAAAGAAATTGGATTTGGAATGAGAAGCTTAAGGTGAACCTTGCCATGTGGACTCAGGTGAGTTGTTCAACTTGTCTCAGTTGCCATCTCATACCTAAAACGGAGCCCAGGAATGGTGCTGCGCCAGGTTATCTTAAGGCTATGGTAGAATGTAATGTTCTGTTACTCAAACTCCAAAATATACCCTATTATGCCAAAGTCTAAAATACTGACATTTAGTTAAAAAATATCAGCTAAATTTATTGCAGACCTTTAATATAAAATGTACTCACTAAAATGAATAAAAAGGTAAATAGTTTTTAACAAACATGAAATTTTTAGTCAGAATATCCGTTCATTTATAGAATACATCAGGTAAGACAAGTCTTAAAAATGTGTCAGTTCATTTCATTTTCCTTAATTTGGTTACAGTAAATCATAATAGCACACTCAAAGCAGAACTGATAGAAAATACTTCAACCTCTGTTTATCTAAAAAGGGATGAGCACAGATAATTCATTTTAGAAAGAGAGCTTTTTGCATTCCAAACAGCACATGTAACCTATGAGCATACTTTTCACTATAGTGACTATATCACCCTTTGGAGATTGAATACAGGTGACAAAGGCATCCCACAGGTAGTATTGATTAACTTGCCAGGATTCCTTCAGCTCAATGAGATGATGAAATAAGTACCTGCAGAGAGATATTAGACACTCAATACAGGATGGGAAATGAACAGAACTAACTGAAAGTGCATCCCTACAGATAAGTTAAAATGGTCTTTTAACCTTCCACAATCAAGTTAAAGACTCCAAGGGGTAGAATATGAATGATGGCAATGCCCAAGGAGGCTACACTTGGAAACACATATCACTTATCTCAAGCAAAACAAGTTGTCACTTTCAGCCAAAGGTGAGCCTGACATTGTACTGAGAACTTCCTACTTCTCTCACTTTGCTAAGAATGGTGTTTATTTTTAAAATATATACTAGAAATATGTATACAATGGCATTTGATCCTTACCCACTTATAATTCTGAACAAATGGGATGAAACTCCAAGATGATAACCAGAAAACTGACACCTGGAACAAGAAAAATATCTGAATATGATGGAGTATGTCAGCTAGCAGTTCTTAAAAGAATTTTGTTGCAATCTACAATTTAAAAATCATTTGTCAAATTTCCATGTTTTCTTGACAAAGTACTGAGACATAACCTTTAGGAATCTGGGAAGTACAGAGGATATGGGTTAACAAAGATCAACATATATGTGATATTCAGAAATCAAATGTAGGAAAAACAAAAACACATATGGATATCATAAGCAAAGGTTTTATGTTTTTTTACCATTTAAATAAATTATTATGTTTTCTTATTTAAATAAATTAATTGAGTGGTGATGTTTCATATATAAACCAAATGCATTTGCAGCTCAGAAATTGCTTTGTGATATATATTCTACATAAATACCTCTAAAGCTGTTCCTTTTTCCTATGCAATAGCAATTGAATAGTCAATGGAAATCATATAATAGCTATGCAGCATTTGGTACACCACTTGTCTCATGCAGCTTCCCACCAATTTTGAGGAAGAAAAAGAGCAAAATTAGAACTAGGCTGTTATGCAATTGACAAAATAATAAGTAGGAACCCAATAAAATATGGTGACAGAACAAAGGCACGAACAACCCAGTACCAAAGACTTTTGTTTCCACCACACATAAACCTAGTTTAATATTTCAAAGAGTAAATATAGATGAGAAGTGAGATGAAATAAGTGTCAAACTGTAGTGCAAGAACATACGTGCATTAAAAGGAAATTATAATTAATTTTAAGAAAGTCTTAATGTTGAATTTAATAATATAGACTCATTCAAACTTCTTTCCTAAATAAATCTTAAATTAATATTTAACTTTGCTTTTTCCCTCAAAGACCAAATAGAAGAGGAACAGACAATATGTCCTAAAAACACAATAGCAGATAAATTTAAAAGTTCTTAGACATGGACACTGAGGTTGGTTCCTGTAGGACCAATATGCAATTTCCTCTAGATGCTGGGTCTGTTCCCTGGGTCACTGCAGAGTTCTTCCCCAATAATTGCTTTCTACCAAAAACAAACGAACAAGCAAAAAACAATCTTTTGTGGGTTAAGGAGCAGAAGGATATAAATGGCAAGTTCCCTTGCCACAATTTGGGGAAACTCTGTAGGGCATCCCATCAACAGAGTTCCCTAATGGATCAGCTAAGCCCCATTTCAACTCTCTTACCTTCCCCTTCTCTCAATGTGGCCAGTCTGCTTCTTTAACACATTCTGTCTGTCTCTCTGTCTCTGTCTCTCTCTTTCTTTCTCAGGTGTTCATCTGAAGAACTTTATTCAATACACCAGATGCATTTAAATGTCAATCTGAGTCTGCCTCCTGGAGAGCATGACCTTGACATTGGCCTCCTCCCTAATTAATTATATTTTGAAATTGCACACACTATAACAGGAAATTGGAAAAGATATGCATTTTCTTATTACTTCATCATTATCTTATTAAAATATTTTTTATTTGTATCAAAACCTTGTATAAAGCTTCTGGGTTTTTTTTTTTTTAATCACATAGTTGATAAAATTCCAATCACATCAAGAATGTAGGACACTGACAATTTCGTTTCTTGATAAAAATCATGACTTAATAAGGACAGAGAGATTTGAAAGGTCACTGTATCCAGTTCTAGTTCTAGTTTTTAAAAGCCAATAGACTATGAAAATTCTATTCCATCCTCCAAATTAGCATTAGTCATCCCTATTCAGAGATATCCCTGCCTGACAGTTCATTCAGATTTATATTCCCAGACCTTGGGCTACTAGAAAATTAAGTTTAAAAGAAATAAACCAGGCATTATATAATGAATGCTGCCTAATTTTTTAAGCACAATGTATATCTACAAATTAAAAAATTACCCTTTCTTTACTGATCGTTACCATCTACTATTTATCAAACTAGGTACTTCTCATTCATCTTTGTTAAACCTTACATAGTACAAGATATATATTATCAGTATTACACAAAGAAGAGAAACAAGATTCTTAATTTATTGGAACCTCGTTTATTTGTTTATTTAGTGGTAGTTTTGAAGTTCATTTGCCAAAGGTCACCAGGAACAGGCTGTAGTCATACAAAGCCAAGTAGATTTAGCTTGCTAGAGTAAGGAAGAACACTCCACAGGCAAGCCTTAGGAGTTTCTCATTCTGAGGAGTTATGACAATATGCTATTATTAAAAAACAAACAAAAGGCTTCTTTCTAGGTGATTTTAAGAAGAGTTGTACAAATCAAAGGATTGGCTAAAATTAACAGTTGAGAGAAGCGGGGGATATTTGCTATTTAGTTATGAAATCTTAGTAGAGATATTTAACCTGAAGGAAATGCTTATTGTTCATTTGCTTGATACATAGTTCATTTTTGTGGTTTATGAGTTAATAATGGTAAGAGGTTCAAAGAACTTCTTTACTGAATTAAACCCTGTTCCTTTGATCTGAAAGCTTCCAAGACAATCTAGCTGGATCCATTTTATCATGGGAAAAGAGTTGTCTCTGAGGAAGGGTCTGAGGAGTTTCCAGACAGAAAGGGGATCTCTACTAAGGATCAGCAGGGTCATTGACATATGTGATGGAAAAGAATTTCAGCACATGTAAGTCAGAGGCAGAGACAAAAAATGAAAAGTGGCCCGTATTCAAGGAAGAATGAGGGCAATTTCAAGAGAGAGATGGCTTCATGGGTAAAGCAAGGTATATACCTCAACAGTGAGAGACATAGTTTTAGGGTTCCACCCCTGCTCTTAAAAGAAACTTGGTGAGGGGTAGGTATAAGAAGGTATGTAGGAATGACATCAGTCTGATGATCTCAAAATGGTTTCTGGTGGTCTGGTCTATCTCCAGATCCTTAGATTGACATTGTCTTCATTATCTGATCAGTAGATAGAACTGAAATGTCCCCTAAATTATAGATTTATCAAAAAATGTATCTTTTTTAATCTATATGTTGGGAGGTTGATAGTGCACAAATGGATTTAAAGATTTCTCAGGAATTTGGGAGTAATGGGCCTGGAAAGAGACTGACCTGGGGAGTGACGGGCCTAGAAAATTATGGGGAATTTCTGAATTAAAATCATTTTTCCTTGTCCTTACTTTCTATTTCTTGTCTGCCTATTTCTTATTCCTCTATCTTACCTCAATTTTACTTATTCAACTCCATCATGTTACCTTTAGCAAGGACAAGGCTTCTAAAAAATGGATTAAATTGTCTTCTTTTACATTTGAATTTTCATTGAAGGTAAGTTTAATGTCCTATTACCATGAACTTACTATAAACTTTCTCTTTAAGCAAGTAAGAGAGTCCCCCCACACCCCACCATTTTCAGAGTTGAGTACTTTTGATCACAGTTACTAAAAGAGGACAGGGAGAGCATATGAACTTTGGAGTAGATAGCAGAAAACATTCACGTACTATGGAAGGATTTGAATTGAGGAGTTAATTTTTATATATAAATAGGATTCAGTGAAAAACTCTCATTGAAAGTTTTTGAGGTGGAAAATGACATCAAGAAAATATTAATGGAATGAATTTATAAAACTATATGAAAATTAATGAAGACCTCACATCAGGAAATGGGGATACAGACATCTTACAATAAATTTAATAAGGGGCAGATGTTTTGGAGTGCTGATATTAATTATTCATCTGAGCTGTAGTTGTCAGTGGTTCTAATGTCTTTAACTCACTGAGCAGTGAATATTAGCCCCTCCCTAAATAGGAAAATCAAGCTGATCTGTTTTAGACAGAGTGATTTTGAAATACACACGCAGTGACAGATCCTCTCGTCTCAGTTTCTTCCAGGCCTTAGAAAGCAGAACTCGAGTGACTTTCATACTCTTCATAAAATTACATAGTTTTGATTTACTGTGTATTTGTGAGGCCTGGCCATCTTCATGACCACTGCAGAAGGCTGACACAGGCACAAGTAATAGAGTGAAACTTCATCTAGCTCTAGAGTTGAATCTGGTGACCTGGCTTGACAAAACCTGCCTTCAAACATAGAAGGTAATTATGCTGAAGTTTCCACATGACTCACTTAGGGGTTTGTTCTAACTATTGGATCTGAAAATTACTCTGTGCACCAAAACAGCAACCACTTTAATATTTATTGTGATTTGGGGCTCAGAAATTAAGGTGGGACATGGCAAGGTGATTCTTCTGCTGTACCTGAGTCACTAGGCCTTACTCTGCTGGGGCTGAGCTAACCTGGAGGGTTCAGGACTACTTCAGTCACATGTTTTGTGCCTTAGTGGAGATGGCTGGATATCTGGATTCTGCTATGTTTTTCTTTCTTTCTTTTTCCTGTAGTCTCAGAGTCTCACCATTGATATCTTTGGCAAAATAACTGGACTTTTGTGAAGCTGAGGTCTGCCAGTACTCTTAATAGGTAAGTGCAGAGCTGGAATAGTTTTACCTTGTGCTAAACTCTATTGATCAAAGTTGCCATAGACCAGCAAAAATTAGGAGAGGGTCATGAGACCCCACCTCTGGATGAAGAAAATATCAAAGCATTTGGGGCCTTACATAATTTGCCATAAGAGTATATCACACTTGAGAGTATCTCATCTTGCACAAGCAGAAACTGCTCACCACTTTCTGTGCACATCAACTGCAAAAGAACTGTGGATACTTGAAAGGCTTTCTCATTGAGCATCACCCATCCTGAAGACTTCTGGTAGTTTTTACTGAAAATCTTTTATATGAACTCATTTTAGAACAATGTACCTTGTAAACAATTTGGAGTGTATTTATTCACCAGGTCTCAAAATGCCAAATTGAATTAGAGTATAGGCAATTGGAACTAGAAGAAACTTCTGAAATAGAGATAAATGTTTAGAGAGGACATGACTCTGGTTTTTGTTTTAGTAGATTGGATGACCCAGCATAAACATATAATATATTGAGTATATTATAAATATATTGTATATATACTGTTCTGAAGTATTTATATAATGTGTTTTGGAAAACTATTCAAATTATTTAGCTGCGACTGGCTAAATTGGAGAGTCCAAGTCTGCTTCACAAGTCTTATGCTTTATCAGGGATAGCTGGAAGCCTCAATTTTGAAAGTAAATTGGATTCTTGGATGAGATTGTTTTAAAACAAAACATATTTTTTTTCTGTCGCATATTATTTACATAAAGAAAATTTTGAATCCAGAATCCCATTATTAATCAATATGTACATCAAAACAAAATAATACATCTAAGGTGACTAAAAGGAAATACCATATTTTCTTTCAAATAAACAATGCATTAACAAGGCCATCAATTTCAATGACCAGCATTCTCAAAACTATAAATTAAGAGTTACCCCTTTATAAACATGTCACTTAGTTAAACAGTCCATTATAACCTGTATAATTGAAATTGAATTGCAAATAGAATTTTTTAAATCAAAGCCCACTATTTGCTTTAATTTTAATAAATCTTTTATGATTATCTTTATTGATTAAAAATAAAAATGCCTTGGATTATAATATTCAGTCTTATTATAGTTGGACTCTTTTCCTTTTTCATAATTATTATAGGTTCACACACATACTCAATATATTCATAATGATTCTTGTCCTATCTTTGAAAAAAAATTCTCTTTTGTGCATATGTTGTATGGTTCATTAATAGGAAAAGATTATGAGAAAAAACATTTTCAACAGCTTTTCTCAAATATAGAAAAGCTATTTTATGAAGTCTTTAAAACAGAAAAATGTGTATAGCTATCTTCTCACATTTTATTTGTGTATTAACTTATTCTCTAGTACAGGTGCTGTTAAAAAGGAAAATACAGCTTTCTGATAGTCACATAGTTTCCCATTGAGTTTTACTCAAATCTTTGGGTAGATGATACATGTACTCTTGATTTATGTGTATATTTGTCAACCTTTTACCAGCAACAGATGAAACACCTGTGTATCTACTACTATTTCCAAAATAGGTATAAGGAATTTAAGTATTTTAGTATTTGATGAGTTAATATAGCTCCTTAATTCACTAGATAAATATTAATTGAGCTTCTACTTTGTCAGACTATTTGAGAAATATAATAATGAACCAGACCAATTTAACCCCATTATACCAAACCTTACTTTTATAGTGAGGTAACAGACAACAAAATAGTAAGCAAAATAAGTATATAAAGTATTAGATAGGAATTATTACCACAAAAGGTTAAGTTAGGGGAAAAGAGTGATGGGTGGAGGGAGCAGGGACTGTCTCTGGATATGTTGTCAATCAAGTCCTTTCTAGGAAAGTAACATTTGACACATGCTAAATAAGCACAGAGGAGGCCGTGCATAACCCTTCCCCCATCATTCTAGCTCATCTTCCCTCACAAAATTGCCAGATTGTTTTATGGCATTAATTAATATCCCATTACATACATAATTACAATAAAATAGGTGTGTGTGTGTGTGTGTGTATGAGTTATTGTTCTGTCAAATAGAAAGTGAGCTAGGATGACAGGAGTTAAGTCAATCTTATTAATCACTTTATCTTCAGAGAAAGTATTATTAATATATTTAGCTTACAAATGAGGCAGCAAAGGACCAATAGCTTTTAGGTGCCTTAACCAAAATACTAGACATCATAGTAAATAGGATGAAGAGATGGGAAGAAGAAATTAAACATATATTGAATGCTATCATGTTCCAGACATCATTGTAGATACTTTATCTATATTGTCCATTCTAAAGTTGAAAGCAACTCTAGTAGGCTGAATAATGGTCTCCCCGAATATCCATATCCTCATTCCTAGAACCTCAGAATGTCGTATTATAGGTAAAAGAGACTTTGCAGATATTGTTTAGTTAAGGATTTTAAGATGAACAGACTAACCAGGAATAACAGGTGATCACAGGAGTTCGTATAAGAGGGAGGCAGGAAATGGAGACAAAGCAGAAGATATGATTTCAAAAGTGAGAGTTTGGAGAAGTGGGGAGAAACAGCAGGAACCAATATGTAGGTGACCTCAAGAAGCTAGTAAAGGCTAGCGGATTCTATTCTCCTAAAGTCTCAAGAAGGAAGCAGTCCTGTAACCTGTCAACATCCTGACTTTACCCTGTGGAACTGTTTTGAAACATCTGGCTTCCAAAACAGTAAAAATTTATTCTCATTGCTGTAAGCTACCAAGTTTGTGGTATTTGTTACAGCATCAATTTGAAATTAACATAGCAGTCCAGTTGAGGAATTTAGGTAAAGGTTAGGTAACTTGTTCGATATAACAACATCTCTGAAACAGAAAGTTAAATGTTCTTTTTCTTAAAATAGTAGGCAGTAATTGTCTCCATAGTCTAGAATGTCAAGTTGTTACCTTATAGTTATTTAATAAAACATGGCAGTCAAGTATTTCGAGCCATCTCAATTAGTTGCACTTATTTCCCCTTGTTGGAAAGTCTTTGGTAACCACTGTCACTCCTCCTGAAGATTTCTTAAAAGTCTAAGAATGAATAATCACATGTTATATAGGAACCACAAATAACACACTTAGCCCCAAGCCTGACTGTTTGCATACTTACACCTGTAATCCTTCCAACCTAGGTAAGATCAGGTGTGGAGGAGTTTAGGGAAATGGGAATTAATCTGGGTTGTTAAGTTGTCATCCCAGAGAATAACAGGGCAGGGAGGTTCGTTCTTTCCCAAGGCAAGGTGATCTTAGGAAATCATGCAGAAGACTAGCAGTGCCATTAAAAGGAACAGACTGTTTTGCACAAAATTGTCTAATGGTAATGAGCCACAGGACCTCACAGTCATATCTTGGAGTTTCCCTTGGAATAGCACACAATGCAGTTCCTCAATGAGTCCTCTGCTAAGTAGAGGACGTGGTGCAAGTAAAGGATTATAACTGTTTATTGCATGAATCTTCTATGAGTGGGACTATGGCTTGAATAGCCCACTACCTCAGAGACACCCAAGGGAAAGAAAGGAAGGAGAGGTATGTAGCAAGGATACATGGACCAGTAAGACAGAATAAGGTAGACCAGTTTAAGTTCTTGGTTTGTTTTGTTGTACTGTGCATTATAAATGTGGGAAAGTTGCCAGGAGAAGGATACTCCAGAGCCTGATGGGCATTTTGTAGTACTATGTAATACTAAAACATACTAAATATTCTGGAGGGACTTTTCCCCAAGAGCTCTTTTAAAATTTACAAATATTCCACATACACCCCCCAAAACAAGAAAAAAAGAAAAATTTTTAAAAATTATGTCTGAATGCTTCCATATAAAGACATGTCATTCCTGAGTTGTGGAGAAGAGAGAAACTTTGAATGAAGTTAAGAGATCGGAGCTCTGATTTAGATTGGAAGGAACATCCTAAATAAGTGAGAATGAGTCATGATGATTGAAAAGGAAGGAGAAATGACTTGGAAGTTATGAGATTTACATGATGTTCTATCAGGGAGTGGGAAGGTTGAATAGTTGATGAAAAATGGAGGTACTTTCTGAACAAATTTCTATCAAATTCAGCCCACTGGATGCACTTGTTAACCTCTTAAGATGTGGGTGGCAACAGCTGGATCTTGAGACAAGACTCTCACGTTGTTATGTTTTATACATTTTATACATACTGGGTCCCAACTCATCATAGAAGTCAAAATTTAATTTCTCATGTCTTTTTTTCCAGAAGATGTGCCTTTTTAATACCATAGAAAAACACATTGGTTTAAGTAGTCATCTATCCATTCTCTTCCTGACTTAAAAAAAAGCAAGGTCAGATTTCCTCACAGGGTTTTTTCTTACTCTTTTAAATTTATTCTTTCAATTTCTGGTTTGCTTAACTTGCCATGTCTTGTTCTCAATTGGGTTTTCCCATTTTTTTCATGCAGTGGTCAAGTGGGAGAGCCATGAAAAGAGGACCAGTAAAAAGATATGTTTCTTGGAAAAATTGTGGGGACCTATGATACATTAGGGGTGATCCTTATGTGGTCCTTAGATTTTCTACTTAGAATCATAGGAGATAAGGAAGAAAATTGGGGCGTATCATTTTGTACAAACCTTTTCTTGAAAAATAAAGGTGCCTTGAATGCTCACAATTAAGGGACTGTCAATTTGAATAACTCAATCTTGGTTATAGGAAGTAGATAAAGATCCTTCATGAGAGAGAAAAAGCAACATTAGATGACCTAAGAGCATTTAGAGGAGGATATTTTAAAAGTATCTCTGAAATCTCAAATTGAAGTAACATATTACTAAAGCAGTTACACAAGCTGTCTTTGATATGTGAAAGCTCTCTTCTTTGTCTTGTGCTCTTTCAAAATGACTAAGAACTAGCATTTCTCAATTTTCCATTTACTATCTTAATTATTATGCTATTATAAAAATCAAGGCATTTTAACTGACACATTGAGTTTAAGGCTGAATATCTATTTTACTTAATCATCCTAAAACATATACATGCCCATCAAAAATATCTAGAGCCTACTATGTATGTGCTGTTAAAGGATGTTAAAGGTTTTATTTTCCTGTCTGTAAAATAAGTAGTTCAAATCACAGAGACATAGATTGTCAAATCTGGTTGACATCTTGGTTGAGATCACTCTGTGATAGAAGTCAGTTTCATAAGGTTTCCTACTCAACACTTAAAGAACTTAAATCAATAAGGATTTCTGTTGAATGCCTGCCTTATCCAGTGCACTCACTCTCTATGAACAGTTTTTTTCTTGACTCCAAGCAGCACATGCATTTACCATCTCAAAGAATACAAAATAAATTTGGGAGCAAAATATTATTTTCTATTTCTTATATGCAAAATCCAAAAGCTTGTTGCTTTGTGAATGTCTTTCTACCTCTATTTCTTGCCTCCTCATTTCTTCCTTTCTAATTCCTAATACCTAGTTGTTCCTGCATTTGAGCATCTTTGCACTGGTGAGTGTGGCTATCGAGTTGGGGGTCAGTTTTAGGAGAAACAGGACAAGTGGAAAGGTGACAAACCACAGCACTTGGATAGTTTTGCTTATTTTCTAATCTCTGAATATACTTTACAAGTGTTTATTCTATTTTAGGCTGAATTAGGTGCTCATACCAGCATGGAAATAGGATTGTTTTGATCAAGCTTCCATAATCATTTCTGAATTAGATAGTAGAAGCTAAAGTGCTTTAACAACAGACTCAAAATGTAATGACTTGGGAAGAAAATAGAAATGTGTTTGTGCACAAAGCTCTATGGTAATACTTCCCAAAGTAATGGTCCCTAAGGCCATGACCAAAGATCTGTTAAAAATGTAAGTTCTTGAGTCCAACCCTCAATCTACTGAATCAGAAACTCTGGTACAAATAGCCAGCAATCTGTGCTTAAACAAACCTTCCAGGTGATTCTGATGCATGCCGAAGCTTGAGGTCCATGGAGCAGTTTTCCAACCCAGGGGATAGGTGTGTGCATAAAAGTGAGGGGGAGGTTGCCTGTGCTCCTCTTAGGAACTCAAGCTAACTTTATCTCTGCAACCCTTGATATACCCACATGAAAGGGGAAAGGGCACACAATGGTATACGTGAGAAATTTCATAGGTTAGTTACAGTGCTTCTCATATATCTTTGGAGAGAAATTCAGCACATTATCAGAGCTAACTAGAAGGGAATCTGGAAATGTAATACAGTTGAACAGTAACATGCCTAGCTATTTTAACAGAAGGGAGAAGTGATTTTGGTGGACACATAATAGCTAGCTATTATGATCAAGTATACAATGTGCTTTATTTTTTTTTCTTATATTGCCATTGCTATTGATTTAATTATGGCATTGGTCAAAAGTGTGGTATCACAGTAAGCTGAGGTTATGAGGGTAATTCATGAAAAAGAAAAGGTTGAGAGTGTTAGATATTGCTGAGACATCAATCGAAAGTAGAACAACAATGTGCCCTAGATTTGACCAAATGAAGTGATCTTAGGAAGGACCATCTGTAATATAATATTACAGAAGCTGTATTGATATGGAGTGTGTTGTTAGTAGTGCACAGGTGAGAAAACAGACAGCAAAATGTAAATAAGTTTTAGAAGAAGATTGGTTATGGAGTAGAAGAGTAATGGGGCTATAATTGGAGGACTATATGGAATAGAGACCTGAGGATGACTATATATTATAAAAGATATGGCTGAGATGGTGTGGTTGAATATTCAGGATAGGGGACTGAGTAATACTCCTGAGAAGGTGTAAGAGGGTTCAAATTCACAGATGGGGGAGGAGGAACAAAATGAGGCAGACAGGCAGGAGATGTTTAGGAACATACGGGAAAACTGAATCACTGGGAAAATTGAAAAACAAAGCTTATAGGGTTACAAAGGTACATTAACAGCAGTGCTGAAGACCTGTTTTAAGTCATTTTCACAAATCTACACAAAAGCAACCTTAACGTTATATTGGGATCCTGCATTAATTTGAATGATAAAAAACCCTAAAAGTTACATCTCTTAGAATTTCTCTTACCATTGTTTTTCATTTTAAAAACATTTACTTCCTGAGAATAAGAAAGTCATGATATTTTATTTTGTTTAAATTTATTTAATTAATCTGTGTAAAGAATTCCCTAGTCAGTAGGTTTATAACAAATACGAACTTTGTAAAAATCAGTGACTCTCTCAAGGCTTCAGAATGAACACTCACATGGGAGGTTTTAAAAAGCTGACATCATTTCATTGGAATAATAAAAAAACTCTAAAAATAAACTCATCAAATGAACCAATGCTTCATGTTTATAAAAAAAAGTAATTAAGAAAAAATGTAATTAAGCATATTGAGTACATACTCCAACATCCAGTTTCTGTTCCAAGAAAAAAAAGGCAGGCATTCACTTCTTACTTATTAAACATATTATTTTAAAATCAAGTCTCTAGGAGCTCTAGGTGCTTATGAATTGTGAGGTGACCTGGGTACTTACCCAGAGACATTCTTTAACCCTTACAAACCGGATGTGTTTGGCATCTGAGGGCCATATGCACACTGCCCACCATGTTCCTCTGAGAATTTGACTCAGTTCTAGCCATTTTGGGGATCTGATCCAGAGATTCCAAGTTCTGTTTGAGTTTTAAGGTTTACCACCAAACTACAAATGCTAGAGTTATCTACCATGCCCTATTTCTCTGACCACAGTGCAAATAATCTCAGATTTACAGTGAGTTCAAGTTATGAATTTTCAACTTTATGATGGTGTAAAAACAATAGGTATTGAATGGAAATCATATTTTTAATTTTTATTAGTTTTCTAGGCCACTGATATGTGATATGTTACTCTCTCATGATGTTGGGCAGCAGCAGTGAGCTGCTGCTCCAGTCAGTCAAAGATCACAAGAAGAAACAACTGGTGTTAATTCCTAGGTCCTTGATCCATTTTGAGTTCAGTTTTGTACAGGGTGAGAGACATGGGTTTAGTTTCATTTTGCTGCATATGGATTTCCAATTTTCCCATCACCATTTGTTGAAGAGGCTCTCTTTTCTCCACTGTATGTTTTTGGCTCCTTTGTCAAGTATGAGATACCTGTATTTATGTGGGTTTGTCTCTGTGTCCTCTATTCTGTACCATTGATCTACCTGTCTATTTTGGTGCCAATACCATGCTGTTTTCGTTACTATTGCTCTGTAGTATAGTTGAAGGTCTGGTATTGTGATACCCCAGGCTTCGCTCTTCTTGCTAAGGATTGCTTTAGCTATTCTGGATCTCTTATTCCTCCAAATGAATTTCATGATTCCTTGCTCTATTTCTATGAGGTCTGTCATTGGGATTTTAATTGGAATTGCTTTAAATTTGTATAGCACTTTTGGAAGTATAGCCATTTGGACAATATTAATTCTGCCTCTCCAAGAACATGGGAGATCTTTCCATCTTCTCAGATTTTCTTTAACTTCTTTCTTTAGTGTTCTGTAGTTCTCATTGTAGAGGTCTTTCACTTCTTTTGTTTGATTGATTCCCAAGTATTTTATTTTATTTGAGCTTAGCATAGATAGCCTTTACAATGTTAAGGAATGTCCCCACTATCCCTATTTTTTCTAGTGTTTTGAGCATGAAGGGGTGCTGTATTTTATCAAATGCTTTCTCTGCATCTATTGGTTCTTGACTTTAAGTCTGTCGATGTGGTGAATTACATTTATTGATTTCCTGATGTTGAACCAACCTTGCATCCCTGGGATGAAACCCACTTGATCATGGTGCACTATCTTTTTAATATGCTTTTGTATGCGATTCGCTAAAATTTTGTTAAGAATTTTTGCATCTATGTTCATTAGAGATATGGGTCTGAAATTTTCTTTCCTTGATGTGTCCTTCTCTGGTTTTGGTATCAGGGTGATATTAGCTTCATAGAATGAGTTTGGAAGGGTTCCCTCCTCCTCTATTTCATGAAATACTTTGAGGAGTATTGGAATGAGCTCTTCTTTGAAGGTCTTGTAGAACTCAGCTGTGAATCCATCTGGTCCCGGACTTTTCTTTGTTGGTAGGCTTTTGATGACTTCCTCTATTTCATTGCTTGAAATTGATCTATTTAAGTTGTGTATGTCCTCCAGATTCAGTTTGGGTGGCTCACATGCCTCTAGGAACCTGTTGATGTCTTCCAGGTTTTCTATTTTGTTGGAGTATAAATTTTCAAAGTAGCTTTTATTATGTTTTGTATTTCAATTGTGTCTGTTGTAATGTTTCCATTTCCATCGCGAATTTTAGTAATTTGGAGTTTCTCTCTCCTTCTCTTTGTTAGCGTGGCTAAGGGTTTATCAATTTTGTTTATTTTTTCAAAGAACCAACTTTTTCTTTTTTTGTCAATTTTTTGAATTGTTTCTTTTGTTTCAATTTCATTGATTAAAGCTCTAATTTTGATTATTTCCTGTCTTCTGCTACTTTTGGTGATGATCTGTTCCTCTTTTTCTAGGGCTTTGAGCTGTAGTGTGAAATCATTGATTTGTTAACTTTTCATTCTTTTATTAAATGCACTCCATGCAATGAATTTTCCTCTTAGCACTGCTTTCATAGTGTCCCAGAGATTTTGATATGTTGTATCTTTGTTCTCGTTGACCTCTAAGAATCTTTTAATTTCCCCCCTAATGTCTTCTCTTATCCATGCATCATTCAATAGCATATTATTTAATCTCCAGGTCTTGGAGTAGTTTCTGTTTTTAACTTTATCATTGATATCTAATTTCATTCCATTATGATCTGATAGTATACAAGGTAGTATCTCTATGTTTTCGTATTTGCTAAGAGTAGCTTTGTGGCATAACATATGGTCTATTTTAGAGAAGGAACCATGAGCTGCTGAGAAGAAAGTATATTTGCTTTTTGATGGATGGAATATTCTATATATGTCTATTAAGTCCAAATTAGCAATTGTGTCATTGAGTCCTATGGTCTCTTTGTTCAATTTTTGCTTGGAAGATCTGTCCAATGGTGAGAGAGGAATGTTAAAGTCCACCAGTATTATTGTGTTTTGCTCTATATGGTTCCTGAAATTGAGAAGGATCTGATTGACATACATGGATGCACCATTTTTTGGTGCATAAATATTTATGATTGTTATGTCTTGCTGATTTATGCTTCCTTTAAGCAGTATGAAATGTCTTTCTTTATCCCTTCTGACTAACTTTGGCTTGAAGTCTGCTTTATCTGAAATTAGAATGGAAACTCCTCCTTTTTTACTCAGTCCATGTGCATGGTATGTTTTCCCAACCTTACACTTTTAGTCTGTGGGCATGTTTTTTTCTATGAGATGAGTCTCTTGAAGGCAGCATATTGTTGGGTCTTTCTTTTTAATCCAATCTGCCAGTCTATGTCTTTTGATTGATGAGTTTAGGCCATTTACATTCAGGGTTATTATTGAGATATGACTTGTATTTCCTGCCATTTTAGCTTTTTTGGGGTTTTTAGCTTAACTTTGTTTCTCCTTTGATTGACTCTTTCCTTAGGGTAATTCCTCCCCATGTTGACTGAGATTGTTGTTTTTCATTTCTTCCTCTGAATATTTTGTTGAGAATGTTCTGTAGGGCAGGCTTTCTCTTTGTGAATTCTTTAAGCTTTTGTTTATCATGGAAGGATTTTATTTCGTCTTCAAATCTGAAGGTAAGTTTTGCTGGGTACAAGATTCTTGGTTGGTATCTGTTTTCTTTCAGAGCTTGAAATATGTTGTTCCAGGCCCTTCTTGCTTTTAGGGTCTGGGCTGAGAAATCTGCTGATATCTGTATTGGTTTCCCCCTGTAGGTAATCTGCTGCTTTTCTCTCGCAGCCTTTAAAATTCTATCTTTGTTTTGTATGTTACGTATTTTCATTATAATGTGCCTTCGTGTGGATCTGTTGTAATTCTGTGTGTTTGGTGTCCTGTAAGCCCTTTGTAATTGATTTTCCATCTCATTCATCATATTTGGGAAATTTTCTGATATTATTTCATTGAACAGATTATTCATACCCTTGGTTTGTATCTCTGTGCCTTCCTCAATCCCAATAACTCTTAAATTTGGTCTTTTCATGATGTCCCATATTTCTTGGAGGTTTCGTTCATGATTCCTAACCATCTTCTCTGTTTGTTCGACTTTGTTTTCAAGATTAAATATTTTGTCTTCATTGTCTGAGGTTCTGTCTTTCAAGTGATCTCTTCTGTTAATTATGCTTTCTATTGAGTTTTTAACTTGGTTTATTGTTTCCTTCATTTCCTTGTTTCCTTCAAGGATTTCTGTTTTTTTCTCAGAACTTCTATCTCTTTATTGAAATGATTTTTTGCTTCCTGCAATTGCTCTATTAGCTGATTATTCATAGCCTGGATCTGCTTTCTTGTCACATCATTCTCTTCTTGGATCATTTTAATTATGAACATTCTGAACTCCCTTTCTGTCATTCCTTCTACCATGCTGTCTTTGGGTTCTCTTGATATATCATCTAGATTTGTTTGGGACACTCTCTTTCCATGTTTTCTCATGTTGCTCTGTATCTTCCCCTCTAGTAGTGCGAATCAGAGGGATTGCAATTTTCCTGTAAAGACTTAAAGTGTCCCTGCAGATTTCCAGTAACTCACCTGATGTTTGAGAGGTCTTGATCAAGCGGTGACCCAAGAAAGCTGCTGTCCTACTTCCTCCAGGTTGGTAAATATCAATTCTTCTGGGCAGAGGCAGCCTTGTGTTGATAGACAATCAGATACAGCAAGGTGCTAGACCCCGGGCCAGGGTGTGGACCTGGGAACTAGACCAAATTGGGGTGGGGGGCACAAAACTGTGCTCAGTGATGGAGACACTGGGCATGAGAGCCCAGGCAGGCCTGAGCTCCTCGCTGGGGCTCAGTGGTGGCAGGTGGTCACTCTCTGCCAGGGAAGCTGTAAAATAGCACCAAAGGGTCCAGGCTCACTGATGGAGCCAGCGACTCCAGCGCCTCCAGGCCAGACCTCCCAGGAGATGCTGCACAGTGGCGGGGAAGACCGGAGCTCAGCTCTGAGGACTCAGGCAGTCCCAGCCCTTGTTTAATATTTAAAGTAGGAGTCTGAGAACTGGTTTTCAAAAGTGAAAATGTGGAAGTTGCTGCTTCCCTTGAAAAAAATAATCATAAATAAACCCAATTTGTTTGGTTTATATCACTTACAGAGACACCATCTTGATGCATTTCATCTTGGTTTTCCCTTCTAATGTAATGTTCCTTATATTTTGAGGCTCAATTATTTTCTACTAAAAATGGAACAATATTTAATATTCCTCATCTTAAACACAGATCTATTATTTGACATCACATTTTGGTTTACATTATAAAATCTACAGCACATTAAATATTTCATATCTATGACCCACATTAAAAGGAGTAAAAGTGTTAGTAGCAAGTGAAAGATCAAATACCACTCATTAGCATCTAATTCTAAAGTTAGTTTGTCATGTCAAGGAGTCATAATCACTGATACAAGGAGTCAAAGTTATCTTCATAAAACTATGAGTGAACACATCTTGGAATTACATTTTATATTAAACCCTCTTTATCCTGTGAGTCATAAATGATAGCCTAGCATATGCAGTAATAACATTTACTCTATTACCAATATATCTTTGAGGTAAAGTACACTAAATTTTGTATCTTGTTACAGAATACTTTAATATATCAATATTAGGCTTTATGTCTTCATGAAGTAATTAAAACCAGGTTTTTAAATATTTCTTCATAAATATAATACCATATATCTGTTGAGTTTTCACTAGAGGACTATGTGCTTTATCGCTTGTATACAACACAATATTTTTATTTGTAGAACTTATCAGAATTATGATTAAATAATTATGTAATTATGTAAATTGTTAGTAGGTCATGCACTCACATGTCACATGGTTCAAAACACGGACAAAACTTTGTCAAATTTAAAGTATCTCACCGACTCTGGATGTGACCCAGTAGATCTTTCCCACCTCCATTCCTGATATCCAATCACCTTTATAGTTAATTACTAATGAAAAAAATGTGGTGTACACACACTCACTTTGCTCATCAAACAAATGCAAATGAAGATTCTTATTTTCTTCCTCCTTTTATACAAATTAAATGTAGATTTTAGATACCCTGCTATATGCTTCACTTTTTTCTCCCTTTTAAAAATTATCAATGTTTAATTATTCATTGTGCATTAACTACAATTGAATGCCTACTGTGTTTCAGGCAATATTATGAGAGTTACAACATACAACATAGTTCTAATAGATACAGCAGAACACTAACAGATAAAAATGAACATGACTTCGTGCAATTGCTTTATAATACAGCTTATACCTCAAGCTGTTACTGAGGCTTTTTTGTTTCCCTTTTTTTTGTTGTTTTTTGTTTTTTGTTTTAGTATGTATTATTTCATTTCTAGGAGAGCCCCAAATTTAAGTACCACTTTTATTGATATTACCAATAATTAAACTTGCTCATTTGTAATTTTGTAATGCCTTTAAAGATAGATGCATGATAAATGTCTGAAAGTAAAATGCCTAGATTAGAAAAATTTGCATTTATAACTTTAGTACATTTTATCAAATAGTTACCCATAGGAAATATAAAGATGTCCCCATCTATTCTCCATTTATTGAATATTTTTAAAAGGAATAGTTGCCTTTTGGGAATTTAGAAATACACCTTTTTTTCTTCCTACCTGAGTAATGGTAGTGGATTTTTAGAGTATTTAGACAACTTCCCTAATCTAGAGTAATTAATTTAGAGTAAACATTTCAAAAAAAATTAAAAACTTAAGAATTATTACCATTACTATTACTAACCCTGCTTTTCCTGTAGTATACTTGTGCAGGCTTTTTGTTTTTAAATGATGTATAGATCCAGTTTTGAGGCCATGGCTGTAGACTGAACAGTGACCCTTTCCAGAAAGCTGAGTCTACTTCCAACCACTACCTTTATCAAGATCTTCTATTGTGAGTCACAAATACACCAGCCCCAAACATCCCTGGCCAAGTACCCAATAATTAGGCACAGTGATTTAACCACTCACTGCAAGTCTGAGAAACATAGTTAAGCCCACCTATATGTCACTGCTACCCTACACAGCTGTCTCCTACAATGCTCTTTTGCTACTACCCCAATCCATGAGCACAGTTCTTGATGAGTACCTGCCTGACATACTTCTCTCATTAATAGTTGTAAGCAACAAGAAATTCTGCCTTTCATCTATTCAAGTGTCAGTGTATTAATTTCTGACATCAAAGGAATTCTTAAATCTCATAAAATAATTTTCATTGTGCACAGAACTCTGTGGCCATGACCCTTGACACTTGGATACCTTCTCAGGAGTCTGCTCTTGGCTTGCTAATTGCTTCCAGGCTATGTAAGAGCTGCTTAGATGGAATTTGAGCTCGTGCTTTTAGCCTAGTTACCTGCCACTGTGTCTGCCTGTGTTTGCTGTGTTTCTCCAGGTTTTTTAAGATATTATAAACAAAGTTTGCTAATGGAGCAAACTTTGGAGGCCTGATAGATGCCTAGGTGTGCACCCGAATTATGACAGGAAGAATGACTGGCCACTTGAGGTTTGCTTTATGGGGTTAGCATTCTGTTGTGCTTCAAGCCAGGGTTTTATTTTGTCAGAGACCTACTCCAAGAGCCCCTACTTCTTTGGCACTGGTGTTTATTATTACCTGATGCAGAATCCTAATTTGTCAATGCGTTTCAGAAAAGAAATCCCTGTGCAAGAAAATGTCAATTGAGTTTCTCTGTGGTGGGGAAATGGCACCCCTGCCTTGTTGCCACAGTTGCTAAGGTGAGGTAGCAGGCTGCTGTCTTCTTTGCTGAATATTTGGTGTCCTCAAGACTCTTCGGAACATCCTGGGCCGCACCCTTGGAGATCATCAACCCAATGTTGGGGGGCTTTTGGAGAAAGAAAACAAATACCTCACCCATCAAACCCCTTCAGAATGCCTTCAAAAGTAATACTGCTAGATACTTAAGTAATGCAATACCCTAGACAGTAAGTGGCCCTGCGTATCAACATGAGAAGGGGCTGGTACTTCAGATTAGGAGGGAACTGTGCTGTACCAGAGAGAGGCTGTTCTGGCTCTCAAGTGAAACTCCAGTTCTTCAGAGGCAATTATGAAGCCTTGGAATGAGGGCTGGCTTCCTGTGAGGCCTACCACTGGGTCCCTGTCCCCACTCCCTTTCTATTGCCACCTAGATGATCTGTATGATGATTATGAGAGAAAGAAACTGAAAAAAAAAATTTATGTGGCTAGAAGCACACAGAATTGAATAATTTTTTAAAGGAGACACAGAAAGAGAAACTTTATGTAAATAATGCAATGTAACTATATATAAAGGTATATATGTATGTATCCATAAAGTAGTTGGAAGTTGCAAATTTGATAAAAATATTTTTATAATACATAGTAAATACTCTGATCAGACTTTTGTGCCTCTACTATGAGGACTGTAAATCGATTTTAATTTTTTGGTACTGGGGATTGAACCCCACTTTACCACTGAGCTCCATCTCTAGTCCTTTTTATTTTTTATGCGGAGATAGGGTCTCACTAAATTCCTGAAGTTCTCACTAAATTGCAGAGACTAGCCTCAAATTTATGATCTTCCTACCTCAGCCTTCCTAATTGCTGGGATTACAGGAGTGTGCCACCATGCCCAGTCCTAAATTAACCTTAAAATTTGTTGAAATGCATGTATTGAGCCAAAGCTTCATAGATTTAATCTGAGTTTCAAATTATAGCTCTACCAAGGGATCCTACTACATTTAAACACAATTCTGCCTGCAGTCTTAAGAGAGTAACTAAATATAAAGATAATTATTTCTCAATTAAAGCTCTTTCCTAAATTTTCCAAAGACATATTGTCCATTTTCCTAAAATGGCCCTTTTTGGGCATGGATGTCCTGACACATGTGTAATAAATTAATATTAAATAAAAATTTTGGCATTTAAAAATTGATATGAGTTCCCATAGATTCATCCCTGTTAAAACAGTTAAGATGGTCCAATATAAATTAAAATAAGAATTTCAGGAATTAAAACATTAATATAAAACATTATTAATAAAGTGGATTTAGCTCAATGGTAGAGTGCCCCTGGGTTCAATCACCAGGACCAAAAAGAAAAAAAAAAGAAAAAGAAAAAAATGTGATTATGCCCACTACTTTTCTACTTAGCTCAATTTTAAACTCTCTGTCTTTGCTTAAACCTTTAAAAAATTGAAAAATAAAGCAAGGCACCTCACGGTGGTTTACTGAAACTTGAATGGTGTGGTCTCATCTATTCAGGTCCCCATATTCAATACCCAATATTATTAAAATTATGTTCATCTTTCAAAAAAACACCAGCAAATAGTGTATTATAGAGTTTGCTGATATTCCTTTCAGTAGTTATTTCAATGACCTTTAAATTGTAGTTTGCCTTCACCTTTAAAGGGAAAAAATAGACAAGGTTTAGGCCACTCAACATGGCACCTCAACACCTTTGCTATTGTTCACCATCTTGGCAGACAGGAGCCTAACTGTATACATCTTTCTGCATCAACACAGGTATGATTTGCCTTGATCACATCCACCTCCAAGGAGTTTCATTTGACATACTTATTATGACAATAAATGTTCCAACACTTTTTTAGTCCTTTTTGGGTTCTGACGGCAACATTTTTCTCATTTCAAATTCTGCTTAGTCTGATACTTCTCCTTACAAAACAGCCCATCTTAAATGGAGCCTCCACCAGCAAACAGCTCCAAAATCTGTCCAAATTAAAATCAGCCAACCCTGCAAGGGCCCACTCTGGGTTTTGTCTGGGGTCCTCTAGAGCAGTTGGAGCTGGGCAGAGCATTGGCTGCTTGTACCTGATCACCTTCAATGACTCTTCTGTGTCATTGTGTATTTAGTGCCTGTGCAGAGGCTCTAACACCCTGGAGCATCTAGTCTTAGTGTTGTCCCTGACTACTGCAGATACTCCTCACCTGAATGGGCCAGAGGTCAGACTCACTCAGATGTCTGCACAGCACACACTTGTGCAAGCATGTGAGGGAGAGACCATTCGCTTGTAACTATGAGGAGTGTGGCAAAGCCTTCATCAGGGGCTGCCTTCTGAATCACCACACCAGGATGCACACTGGTGAAATGTCTTTTACTTGTGTAGTTAGCAGCTGTGATGAAAATTCAACACAAAATCTAATTGGAAGAAGCATTTTGCATGCAAACATAAAAATCAGTGAAAGAGATATTTATACAATTTTGAAAGGTGTAAGAAGACTTTTAAAAACATCAGCAGCTGAATATCCTTCATTACCAGCATAAAAACAACTCATTATTCAAGGTAACTATTAAAAATGTGGGAAACACTTTGTTTTATCTATCAAGCTGAAAGGATGCAGGAAGATCCACAAGGGCAATATGTGTCACAAGGGAAGACAGAGTTTCTGAAACACATGAGAAAAATCCATTAAAAGGAAATGACATCAAGTATTCCAGAAAACATTCAAATGCAAAATTATCTCAAGCGACACACGAAAACTCATGCTTCAGAAAGGAATGGATGCCAAGGTCCTAGAGAACAGAATAGAACCTACTAACTGTGTTTAATCTCCAGAGTCATATTCTCTTTTCGTGAGGAAAGGCACCATTATGTGTAACCATGACAGCTGTGACAAAAGATTTGCAATGAAATAAAGTCTCATAAGGCACACCAGTGTGCATGATCTTGACAGGAAGAAAATGAAGATCAGAGTAAAACCATCTCCACAAAATTGGCATTTGGCCTCTCATCTAAGTGGATGGATACATTCCTCCTAAAAGAAAACAAGAACAAGGCATATCCCCCTAAAAGCAGTCATTGAACTGTATTGATCTCAACAATTACAATACTTACCCTTAGCTAAATATCAGATTGTTTTGTTTAAAGTACTACAGACAAATGAACTCAGTTTCTCTCAGACATTCATTTTTCTATATTAAAATCATTGATTTAGGAGAGAAATGGCAGGAATTTGTTAGTCCCCTAAGTAATTCCCTGTAGAAGCTTTGACAACCTCCTGTCATGCCTCCTGGAATCTGGACCACCTATAATAGCCATAGTTTGTTCACAGGATGCTGATACAAGAAGTCAGCCTTTTTGACTGTGTTATACACTATTAAGGCAAAAAAGGGCTGGTCACATAGTGGGATTTCCTAGTGTTAGAGGCCCTCCCTCCATATCCAATTGTCCATTATGCCTTGGGTTGTAAAATCAGGAGCCTCACAAGCTCAGCACTGCTATTGAGGCCTTCCTTATCAGGATGGATCTGAACCTGAGCCCTCTGTCATATTCCACCCAGAGGAGGTGGTGACCTCCACTGCCCTTAGTCCCTTGACAAATGCCATAGTGCTGAAGGAGATCATATCACCCAAAGATCTCTTGGCTGTCTAGGAAGCACCTTGAAATTAAACGACTGAGCATCAGTGGAAGTTCATAGAACATAGGGATGATACTGTTCACTATCCTAAGTGATAGAGCTTTGTGAAATGTTGCTTTCCACCCCTTTATCATGTTGTTGATAAAGGATAGGATCTGAGAGTCAGCAAACTGGCCAAATATCAGGCAATCTTCTTAGCACTGTTTGCCCTGGCTAGCATATTGTTTTATCTGTGCATTGTTGCAAATTCTTGAGTCATTGCCTGAGAGATGTCCTTTCAGAATAAACAATTTTGTGAAATCTCTTGCCTCACAGATATATAGAATACATAAGTCAAAGTCACACGTGTCTTTCCAAATACTAAGGCCATAATATAAGACTTCAATAGAATGCTCTTTATCTTCTGGAAATCTAGACATTGTGTAGTTACCAGTGATTGGCAACCTCCTGTCATGTTTTCTGTAGCCTGGACCACCTATCATGGCCATAGGTTGGTCATGGACACATCTCACTTCTCAAAATTCCTAACCCAGCTCTTGACAAAATACAAAACAAAACTTTCATTTCCCCCAATAGGTCTCAAATAACTAATTTAATTAAGAGACCTAATGAGCTCCTCAAAAGACTCTTATTTCAGTTATAAAAAAAATATAAATATGTACAGAGTTCTCAATTTTCCCCAGGCATTTAATATATCTTAACCCAAGGCCCTCTAAAAAACCTTTACCAACCTTTAAAGCCACTTTAAAAAACCTTTGTATCATCCTTTCCTATATTTAAAGTGAGGGATATCTCACTTCAATGACTAATGTCCTACAAAAACACCTTATATACTTGATCATATAATAACAATTCCTCCTATTTTTATAGACTTTTTATTCTTCCTTGACTCCGCAAAGGTGATAGGCCAGATCTAAAATAGTGACTCCCTTGGAACCTGTTAACAATAAATTACCCAATGAGCCAGGACTCTGCCCATCCGATTTGGGAGCCTTTGAGCCTAAGTTTCCACCATCCAGAAAACTTTTCTCAATATTTAGCTTATGAGGGGTGAATGAATTACTCAGTCTCTCCTGTAGATGCTCTCTAGGAAATTAATATTAGCTTTCTAGTAGCATTCCAATGGACAGTGTAGATCACCAAGAGGGGAGGTAGAAATCTCCACTTATTAAATAAAATAAAAAAAAATACCCAGAGATAAAAATGAAATCAATACCAAATTCCATAATGGTGAAAACAGACAACCTCTCATTGGTAATAATGCATGCTGGAAGAAAATCAACATCAGACAGCAAAGTTCTGTCAAATACAGCAATAGATCATTCACTTGACTGTTGGTCTCATTATTGTTGTCTGGATTTTTCATTGGTTTGTTATCCAGAGGCTCAAACCCTCCAAGTGAACCATTGTTCACTTGGAACCAAAAAACCATGTGAACCAAAAAACACATAGAAGGAAATCCAGCAACTGAGACAAAGTACCCATTAGCTAAACTGGAGGGCCTGCTTGTAGGATAATGCTAGTCCTCCAAGCTCAGCCACAGGTATTTTAATTGACAAATAATAAAACACTCTGTTTAAAAACATGCTTCCAAATCTTGCCATATAATGTAAAACCTAGATGAAGCAAAATCTCCCTTATCAACCATCTAGACAAAACCTTGGACTATTGGGAGTTTTTAGGTTCAGCCACCCTTAACTAAGGTTTTGATTGTGCCAGTTGGGTTCTGTGCCAGATTGTGCCAATTAGGTATGAGCCAATTACAGCAATATCACAAATACACATCTTCCTAGCTGTGTACCCAAAAAGCTTTGACTTAAAAGATACTTACAAGTCAAGATTCCAGATCCAGCCTTCAGATTTTACAAGAGGCTTAGTGTTATTGTAATACACATAAACCAGACCCATATCAACTTAAATGGGCATCTATTTAATATGGACACCTCAGTCCCATATCCCAGACCACAGTGTTCAGAAACTGGTCATTGGAGATGACAGCACTTCAGATAATGGGTCACCACACACGACCTCACAGGTAGAGATGACTCTGCTTTTGTACCAGAGACAATTTCATCCCAGATACTGAACCCTCCATACCACCAACACCATCAGGCTACATATCCTAAGAGGCTGATGAGTGGACACCAGACACCACCTTTTTTCTTTTTGATATTAGGAAATCTATTACATTTCTTGAGTTCCCTATTTACTTAGCCCACAGTCCTGGTACACTTCCATGCCTAAAAGAAAATCTTTTAGAGCTTAGAACTACCTGTGCTTTTTTAACAAGGAATGCCTCATATTGATCCACCATAGCCTGTGCCTCTCACTCTCCAGACTCTCTCCTATTTTTACCCTTCAGCTTGTCACCATGACTCCATGCTCTTTTCTCTGTCCATGATCACCACTACTCTTTCCTCTTAATTACAGAAAAATATCACTAATTTTTATATGAAATCACTTCAGTTCATATTCTTTTATAGCCAAAATGCTGCCTGCCATCTACCACCCTGACTCAAAATATTATTATCACCCAAAAATAATTTAACTCATACTTTAAACACACTTTGCAACTCCACCAAGACATTGCTAGAAATCCCAAAATTTCAGAATGTTTTTGCCACATAAATGGAACACATGGTTGCAGTCTGGCCTACAAGGACTCCTTACATTGCTACTTTTTGCTTCCTTTCAACTCTCAAAATGTATGTCTATCCTTTTAGGGGAACTTATATCTACTCTCTAAAATTCTGTGCTACTATTTGTGCCACTTAAATATGTCAAATAATTAAGTTTGAAACTGATGTAAGTACAAGGAGAAGTCAAATAATACACATATGCGTGTATATGTGCGTGCGCGTGTGTGTATTATGTGACCTCTCTTGTATTTGGTTCTTACCTGTCACAGTAACAAAAGGCTGTCTAGAACACATACCATGCTTAGGATTCAGCACAATCTTATAAAATGCAAATGATATGATCTGCTTTTTAAGGCAATGGAATATGACCATAATTATCACTTGGTTTTATATATCCCCTGTGTGAGTATGTATCTATGGCAATGTGTCTTGAACTTGGCACTATTGATATTTGAGAAATTTGTTGTCAGTTTTGTTGTGACAAGCTGTTATAGCATTGCAGGATGTTTAACAGCACCCATGACCTGAACCAAAGAAGCCAGTAGCATTCCTCTACACCACCCAAACCTGACAACCAAAAGTGTTTTTAGACATTTCCAAATGTCTCCTGGGGGGCTAAATTGCCGGTATTTAGGAAGCACTGGTGTATGGTAATCTCTTAAAATGGAGACTGCAAAAGGACTAATAATGGCTAAACCAAAATTATGTAACAAAGTATGTACCTTTTAATAAACAGTATGTGTATGCTCATATTTATGTTCGTATATCTATAAAATATATAACATACTGCTAGTATCTAACATTCAGTGCTGCTTTTGGCCTAATGTGTCTCCTCACAATATCGTCAAACTATCCAACAAATGGGCTCTGAGGTCTTATTTCTTTTCTGCTCTGGACCTCAGTCTTCCACTCATCATAAGAAGAAAGAAGGGGAAGGAGAAGGAGAAGAAGAAGAAAACAAATTCTACAGGTTGCTAGAAATCTTATGTAAATTGCATAATCATGTAATCATGCATAACCATGTAATCATGGTTAATTCTCTGTATTATATCTTGTAGTATCAATTGATAATATTTTAGTTTCACTATAAGCACAGAGTTTCAGAATTACTAGTAAGGTCCCACCTTTTTGTTGTTATTTGTTTGTTTGTTTGTTTGCTTTTCCTGGAACCAGAGATTGAACCCAAGGTGTTTAACCACTGAGCCATATCCCAAGCCTTTTTTATTTTTATTTTTATTTTTTTATTTTGAGACAGGATCTCACTAATTTTCTTAGGGCTTTGCTAAGTTGCTGAGACTGGTCTTGCATTTGCAATCCTCCTGCCTCACTCTCTGGAGCTCCTGGGATTACAGGCATGCACCATGGTACCCAGCCCCACCTCTGTTTTTAGTTATCTAGTAGGAATTTGGACTCCGGAGAAAAAACAATGCTGGTCCTAACCATTTGCTGCCTATTTCTTCTTATCTGGCTCTATACCTCAGTTCTTGGTTGGGCTCATTCAAGAAGTATGTCTTATAGGTCTTTGGAATTGGGTGGAAGTAAAGCAGATTCTGAGTTGAGAATTCTTTGTCAAGGTCTCCATCAGTTTGCAGAAATCATTGCTTCCCATATTGCAATAGTAAATCTCTCTCTTGAATATAGTTAAACAAATTTATATTCTTTAAAGCAGACATGACTGTGTGGTGTATGAAGTGGTAGAAATAGTAAAAAGTAAAATTTCTTGATGACTTCAGAGACTCACTCATCTTCTTTGCTTTGGTTAAAATCATGAATTTTAATCAAGTTTCTCTCATTTTCAATGTGAGGTTGTCAAGGCACAAATTGAAGTTGAGTTTCTTATTTATAAAATGGAAATACTGATACCTGTCTCAGAGGTTGGGAGGATACGAAAAGCTAAGGTGCAAAGGCTGTGGTCCAGCTGCACACAGAAAATGTTGATTTTTCCTTTCTGAATAAAAGATCAATAGAGAAAGTAGCTGTAATGTGCTACACTCTAGTAGACCCTTCTCAGATATACAACCTTCCTGGCAACCTTCCGGTCTTACAAAACTTGGTCTTAGCTCAAATTTCCTAGCAATTGCAAGTAATAGAGTAGCAGTGTCTAAAGACCTTATCTCTGGCTCATAGAAACTTGGTGGGAAAGATTCACTCAAAATTTCTGCAGCAGTGGCATCCCCCAAAACAACTAAAGTAGAGTTACAGGTCCCAGAAAATAAGACAGAGTGGCAGAAATCCAAGCTGCATTGTGGTGATCCGGGGAATGATTAAGAAGGATGATGTGTGGAGGCCTGAACAGCCAAAACATCTTCTGCCTCTTCTGTCTCAACTGGCTTACACTAAACTAGGCTGAGGTGACATGGCATAAAGTAATATCTAAAATTTCTAACATCAAGTCTGTGACTTGTTCAAATTTTCTATATGAAAATAAAATATTTTATTAATAATACTGAATTTCATTCAGCTCTAATGAAAGCTTTCTTTATTTATGGGCCCTTAGTGAACACACTGATTTTTTTTAACCAACTAAAACATAGCCCTTTGAGTGCAGACTCTTTCCTAAATCATTGTTTTTGAAGAAAGTTAGAAGGATAACAAAGGAGTAGGTGTTACTTTTCACAGTCCCACTAATGAGAATGATCAGTGAAGCAGTTAATCGAAAGTAACCCAGATATTTTCATAGTTCATCTCCTAAAATTTGATACTTTGAGCACATATCAAAAAATGTTTAAGAAAAGAGTTTTTGTTAGTCTGGAATTTAGTTGTGATAAAGTGAAATTTATCCAGAAAGCCTCTGTTATCCCTTTATTTTAATTACAGTTAAGTGTTCTTAGCAGATAAGGAATTGATGTCTGGTCAGAGTCACACATCTATGAAGGATCTCATGGTCTTCTCAAAATGAGTCTGCACAATCAGCCACAGACACATGCCTGTAGGATTTAAAGAAGTCACATTTTGGAAGGTCAAATTTCAGCATGGCATCATTTAATGATCAACATATATAGTTCATTGCGAATTATTAATTTAAAAAAATATCCTGTAATTATTTTTGGTGAAAATATGTTACATCATGGTTTGGTTTTAAAATAACTATTTTAAAACATTGTAAATACACAAAAAAAATTGAACTTATTTTGTTATTTGTTTTCTCCTTCATTTTTGATATGCTGGTGACCTAAAAATGGGGATTCTCTCTCCATCTCTAAGAGGCTCTGCCAACATTGTTCTCATTGTTTATTATGATCCCAACCTGCACAGAACTCGAGTAGGAGGTCATTGAACCATTAGAGAGCATGTAGTCCAACATTTCAATAGTAACCCTTTGGCATGAAAGGTGATGACTGAGACCATTTTGCCAAGGGTGTGTAGGATGGAATCCAGAATTGGGAACTATAGTCACAATATCACTCTTGGAGTCCAAAAAAATTAAAAAGGATTAAAAAGATAATTAAACTAGAGAAGCTTTAGTATTTGGCAAAGGCACTTGAGAGAAAATTCTTCCTTAGCAACCAGTTAATCATGATCTCTTGGCTATGTTCACCAATATCCCCATCTTTCCTTCAGACCCTTGTGTTTTTATCTACATTTCACAGACACATAGATCAACCAATTAGACACAAGTCCTGAGTGGTTTCCTTAAGTAAAGCTCATTTACCTGTAATATATTAAGCAGCATGTTTTACAGCATTTCAAATATAAAATGTACAAGGAACCGGTGCTGTTATTTTTCTCAGATAAATCGCTGCACTGATTACCATGAAGCACATTGATGTCACTATCACTATGACAACATTATGACAAGAACTAGTCACTCTAAGCTACCTAGTAAAAGGAAATGTCATCTGTATTTCTGAATAAAATGTAACACATAGGACCTCTGCTTTCATACATAAATTAGTATCTTAATGGTTAGAAAATGTTGAATCACAATTGGATGAAGAAACAGTTCGTGCTAATGTTTCTCCTAAGGTAAGATCTGAATATTTGAAGAATGTGTACTCTAACTTTTTGGTCCATTAGAAGGGAAGTAATTGTTTTATCACTATAATAGAAGGAACTATCTTAGGTAGTAAACACACCTCTCATTATTTGCTTATTTTTATTTTGCATTTATAAGTGTATAATTCAGTGACTAACATATAGTTTAAATAGGTGAGCTTCTTGGGAATCTATTTGAAGGTTATTATGTGAAGAAACATTTGAATCAGTCTTTGTATTTTTAGGATATTGCATAATTTTAAATTTTCAGCTTTTTAAGATAGAAGTGAGTCACCCACTTGTACTGTTCCATTTTTAATTAAGCAAGGATTCAAAGTCATTTCTTCTTTGTTAACTTCAAAAATAACTTGACTCTTCTGTTCTCTGCCCCCTTGCCCTCAGGAGGGTACTACAGAAAGAAATGCAGTCCTGCTAGAATCTCAGAAATAAAATACTAGTTTTCACAAATATTGTTCATTTACAAATGCATCACTGCCAATATTTTTGGATCATTTATCTCAATTTTGTACTTGTTTTAGTTTGTACAGTAGAGTGTCAGTATTCTGACATTTGCTGTTTAGAGAACTGTATCACACATGATGTGACATGGAACAGTTGACAAATGGCAATTTTCCCAGTAATGTTTGTCTTTTAATTTATCTGAGCCAAATCTGAAACTCTTTAGGGGAATTCCTTCCTGGTAAGACTTAAGTTCATTTATAAAAAGAAAAAAAAGAATATATGACCTGATTTGAATTGAAATGCTAAATTTTATTTTGAATAATTAAGAGATCTGATTATTGCAGATTATACATAAAGATGGAATTTGATTACAGAGATGGTTGCTTTGTTCCTTTATAACTTCTTAGAAACATAAACCTGATTTCAAGGCTATTTTGTTTTCTTCTGTGATGCATTATTTGGTGCTATAGACACTGAAAGAAAAACAAACAAAAAAAATTCTTGGTGAATGTTGTATTATTCTGAGTATATTTCTAATGAAAAAAACTAAAGTATGTTTTCTGTGATACTTAAATACCCAGTTATAACAGTTGAGGGAAAAAAATATCGAAATATCAAACACAGAGAATAAGTAGCTTAAGATCTCTCTGAGAAATGATAGCATTGATTAACTTAGTATTCAATCCATATTTTACTGTATTGATTTGTTTTAGAACTCAGCTATATATATTGATTTTATTATTTTTAACTAAACAATATTTTTCATATTATACTGATTTTACAGTATTATATCTGTATTATACACCATCCAGACAAAGAGTAAATTTCACTTCAATGAAAAATGTTTTGAATGTCACTTAAATAGCATTTTAAACAAAAGTTAAATATGGGTAAGCGTAGATATAAGTAGAGAATACATTTAATGAAAGGTCTAGTGGATATGTAGAAATTTCAAGAGGGGAGGATTTCAGACTTGGATTTTTAGTGAAAACACTTCAAAATTGAGTGCATTGAGCTTCGTTTTCAGGAGGCACACTTCCATTACAAATTATAGTTTCCATTTTAAAATAAGCCTTTAGCAGAGCATATTGTACGTCACCGAAAAAAGTCTGTTCAAAATATAACCTATTTTTCATCCGTTACAAGCATCAGTTAGATTTCCTATGTCCTATATAAAGCTATTCACTTTCTCCAGACGCCACCCATATACACACATTCGGAGATACACATGCCTTTACGTCCAAGATGAGGAGATGTGCCTGTTCTTCTCTGTTATCTAAATGATGCATTTCATCATAATTATATTTTCATTATATCTCTTTAAAAATCATTAAAGAAGTAAATAAATTTAAACCACAATTTCCCAAGGACAATTTTTATTTGAAAATTCAAGCAATGTGTTTTCTTTAGTCTTTGAGAGAATTAAAAAATCAGCAATCATATTCTTACAAAAAGCATTCAAATCTTAAGTAATATAGTACAGAGCTAATAGAATATTAATCATATGTTAAATATACCATGTTAATATGATGATTATGCTCTCATCTAATGTTTTTAATTTATTTAACCTCAGTGCTTTTACTGCAACTTAGAAATAGGTATCTAGGTATTAATTTCTTTTTTGCCCTTCAGATTTATAATTGCCAATGTTTTAGTTAACCACACTGGAAATAAGTAAAAATTGCTATAAATATAGGACAAAAGGACAAACAAAATCAGAGACTCTGATTTACTCTGTTTTGCCAGCCTATGTTACATTAAATTGCTTTTTTAATATACATGGAACCCTAACATTTGAAATGGTAGTAAATCCAAAATGGAAACTTTTCACTTTTATTTGTTGTAGTAAGACTATAAATGAAACCTTAGTTTATTTGCAATTCATATTGAAAATGGCATTTGTGAATAGAAATAGTGTTCCAGACCAAGTTTCATCACACCTAGTTCCTAATGTAAAGTGGCTTCTCATTTTCTAAAGCAGTATCATCCAGATTTGCCATGAAAATATACTTCATACACTTTCATAGGCAAGTTTAGACATTGCTATGACATTGAAATGAAATAAATAAAACACTTTAATCTGTCTAGGAATTTTTCCATGCACATTTCATTTGATAAGCTTAATGTTAATGCACATGCTAATTTTCCTTTCATTCTTTTTCTTGAGTAAGCCTAATTGGCTTCATAAACATTTGTTTTAAGTTTCATTGACTCTGTCATGCAGTTAGGATACAGAACATTGGCTAGATATTTGTATTCAGCTACAAATTTTGAACCAAATAATCATTTTAAAAGTACTATATTTAACATACTCAAATAATTTTGTCTTGTGGCTGAAGTTTTCTGCCAAGAACACAACACCAAGCCTTTTGTTAATATTCAGAAGTAGAAAAGGAGGTAGGAATCTTATTTTCTCTGATACGAATGAGATTTTTTCCCCTCTAATATCCCAGAGCTCAGTAAATATAGGGACACCTTGAAATACATTTATTTATGATTATACCTCTTTTCAAAGCCTAGGCATTCTTCCACCTTTGAGATATGCAGTTCTTATTACTGCTATCACCATCTGTCAGAAAATATTTTGCATTGAACAGAACAGCAAAAGAATAATTCCACCTGCAGATGCTTTTCAACTGAGAAATTAATCCCAACAATTGAAATCATGGTGGAGGAAGCACGGGCTTAGTTTTCATTTTGACACAATCGTTTACCTTATTTGACTCCTTGGGAAAAGAAAAGAAATTTTTAATTATTTTTCAACAAGATTTGCATTTGAAACTTCACCTTCGGGTTTCACACAGAAATGGTTGAAGAAACCTATAACACCTTCATTCCCTCACCCAACTTGGGGATCTGGGGCATCCTAGTGTATATGTGAATCTGCACTCCAGTCTTCCCTCCACAAAGGCTGGCCATGGAACTTGGGTTAATCTTTGGAAGAAACAATCTAAGGGACACTACAGTGTGTTCTCAGCTCCCAAATTTATATCCTCATTAAAGCAAAATATAGCCATGAGGGCCAGAATCTCAAAAAAAGGCTATTGTGCAACTTTGGGAGTGGGCAGGAAAACAGGGCAGTTTTACCAGCTCTCCCTTTATGATGATTGAAATAGTAGCGTTTTTATGGATGATTTATATCTGCTTGTCTTTTTCTCCTGAGTCATTCATTCATTCCTTCATTTTCTTTTCCCCTTCAGCTATTCCTTTATTCATTCAACTAACATTCATTGAGCATTTCAGTTTTATGAACCACTTTATTTTTACTTTATTAATTGACAAACTTGTTCTTGCCTCCAGGCTTTACATTTTCCCATTACCTCCTGGTATTTCTGCAAAGCATTTGTCATTAATTGAAACCATCCTATTTCTTTGCTGCTATTTCTCTTTCCCTCTTAGGAAGCTATAAGTGCAGTAAGAAAAATAAATTCTATGTGTTGTTCAATGCTGTAATTCCTAGACCTAGGAATTGCCTGGCACGTTGAAAATAGTGATACTTATGGTAAGGATGAAGATGCTCATCTTCATCTTCATCACTGATAGCAGCTAATATGTATAAAATTTTAAAATATTTGCATAATAAATGAAAGCATAAATGACTAAAGTCATGCCATAGGATTAGTGAAATTAATTGGATTCACATCATTGTGTGTGGATTACTATACATAATGATGGATTGGTTCAATAAATTTTCACTTTCGAGTAGCTCAAAATTTCCTAAAGTCAGAGTTTGTCTACAATCACTCTTCTTTATTTTTCCCTGGGCACATTTGTGTTCCACAGGAATTAGAATCAGTCTTTTGTGCCATCTTAAAAGTATTGAGTGGATATTTGCTTAAGTTTGTTGATGATACAAGAAGCTGTAAGGAAAACTAATGGTAGCATCAAGCTTCCATCTTCAGTTTGTCTCTGGCAGCATTCTAAGCTGTTGCGGTTACTGTGGTTTTATTGACTCTTTTACAAATGGCATAATGTTGGATAGGGCAATTAATAACCATAACAATTTTGACAGATTGGAAAACAAGTCCAAAAAATGGCTAGGATTTTACAAAAATTAATGGAGTTTCTTCTATTTAGATATTAAAAACAGTTGAAAATACGTAATAAGAAAATGCCCAGAATAACACTACTAATGTGAAAACAAAACACATCACACTATTTTAATCATGCAAATATATGGTAAATATGATAGAAACATGAAATTACATGTTGTAATAAACATTTATGCTTGAATAAAAGACACCATGCAATGTATTTCAAGAGAGATATGAAAATGTACTTCCATTTTAGTAGGGTCGATTTAATTTATTCTAGGTTTTTCCAGAGCAAGATACCTGAACCTTGCCACACAAAGTTTTCGGATAAAAAAAATACATAACTTTGATTCAGGGATGTTATAGGCAGAATCTATGCAATGGATGTTGGAAAGGTCTGGGGTCCCTTTCAAGTCTGACATTTGATTATCGGATAAATCACCCAAGGCAAAAACAGAATCCATGGAAATGAATGAAAAAAGGCAAGATCTTTTTATTTCAAGTCATCAAAGATAGAACATAGAAAATGCTTTTTTCACATGGAGTCTCTTGAGGATCTATGAATTTAATGTTATCTGCAGGCTTTAAAGGAGACAAAAATGGACAATTTATTATCATATATATCTTACTTTTCACTCTGTCAAAAGCAATGTTACATTTAGTTTGATTCAAATAGTCATACACAAATACAATAAATAAAAGATCATTGAAATAAAATGTTCTAAAGCCTTAAGTTGTGAGCTAATTTTTTTAATTGATTGCATTCTGTTACTTCTCCACTTAGAGAAGGCTTACTGTTGGTAGATTAATATGAGTGTAAATCAATGGAACTTTCTATTATCCTCCTATTTACTGTTTTGCTCAAATAAGGAGGGAAGAAAAAAGGGTCAAACTTGCCTGAGATTAAAAGATATAAAGAGAATCACATAATTATTTATTGCTTCTCTACTCCTGGTAACATTAAGCAAAAAGTGGCCAAACTCACTTCAGTTTTGAATTTTTCTGCTGTACAGAAGTGGCTGAGTAGGTTGTCACTACTTCCTCCTCAACATTCCTGTGTCATAAATAGGAATACCCACTAGTCTCAGCAAGTGTTGGAGTATATTAGGGCTTTGGGTTGAACTAACTCAACTTTTCTTTCTCTCTTTCTCTCTCTCTCTCTCATTCTCCCTAATATGTTTTGCTCTAATTAGTTTTCTGGCTAAAATTGTGCATTGGATTTCATTAGTCTAATGTATTTTACTGAATTCCAGTATTTTTAACAAGATTATTCTTCCATAAGGTAATTTCAAGTTTTTAAACTCTACAATTACATTTTGCAAGAAAAGAGGTCTAAAATTATGTCAAATAAGAAAATTAAACCTTTATTTTTAATTATAAAATGCATTTTTTTCTAAGAGAGTCAACCTCATGTTTCTAAAGTCAGAAAGCACTTCTTCTTTAGGGATGTGCTGTAGATGAAATGAAGAGTTTGTTTATATCCTTATGTAGGAGTTTTCAAATCCTAAGATTTCCCTTAGCAAATATGGACAAATTTTTTCATTTCAAGTGTTTTCATCTTTTAGGTTAAAAAAAACTTATGCAGCCAACCAGCTAAAATTTCAGAATATAAAGAAAAGTTAAAATTAATTCAGTTATTTAGCTGAATCAATAACCACTATCAACCATATGACTAAATTGGTTCATTTCAAATAATTGGCTCATTGCAAAGGTTTGCATTAGACACAGAAGGAATAAAATGTGTCAGATGCTATTGTAAAAAGTACAATTTATGCACAATACTAATTCCTTAAGATTAAATTCTTTAGGGTTTCAGACCTTAAGAATCTTGTGTGATTTTGTTTTTATGTAGCATTTTGTAATGTAGATTTTATGTAGAATATTTTAATAAAATTTTGTAATTAAATAAAGGTATTCTTTCCTCTAATTTCCAATTATTTGTCTTTACAACTTCTGTCTACTTGACAAAAAAAAAAAAGAAAAGATAGAAAATCAAAAATTAATTAGACTGCCTAAGGTTATTGTGGAATGAGGCCAAGGCAAAAATCCAAATAGATCTCTCATCTGGTCAGTCTGTTCTAACGGAGGAAGTACAAGCTCAGGCTGTAAACAACATTGATTGAATATCCCCTTAAGAACTTCTGCCATTCCTGTCTAATTCGAGCTTTTCCTTGAACAAGGAAAATGATGCCAATCCATTCTGATATTACCATCATGAATCACTAAACGTTATTTAGTAAGCTTTTTCGATGTTTCTCGCGCCACACTATGTGATATAAAAAAGCCTTTTAGAACTTAATGCATTGAGGCACGACATGTTTAATTAGGGAGAGAGATGTAAAAGCTAAATTTTTTTTTATTTGTCCTCTTGTAGGAAATGGGAGGAAGCAGTTAGCATGGAATATCATAACAAAATTTTTCAAAGATTAAAGTGCCTCCAGGCTTATGGTCATAACTCTAGAGGATGTCATTTTGTTGAAAGAAGTATAAATGTATAACATGACGGGAAAAGATATAATCAAAATAAGGAAATGGGAATGGAAATTTTGGAATATGTTTATGTGTGAGTTAGAAATGATTTTCAATATGTAGGACTGCTGCCAAGTAACGGTGAGCACCAAAGATTCAAATGTGATGTTAGGATCCAGGACACATTTTCACAGTGTTTTATGTTCTTTCCATGTCAGGCCTATGTAAACTTAACAGAAGGTGGACGGTGGTGTTCCTATATTATCACTCAGTCCTCTTTCATTTCTATGATGACTATAAACCACTGCTAATCCATAATAAAGAGACAAATGCTTTTGTTTGTTTCATTTGTTTTATTTAATACTTGCTCTAAAATTTGGAATATATTTTCTTAGAATCGGTGCTATAAAATGTACTCAAGATTCTGTCAGCAATTGTTCACATACTAAAGTTCAGCTACTTGATATAAGTTGCTCATATAAAAATATGCTTAGAGTTCTCATTTGGGATGTTAGAAACTGTTCTTGTACACAAATATTGATTTTCACAATTTTCTCACTCTTAATTATATACCTATTACAACACATTCTTCAAAGTACTACTGTCCCTTCCATCTACATCTTTAAAACTACTTAACCTTGTCAGTTCTAAATTAATGTAAACTACTGCCTCAAGGAATTTCTATTTGCATATGTTGTAAATGTTAAATTCTACATATCTAAAACAAGATTCACTTTCATCCAACTTACATCATACTCACCTAACATTCTTCTGATTCTCCCCAATGAGGGTCGGATGAAAATCACAAAGCCAACTATCAAGAAGGAAGAATCATTGTGAAGCCAATCCCTCTCTGCTAATTCTTCTAATCAATCCATACCCTCTATTTATTTTATCTCCATTATGCTATTCAAATTGTGTCTGTAGTTAGATTATGTGAGTCAGTACTATTTGTAGCTTAAGTCAGTTTTAGTTGAGTCTCCATCACTTAAGATTGAAATTATAGCCTTTTAGTTAAAAAAATATATATACCTCTTGCCTCCTTTATCATTTAATGGCCAACAATTTCTCATACCCCTTTCCTCCATTCTTGCCATAAAAATCTATTAAAAATGAAAATGTAATATTTTCATGTCTCCTAATTCATTAAACTCCTGTTTACAAACTTTCAGTTGTAACATAATAAATCTCAATACACAAGTTTCTTATTTTTCTGGTCTTGGCTAAACTCTTTGTAAGACTTACTCATGTGCTTTATTCTCTATTTATCCAAAGTATTTATAAGCTGAAATATATTGCTTTGTGACTCTATGCCTTATTCTTGTCCACAACTCAACTGATAAGCACATTAATCCAAATCTTCCCTAGGCATCACTTTATCTCAAATATAACCAATTTTATGACTTTTAGATTTAGCTATATAACTTTAATATAACAAATATCATATATATTTGTGCATGTGCGTATCACACCCATATGATTTTAATTTTACCTTTTTATCTTCATAATTTTACTATGTGTTTTATCCATGTATTGCTGGGGTTCAATAGTGCCTGCCTGCAACATGATAGATTTTAATAATGTTATTTGAATTAGAGTAATTCTTCCATGGACTACAATCTGAAAATCTCAAACATTAGCAATTGAATGGAAACATAGACATACATAAAACTAGGAACCCTGAAACAATCTTTTCTGGCAATCAGATTTTTCTCAAGTCATTCCCTTGCATACCAGTTGTCAAACAATTATCTTTGAATTTTAGTAGTGAATTGATTTTCAAAAGTCAAACATACCACTTCCTTCACTCAAATTCAAATTCAGTCAAAAGGGAATGTCCTCATCAATTTTTCATAAAGGGGTTAAACATTTGAATTCTCAATTATTCATTTATCTGTTTTGCAATTTATTAAGTAGGCTAACTTCACAGAGTTTTATTGTACCTAATTTATTGATTACTTCAATCAATAATATGAACATATGCTGAATTAAATTGAGGGAACAAAAGCACACACCACTTGATTTTTCTTGTATTCCCCATCTTTTGTTAGAGCACATTTTGTGCATTTATGTATATTCTGTCCTTTTTAAACCTATTTCTCAGAGAAGTTCTGAAGTTCTATAAAGGGTTTCCTTATTAGTAATTGCCTCTGAGGTCACAGGAATAAGCATTCAGAAAGAAAAATAATAGAGGCCATCATATGAATTTTCATTTGCCTCTGTGTGGCTATTTGTGTATTTTGTTTTATTTGTTTGTTTGGTGCTAGGGATTACCCAAGGGTGCTTTACCACTGAGCTACCTCCCCAGCCCTTTTTAGGTTTTATTTTAACATAGGCTCTTGCTAAATTTCTGAGCCTGACTTTGAACTTGGGATCCTCCTGCCTCAGCCTCCCAAGTCACTGGGATTATAGGTTGTGGGCCACCTACAACCAGGTCATCCTATGAATTTTTAAAAAGTTAGGGTTACAGAAAAGATTTTTTTATCTTGGGATGTGATCAAGAAGGTGACATTCTGGAAACTGCTTGTGTCAGTGGTTCCAGATTTATAAAGCTGGGTTATTGAAGAGAGTAACACAATCAGTCCAAGAGAAGCAAACATGAGAAATGAAGAGAGTAAGAACACACAAGTAAATGTGGGGCTCATTTCTTAGTTCTCATTGAGCTTAGACTTACAGTTTCACTAATGAGCTATCAAGTCCACATCTAGTTCATTTCAGTGGAGTGTCTGTCACTTGGAATCAATAGAATTCTGTGTGATGTAATGCCTTATAGATTGGCAGTTATGAACTTTTATGTCTGATGAAAATAATAAAATAGAAAAGCAGAAATTAGATAAGTCTTGAAATAACTGTAGGGAAGCTTACTACCATGTTCTCTATTTGTTTGCCTATTCACAAACTCACACACAGACAAATGCATCTACTTTAAAACTTCCAAAAATATTAATGTCTTCTGTGAAAGCACAAATAGGTGTTTTATTATATTTTGAGTAAATAAAGAGACAAAATCATGATTTTTCAGTATCATGATTCAAATCTTCTGTTTCTAAACATAAATATGTGCTCTCTACCTGGAAATAGACCATTTCATTCAAAACACAAAAATAATAATGTGATTTTGATTTCTGAAAAGGCAGCAGCTGCTCTTGCTGCTTCTGGTACTGCTGATGTTTTAATCAGCATACAAGGAAGGGAACTGTGATGCCTCCTGAAATTCTGCTGGGTAAGTAACATGCTAGTGAAGACAGCCTTTCTCAAACTAAAAAGTAGCTTATTCACATCTGAAATTGGAGAAAAAGGAATATGCATACTATAGATATAAACGTTTTTTCTGTTTCTAGGGTCTGGAAGTGTCTCATAAAATATCTAATCCATGACACAAGAATAATGAATTGAACTGATGATGATGGATGATTTTAGACTTGTGTCATATACTGTTCGGATTTATAAGTTTTACTCAGTTCTAGACAAATAAATTAATTCATGCTTGGTAGATGGTGATTATAAAGAACTCATGCACATACCAGTCCACATGATTTCAAGTCCAATAAGATATGCTTTTACCCAGTGCAGGGACATTATAGTTAATCAGTCTGTAACACTCTGGGTTAGTGTTGTTAGAAAATAATTTCTGTATTATATGAAAACTGGATCCTTTGAGCAGCAAAGGCAAAGACAGAAGTTTAATAGGGTACAAAGTTGTATACATGAGTAACATCTTTGTAAAAAGTGAACTTTCACACTATATGTTGGATTTGATAAAATTTGCCATCTAACAGGTCTAGAAGAAAGATTTCCTAATAGAAGTGTCCTGTGTTGAGCAAAGTGGACTAATTTTTCTATCATTGTTCATTTACCAGCTGTGGCCACGTGAAGAGTGGTCTTTGCTTAAAAGCTGTGATCAGCTAGAAGTTAGTAGCTGGAAACTCTCTTCCCAGTTTTATTCTTCAGAGCTGGATTGGGGGACATCCTTATACCTGCATTTTGCATTTCCATGACTGCTGCATTTCAGATACCTAAGAATGCAAGTGAACACAACAAAATGAGACAAGACCACTCAATAAAACTCCAAAGTATGTGTTTTTAAATTTGGAAAGTTTTGCTTGCTAAAGAATTTTGGGTTTACCACCAGGGATTGCCTTAGTAGAAGATGGAGAGATATGGAAATAAAGTCAATGTATAAACAGTCGATGATTAAAAAAATGTTTAAAGTGAACTTATGTGCACATACATCTCCAAAACAATATAACAGATTCAAATGTTTTCAAAATATGGCACAAATTCATGAAGATAGGAAAAATAGGAAAACAAAACAACTGAATTTATGCCAAAGAAGGATGGAATACATAAAGAAACTAGAAAAGTATACTGGAATTCTAGTTTACTTTTTCTAAACTAGAATGCATGTCAAAATGAGCAGTACCATCCTTAGAGACCTCCATTTTGAATTGCTCTTACAAATTAGTCATGCCAGCACAACCCCTATAATAGACTATTATCTTAAAGAATGGGATTGCTGAAATGTGTAAGTGAGTTTGAGGACTTGTAACATGTCCTACGTCTTTAAAATGGGATGTTGTGTTTTCTGAGGTTTGTCCTGAGCCCTTCTGCCTGAAATCCTAAGTAATAAAACATTTACCAATGGCTTATATTTGGCTTTGCTTGACAGCAAGAGAAGAATTTGTTACTATAAATTAACAGTATTCACTTTGACATCAGAATGCATAATAAAATGATCTGTTGTGTGACAAGGATAATAGTATCACAGATTGTCACTAGTGTCAGATGAAGTTGTTGGGGAAAATTACCATAATTCATTGTCAATGTATTCCTTGATTGGATTTGATCTGACTTCATCATTGAAAATGCTATTTGTAGAATGGATTTACTCAAATTACTATGTAAAGTTAGTTGATTTTCCTTCTAATGTTACCTACCTTTACCACAGTAGTATTTCTGATGATGTTTTATCTAAAAATAATATATTCTTAGGTCAATCTTGTAAAAACACAAGAAAAAAAATAAAGTCAGGAGATTCTTTGTAGTTCTAATATCTAAATGTTTGTACTACTGATATTTTTTATCCACTTTTCTTTTTTTTTTTTTTGTGCCAAGGGTTGAACCCAGAGGTGCTTAACAACACAGACACATCCCTAGTCTTTTTTATTTTTTACTTTTTATCTTGAGACAGGGTTTTCTTAAGTTGCATAGGGCCATGCTAAATTGCTGAGGTTGGCTTTGAACTTGCTATCCTGCTGCCTCAACCTCTGGAGCTGCTGGGATTACAGTTATGCTCCACCCTTCCCCGGCCATTTAAATTTTTTAAGACAAAATTCTCTTTTAATCAAGTAGTATATAAAAACTCTGAGTTGTTTTTCTTTTCATAAATCACAATGTTCCAAGCTGTTATATGTTCTTAAATACTATGTTGAGTATCATCATAATCTTCTAGTAAGTGTACCAAATGCATTTACCACATAATAGCACTTGAATTTTATGTTTTAAACTTACTGATCTCTAGAATCTATAACAATAACTCATGAAAGTTAAGAGACTGATCTTAATTTTCACATATTTGTAATTTAGAAGTCTCCCAAAGGCACACTGGGGTAGATCTCTAACTTGTAATTCATGCCCAAGTCACAATTCACTGATGAAAAAGTTAGTCTTCACTGTGAAAGTACAGCAAATGTGACCAATTTGTTGAGAAACTAAAGGAAATGTTGTACTCTCACCAGGATTAGATATGAGAATCACTCCCTAAGCATATAATAACTGTATGTGGATATGTATGTAGATATTCTTAAGCACATTGTCATTTGCATATGAAGTAGGAGAAAATATTTTGGGTAAATTGAAAGGGAGAAATACTAGAGAAAGCTGCTGTTTTTCTATTTTACTTTCAGAGAAAAATCTGATGTTATGCAGTTTCCATTTCTCCACACAATAATGAGTATCACTATCACCTCTCCAGACCTAAAATGTTTAAATTACTGACCTCTCTTAGGTTGACACATTGGAGCAGTTATTTAGCTAGCAGGGAAATATGTAATTCAGTGACAAATGTGGTTACTAAGTTACAAATGAATTATGTTGTCCTCAATGAACTCTAGGACCGTGTATGCCCAAATTAGTTTTCTCCTCCAAATTCCAAATTTAAAAATATTAAATCCAAGAAACTAGGGAAAATAGGGCTGGGGGAGGGGGTTGTATATCAGTGGTAGATCACATGCTTAGCATGCATGGGGTCCTGAGTTTGGTTCTCAGTACTGCAGGAAAAAAAGGAAGGAAGGAAGGAAGGAAGGAAGGAAGGAAGGAAGGAAGGAAAGGAAGGGAGGTAGGGCAGATGGAATGAAGAAAGATATGTAACTCTACTTCAACCCCAAATGCCCTACAAGAATGAAAATTGTATTTTTAAATATCTTTCTGTTGCACTGGCAAATTGCAGGCACAAAATCGATAAGCCAGGTTTAAAATCAGTCTGTCAGGATCAGGAGCTTTCATATAACCAGTGATAACCAATGGGAAAATGTAACTACAAAAAAATATATAAAATGCCTAGAAATAAACTTATCTATAAATGTGTGCTATTTCTGTGAAGGAATTTACTACATTTTACTGGAGAATATAAAAGAACTAAGCAGGTGGAAAAATATTCTATAGTATTAAATGAGAAGACACATTTGTAAATATGTTAGTTTTTTGGGGGGGAGGTGGTTGTTATTGTTTTGTTTAGTTTTTTGGTACTGGAGATTTAACCCAGAGGGGCTTTACCAGTGAGCCACATTCCCCAGCTGTTTTTGTTCTTTCTTATTTTCAGTCAGGGCCTCTCTAAGTTGCTGAGGCTGGCCTTCAACTTCAATCCTTCTGTCTTAGCCTCCCAAGTCATTGGCATTACAGGCATATGCCATGGCCCTGGGCAAGATGTTAGATTTTAGTCAAGTTTCCCTTCTATTGATCTATTTATTTAACTCAATGCAATCCCAAACAAAATACAAAATGAAAATAGCAAATTAATACCAGTGATTTTTTTTTCAACCAAATGACAGAGGAATATCAGGAACAATGTCCATAATGGAACTGTTCAGTATGTGGCTGGGTTATTCTTTGACTTTTGACATTAAAATTTAGATTATTTATTCAGAGATCATCTTGGACATTTCCTTTTGCATAAAATTTTAACCCACCTAAAGTACCTTCTCGGAAGAGACTTCTGTGGAAGAGGAAGAGACCCCAGCATGAAGAGTAGGTAAATCCTAACAACATCCAGCTGTGTGCCCACCATGTGGCAGGTATCTTACTTTATGAAACTGACTATATTTACTTGTGAGGAGATGATGAAATATGGCCAAGGATGTGCATAATACTCCTGTGGAAATATACAAAGAAGCTGGAAAACTTGAAGCAATAAAAATGTTGGTTACTTTAATTAAGAAAAGCATCTTTGGGACATTTGGTAATAAAACCAATCATCAGTGGAAGAAAATCAGTCCCTTTTGGCTTAAAATACTGAAAAAGAACTTTCCTGAAGCTTAGACACTCTTTTTTCTATTTCATTAATATCTCCAAGAGGGTATATGTGTGTTCAGATATTAAATGATTAAATGGGGGTGTGGTGAGCTTAGCAATTCAAGAAACCTTCTAGTTAAGTTTTACATGTTTGCTATCTGCCATCTACTCCCTTCATTTGTCCAAAATTAATTCATGTAGCCTTCTCTCCACAGCAAGGCCCATCCTCATGAGCCCAGGAGGACCTGCTGGAGGCCTTGGCTACATACTGGCAAGTTTGGCAGCTCAGCAGGAATCAAATACCTATTAGCAAATGGACAATGCTGATATGGACACCAGGGTTGACTGGAGGTTTATTTAACTCCTGTGAACCCATGCTGCCAAAATTGTTTGGAAATCTGGAATTTAAAATAAAATCCAGAATTTGTATAAAGGTTTCAAACCAATGCACTAAAATTACATATGTACAACAACAGATTCCACATTAAAACAGATTCTACATAAATACAAATATTTATCAAACAACTGTTTATTACCTACAATATATTTCTGATAAAGTATTTTAAAGCAATACTTAGGAAGTTGATGCTTTTACAGTGCTGTGGGTATGAACTAAATTTTACAATTTCACTATATGCTAGTATTCTCTTATTAATTTAAAACTTCATAAATGAAACTTTTCACTTTAATTGTTAAACTACATAACTTCAGGCACTATATATATATAATATTTGGAAGCAGGTATTTAACAACTGTAATGATAAATAGGCAAGGTAATACATTGTGTCAATCTCAAGGGAAAAATAAGTGCTTAAAAAGCAAGTATATGGCAATTGGTGATATAAGGAGTTTCACAACCATTATTAGGTAGGGTAATAGCTAGCCTTTGGAAATATTAATATATCTCTTATGCCTTTTCAGGCAGTTCTCTGTAAAATTTTCCTCAGTGTTTTTAGGTTTAATCTATTTTTTCTTTTCCTATGATCTTTTGAACCATAATTATTATATTCTACCTTTGAACTATAGTTGATTACAAAAGAAACTCTCCAATTCTAGATCCGTTATTTTATCCCTCCCCTTGTCAGCAGAGAATGATAACTCTCTGCATAGACCAAAGAAGCATTGTAAACTTTTTTGGTTGGGATGTTTCTAGAAAGCTCCATAAATAATGTATTATTTTTTTTTAAAAAAAGGAGTGTCCTGAATTTTCAAATTCTAAATAGTGTCATTTTTAGAAGCATGAATCAAGCTAAAATTTTCAAAATATTTTTAAGATCTCTTTGTTTTAAATATAATGGAACGAAAATATTTAATAAGACAAGACATATTGAGATAGAAAATTTCAACTAGAAAACTACAAAGGCTCACAAATTTAGCTAAAGCATATTATGGAAAAAAAGCAATTTCTGAAAAAAATGTTAGTATATGATTAACAGGTGTTAGGTTAAAGATTTCATTCCTTTGTAAGGAATTTCTGAAGGTAGAGGGAAGAAAACCAGGAGGCAGAGACAAGAAGGAATGTTACAAAAATGTTTAACTTCCTCTTAACTACACATTGGCCTAGAGAGTGTGAGAGAGAAAGAGGGAGGCAGAGACAACAGAAACAGAGAAATTGTCTTTTTTCCCTTTTTTTTCACCTAAGAGAAGGATCACACTTCAGACACAAACAAAAATCCTTTTTGCAGACTTTTTCTGTTTTTTTTTTTTTTTAAGAAGTACTAGGGACAGAACCCAGGGGCACTTTACCACTGAGCTACACCACCAGCTGTTTTTATTATTTATTTTGAGATAGGGTCTAAGTTGTCTATTCTGACCTTGAACTTGAGAGCCTCCTGTGTAATTCTCTCCAGTTGCTAGGATTACAGGTGTGCACCCCCAAGTCCAGTCACTTCCTGATCTTTACATTTTCTTTATTGCATGTAAAAAATCATCCTTTTTAAAAAAATTATGTTCCCATACATATTTACACAAATATAATTGGTCTATGATGTCACAATAATAATGAATAGACAATGGATTTTTACTTGATGTGAACCATTTCCTATAAGTTGAGAAGTTATCTTAATCATATCACCTCTTTGGTACAAATAGAACATATATTAATAGTTGGATAAATGGAATTATTTAGCAGGCCATTTCTCATCTCCTAAAAATATGGACCCATTAGTAAGTTACTACTCTGCAACACATTTTGAATTTAAATAAAGGCTTCCTAAAATCCTTACCAAACATTGAGCAAAACTTTAGGTAATTAAATTGTGTTCTATTATTTAAATTTGCTGGGCAATAGTACTCACTTTTGAAAATTTAGGGAGTCATTTAGTTTGTGGCCACCAGAGCCATGGATGGAGGGCAAGACATCCAGGTCTAGGAAGGATCCCACTACATAAAGCACTGTCTTTGAAATTCTTTGAAACCTGTCAACTCTTCCACACATGAATGTCAAGGGAATTATTTCAGTCTCTTGATCTCTATTCAGTTTTATTCTGTGTCAAGGTATAATCTTCCTTAAATTTACTTGAGATGGCATTTAGTATACTTTGAATTTGTTTATTTCATATTTTAATACATTTTGCTATCCCTTGAGATTTGCCATTCTTAGTATTATAATCTTAGAAGATCACTTTTCCCCATTACATAAGACTACATTTATATGAGATCACACTTATCTCTTATCTGCCTCTCCAGTGTAATTCTAGTAGTTATTTCTAAGTGATTAAACACTAATTGCCTAAAACAAAATTAGGGTATGCTTACCTTTCAGATTTAACCTCTGCACATCTTATTTGTAAGAGTCATCATGTGATGATTACCTACATGGGATTTACAATTGAGTATTGTTTGTGAAGAGAGTAGGTAGCCTTATCAGAAGCAGCACTATTTCAGTCAGACACTTTAACTGGCTTTACCATTACCCTCCTATTCTTTTAATGTATCGTAATTTTCAAACATTTCTTTCTGTTTCTTTAGTTCCTGGATTTTTTTTCCTTTCAGCATCTTTTTTTTTTAAAGATATTTTATTGAAGAGTTTTCTGAAAAATAGTACTAAGATTTGCACATGGCAAATCAACAGGTATGTGCCACCAGTTAATTTACACTTGTACAATAGAGTACTCAAACAGACAAAAATAGAGGCCACAACAGCAACACTTTGCACTGTCAATGATGAAGCCAGCCCTCACAATCACGACATTACTGGTTTTAGTGACATAAACATGAGTTTCCATCATATTTTTGAGCAAGCAATTTTAGGCTTTTCTGAAGCTGAACATTTAACATGGATGCCATTAGCTAGTTCCTTCTGAGATGGCTACATTCTTCTGAGACACCGCTGAGATTTTTTTTTTTATCTTTTTTTTTATCTTCTCTTACTTTTTTTTTTTTATCTTCTCATACTTTCCAGTTATGAGAAATTAGTTTTGCTTAAAGAAATGGGTAGAGTTGCTAGGCATGGTGGTGCATGCCTGTAATCCCAGCAACTCAGGAGATTGAAGCAGGAGAATCCTGAGTCCAAAGCCAGACTCAGCAAAAGTGAGGCACTAAGCAGCTCAGGGAGGCCCTATCTCTAAATAAAATACAAAATAGGGCTGGAGATGTGGCTCTGTGGTCAAGTGCCCCTAAGTTCAATTCCTGGTACTCCCCCACCAAGAAAAGAAATGGGTAGAGTTCAGATAATTTAGAAAAAGTATGCAGAGTGAAAAAAAAATAAGAGGAATCTCAACATTTAAGAAATTTAAAGAATGAGATGTACATAAAGGACATTCAGAAGCACTTACTTATGGCCAAAATTGTTCACATATATTCTACTTGCCTTCCTCTTATTCATTCTGAAACTGAAAAGAAAGATTGTTTCTGCCCCAACTTTTCCATTAGACTTGTTCTTGCAAATGGTCTTTGTTTTTAATTCAAATGTCCACTTCCATGTGCTAGTTTTATTTGACCTCTCAGCAACTTTTCATAGTGCTGGTCTCACTCTTATTCCAGAACTTTGTTTTCTTGCCTCTCATTACCCCATATTCTGCTGGTAGCTCTTCATGATTCTGTAGCTGTTTTTCTGATGTTTCCTTTGTTGGTGTTACGACTTGGATATGAGATGTACCCCAAAAGTTCACATGTGAGATAATGCAAGAAGTTTAGAGCTGAAATGATTGGGTTCTGAGTGCCTTGACCAAATTAGTGAATTAATCCTCATAGGAGGATTAACTGAGTGGAAACTGGAGGTGCTAGGGCGTGGCTGGGGCTTGTGTGCACTGGGTGTGTGGCCTTGGGGTATGTATTTTCTGTCTGGGGAGTGGAGTCTCTCTGTTTCCTGATCATCATGTGAATCTCTTCCCTCTGCCATGGTGTACTGCTTCACCTGGAGCTCTGAGGAGTGGAGTTGGCTGTCTACGGACTGAAAGCTCTGAAACTGTGAGCCCCCAAATAAATTTTCCTCCTCTAAAATTGTTCTTGATAGATCTTTTAGTTGAATTGAAAAAACTGAAACAGTTGGCTACTTTTTAAAATGTCTTAATATTAAAGTTTCTTCAGTGTCCAGTGTAGAGCAGCTTATTTTTGTGTGCTCTGTCCATAGTTTGTCACAAGTTTGAGGAAATATCTACATACCAGTGTAGGATATGTAGATTGCTGCTCAACTTTGAAGTGCTCTTCAGAGTTCCAGACATAAAGCCAACTGTTTACCTCCATTTGGCAGTGTTTGAAGCACCTGCATTTATAATTTCATTAAGCAGACATGCTATTTTTCTGTCCTTTTGTTTTTATATTATATCCAAAACAGAATTTTTAAATCTTCCTCCATGGTATATTAAAACCTATCCATATTTGTTTATCTCATAACTCTATTTGTAGTGATAAACCACATTTGCTTGACCACTGTAATATCCTCTTATTAATCCTTAACTTTCACTTTGCTTTCCTTCCACTTTATTTGGAATTTAGTGTTAGCAGCTGAAATTATTAGCTGTCCAGAGGACCATGCTCTCTGAAGATGCTTAGGAAGGATCTGCACCAGGTATCTCTTCTGGTCACTCCTTGAGCAGCATGACTGCAGTCATCACATGTCATTTTTCTGCATGCATGTGTGTGTCACTGAATTTGGGGCAAACCCCACTCCACTATAATAATTACATTAGTCACTACATTACATTTTTTATTTTTAGTTTTTCTGGTACCAGGGATTGAACCCAGGAGTGCTTAACCATTGAGCTTCATCCCAAGCACTCCCTCCACTGCTTTTTGTATGTTTTGTTTTGAGCAGGGTCCCTCTAAGCTGTGTGGGGCCTCGCTAAATTATTGCTAAGGCTGGCTTCAAACTCAAGATCCTCTGGCATCAGCCTACCAAGCAGCTGGGATTATAGGCATGCACCACCCTTCCCGACCTAGTCATTACATTATATCTTCACTCATTACTCCTGTCACTAAAATTTTTTCCAAATAAATTTACCTTCTTAGGAACTTGAAGGTTAGTATTTCAACATGTCAATTTCAGGGGAGCACAATTTAAAATATATCTTTTTTTTTATTTATATCATCATTGATTTATTTCAACAGATTTTTATAGTTTTTAATGTTTAAGTTCTTTTTATTTTTAATGCTTCATTTTTTTAAGCAGTTTTGTGTTTACAGACCGAATAGAAAGTTCAGAGTTCATAGATCTCTTCAACCCCCTCTCCTCTCAGTCTCTTCTATTATTAAAATCTTGCCTTAATGTGGTACAATTCTAAAAATTGATTAACTAATATTGCTATATTTTTATTAACTACAGTACAGTTTATATTGAAGTTGACTATTTTATATCCTATGGATTTTGACAAATGTATAATGACATATATTCACCATTACAGTGTCCTATAGAATAGTTTTGCAGTTGTAAAATCCGTTTCACCTATTTATCCCTCCTTCCCCTAACCCATCACTCAACCTCTGACACTCACTGATGCTTTCACCTTCTCCATTATTTTGCCTTTTCTAGAATGTCATATAGTTTGAATCCTACAGTATATAGACTTTTCAATTTGTGTTCTTATACTTATCAATGTACATGTAAATTTCTTTCATGACTTCACAATTGATAGTTTATTCCATTTGCCATAGTTTATCCATTCACCCATTGAAGGACATCACAGTTGCTTCAAAGTTTTGACAATTATTAATAAAGGTGCCAATATTTGTAGAAACTTCTATGAAGTGACAAGGGCAGACACCCTGGTCTTCTTCCTACCTCAGGCAGAAAACAGTCTTTCACTATTCTGTATTATGTTAACTCTGGGATTTTTATAAAATCCTCTTATCAGGTTGAGGAGGTACTTAAGCATGTTATGTCTTGTCAGATGCTTTTACTTTGGTGACGATCTTTTTTAAAAATTTGTTTTTACTATACTGTGTTACATTAAGTAATCATGGTCTACAAACCAACTTTGCATTCATACAATAAATCCCACTTGATCTTGTATTATCTTTTTTATGCATTACTCAGTTTTATTTCCTTATATATTATTGACCTTTGCATTGCTATTTATAGAAGATACTGACCTATAGTTTTCCTTTCTTGTAATGTCTCTTCCTAATTGTGGTATCAGTGTAATCCAGGCTATGTCAACTGAATAAGAAAGTAATCTCCCTCTATTTTTTGAAATAGTTTGTGAAGAATTGGTATTAGTTCTTCCTCACAGTTTGGAAGAATCCCAGTAAACTATATGTGCCCAAGATTTTCTTTGGGGGTAATCTCTTATTATTACTTCAATATTTTGTATCTTATTGTTTTCTTAATTTGCAATTCAGGGTTATAAATGAGATTGAAAATTGCTTCATGTATTTGTTTTCCACTTATGTTTCTTTGGTGACATGCCTATTTGTATCTTTTTCCTGTATTTTTAAATGTTGTTTGATTCACAAAATTTCCATAAGTATACTGATTATATCCTGTGTTGCTTACATGAATTGCAAATAACCTTTTTCCAATTTGTGCTTTGTTTCCTTGCTATTCTTTTTGTATCTCAAAATTTCCACCTGGGTTTACGTTACTACATCTTGGAATACATCATTTAGTTATCTGGGTTTTTTGTTTTGTTTTAGTGAAGGTGTGTTGTGATATTTCTCTCCAGTTTTATCAGTGAAGTGCCTTTACTTTGCCCTCAGTTTAGAAAAGTAGTCTTTGTAAAAACCAAACTTTAGCTGATTAAGAGCTGATTTTTCTCTTTAATGAATTACTTGTTCACTTTATTGAAGATATTATTCCACTCTTCTAGATGTCATTATTGCTATTGAGAAATCTAATATCAACTGAAACATTTACTCCTGGCTTCTTTTTCTTTGCCCTTGATTGTCAGCAGTTTTAGAATGTATGTCTATGTAATACTACTTATTGCTCCACATTTTACTTTTTTGTATTGATGGATAATTGTTATTTCTCTTCAATGTTAGAAATATTCTTCCACGATCTATTCATTCTCTCTCCAAGATGAATCTAATTAACTATAAGTTCTCTTATTTTGGAGTACATCATAAACACATGTTTTTCCTTTCTCTTCCCAATGAATTTTTTCAGGAAAGTATTTTTTTCATAGTATGCTAAATTTCTGTGTCTATTTTAAGATATGCATTGATTAATCCAATTCAATTAATATGTTTCTAAAATTTATTTTTAACCCCTTTAATATATCCCTAGTCATTTTATAATTCCTTTTTCCTTGTTCATGTCTAAATTCCATGTTATATTTATTTATATGATAATTGTAATATGAGATTTATTCAAGATTGTCTAAATATGTTAAAATTTTTGATTCTCACTTTTAATAGTAATTATTTATTATGACCCATATTTGATTAAACTAGGGAATTCCATGATCTTAATTAGAAATATCTATTTCCAGATAGAACTTTAACTTTTCTGATGATGATCAAAGGTGTCAATATCAGTTTCAGTCCTTTTTACAACCTTTAGATGAATATGGGTAAGTCTTAATTTCAACTTCTTTATGTTCTAAGGGTACAATTATTAGATTACTCATCTCAATTGCTGATTATTTTAAGGGAAATCATTTTGTGCTATATTTTACTTGTTTCATTTCTAAGACTTAAACTCTATTTTGTTGTTATTGTTTTAAGCTTCAGAAGTTTATGGTCTTAGTGCATTAAATTACTTTTATGTCATAGTTCACACAGAGGCTTAATATATTTTATTGGGGTGAGGGGAGTTCTAGAGTATCGTATTTGCCAAACACTCTTTAAATTCTGTACTCTTAAGTTTAAAAAATCACCAAGAAATTTCAGTAGAATTGATGGGGGAAAGTTGTTAAGAATATTCATAATAAATTAATTTAAAGTAATCCTTTAGATTAGAAAAAAAACTAGTGAGGAAAGATTAGGTAGGTAAGATTATAATGTTTGTGGTCTCAGGTTTGCTATTCTATTTCAGATGCTCTAATGCATTCTGATATTCTTGAATTCCATTTTCTAGGTACAAAATTACTTTGTTGACAAGTTCATCTTCAGATAAGGAAAATAAAATTGCCAACATATCATACTAAAATTTGTCAGTATGTAGTCATTCCCCTTAAGCCACTCACTGGGTATTGGTTCAAGTGTGTTGACTAAGCATGTGTCTGGTTACATCCTTTACTCTTTGGACCTGAGTTGGGATGCGGATGAGTAGAAATGATATGAGAAATGATATTTATTTCCTCAATAAAAGCAGATTAATGATAATGGGCTTGGTGCCATTATGGAACCCATTACTGTGAGAAAGAGCAACAGCTGCTTGGATAAAAACATTCTGAGGAAATGAGTATATTCAGCATCTATCTTCCCCAACTTCTCTTTGAACATTTATATTAAGATATATATGACAGAGGAGCCCCCCTCCCCTTATTTTCAGTTTTATTTGCATTGTGATTTTAGTAACCAGTGGATATCTATGGTCAGAAAGTGATCTGTGGATACTTATGGTCAGAAAATGGTAAATGGAAGTTTCCAGAAATAAAGAATTCACAAGTTTCATATTGCATGCCATTCTGCATGGCACAATAAAAACTTGTGCTGTTGTGCTACATCCTGCCTGGGCATGAATCATATTTCCAGAATATCCACACAGTATATGTTAGCCACTGTAAATCATCGAGTAGCCATCTGGGTTGTCTGATTGACTGTCTTGAAATGATTGTACTTGTGTTTAAATAACCTCTATTTTGCTTACGAATGGATGCAAAGCATAAGATCCCAATGCTGGCAACTCAGACATGTCAGATAAGCTGTGAAGGTCTTCCTTTCAGTGAAAACACAAAACCTGCAAATTTAATAAGGAGAGAAAAAGAATTGTATACTGAGATTGCAAAAAAAATCTATTGCAAATTATCATTGTTAAACTCTTACTGTGCCTAGAACTTTATTAGGGATTTGTCAGGGAAAAAAATAAATGGTAGATAGGGGATTCAGGACTTCCCTTCATTTCAGCAGCCACTGGAGGTCTTGGAACATATCCTGGTAGATAAGGGACTATTACTATACAAGTTAACCTTCTCTTCCCCTTTCTTTTTCTCTCACCTCTCTCCCTCTCCACCCCCACCCCAGTCTGTCTCTCTGTCTCTCTCTCAGATTTGTTTGTTTTTAAGACTCTTAACACAGCAGAATCTGGAAGAATGCTTCTATAGGTTTTATTTTGTGCCTACTATTGTGTGATCAGATAGTTGTACTAAATTGTCTGAGTGCTCAGTACAATCTCATTACTGTAACGTAAGAGTTCCAGTTTAATGTATGCATAATTTCTATACATGTTTCACAAAGGATGAAATAAAAAAATCTTAAGTTAAAGTTTACATGTTAACAATAATTCAATGAGAAACAAGTGGAATGCCAGAAAGATAAATTAAAAGATTCATAAGAGAACAGTTTTGTTTTTCCATTTCTATATAAAGGAGTTTGTTTTACAAGCAAAGTAACAAATGGCTTAAAACAAACTTCTTGTTGCTAGGCTCTTAGATGCCTAAACAGACCTTATGCATTTTAGGTTTAAACATAACAAACTGAACCATTAAAAAGATGTTTAGTAAAATAAGATGACTCATCACAAAAATTAGAATTTCTGTTTCCTGGTGGAAGTCCTTGATTTGAATTTCTTTTTCTTTGTTAATCCTTCTTAAAGTCATGACAAAGTAACAATGACAATTAATCTCTTTACTACTATACCACTTAAAATATTTCTTAGAATATGGCTTATTATCCCTGATTGTTTTAAAAATACTGTTTTATTTTGAAATACTTTTCAATTTCTATCATGTAAAATATGATATGGATGATTTTATTGAATTTTATAATCAGAATAATAAAAATCAGATTCACTTGATTCCATGTTATAGTAAATTTGTCAAGTCATATGGACACTATGGTCAACAATATGAGAAAATAGTTTGGAACTGAACTTTCAGACCCAAGTGATATTCCTGTGTTTATGATTTGATATGATTTGATAACTAGGTGATCTGTGGCAAGTCACACCCTCTTTGGTCATTTTTCATTTTCTCTGCTAATGCAACCACAGGGATTCTTTTGTGAGGCAAGACTTTGGAATTGTAAGTGTCTGATATTTGTGTGCTTGTATGTATGTATGCCATTTAGAAGTGGTGATGAGGATGTTTTACTGAGCTATATTGTATTTTTAAAAATGTACAACTTCCAATGCAACACTCCAAAATGTAAATTTTACCTTATTTTATGTGCAGCGTGTATGTGTGTTTGGTGGGGACATTTCGGTTAAAGATGTCTCTGATCATAAGGCAGAGAAGGGTATTCAGAAGCCAGTGTATAAGCTAGTGGATGTTTGACCTAAATAAAGGTGGAAGTTAAGGATATAGAGGGTTCATTGATTTTCTTTTCAAGTATTGGTCTGTGCTTTTTTTCTTTTGTTTCTTACAACTTTTTCTTACAAGTTTTCTTACAACTTTTTCTTACAAGTTTTCTCAAAACTCAGTGTTAACTTATACTGAAAGTGTTAAGAAGATCATGAAGAAAAAAGAGGCACAAATGTTATAGACCTATATGGAATTAAATGCTATGGACCTATATGGGATTAAAATTCACTGTGAAGTATGTTCATATGTTAATGTTATTTGATTTATTAAAAGCTCAATCATATATCAAATGTTCAATGCATGTTCCTTTTGATATATATATATGTATATATATATAAGAGCAATATTGAATACCACAGCATCATAGTAATATTAGTATCAAAATATTTTCCCCTTGAAATTCATATTTTTCCTTCAGAAAAATGATATGTATGAAAGTTGCAAGGAAAAGTACAAATGGACTACTATAATTTGCTCATATATGTAATATGAATATATTGTATATAAAATTGTCATCAAAGAATAAGAAGTTTGCAAATTCAAAATGATGATCAACGTACATTAGAGTATTGATGTCTAACACTACCTTTGTCTTTCATTTATCTTTATAGTTAAAAACTACATTTCCTATTCACTTGGTACCTAGCTCCTTGACATACTTTTTTTTACTTATTTTAATATGAAATTCTTCTTAAATATTGTATTAGATATTTAAGACTTTCGAGTTATAGTAGATGCATTTATATTTCTGGTTCAGATAATAATCATAATAGACTATTAATGAAATATTGCTCATCTGTGTTTGAAACATTTTGGCTTTGACTTGGAATTCAATTTTGTGAATATTTCCATATAAGAGCATGAAGTTGTATTCCAATGCACTCACTGGGGATGTTTTTCACCGAAAGTAATAGAAATGTTCATGCGTTAGTCACCTTTTTGTCACTGTGACCAAAATAGCTGACAAAAATGACTTAAAGTAGGAAAAGTTCATTTGTTGTTCACAGTTTCAGAGGTTCTGTCTATAGTTGGTCAACTCCATAGCTTTGGTCCTGAGGTGACACCTCATGGCAGAAGGCATGGCAGAGGAAAATAGCAGTTAATGGCAGCTGGGAAGGAGGGAGAGGGAGGAAAAGAAGGAGGGAGAGAGGGAGAGGGAAAAAAAGAGAGAGAGAAGGAAGGGGAGAGAGAGAGAGAGAGAGAGAGAGAGAGAGAGAGAGAGTCCAAGCTCACACTCCCAGAGACCTAATTACTCCAACTACACTCCACATGCCTAGAGTTACCATCCAGAAGTCCATTCAAATAATCAATCCATCAAATGGATTAATCCACTACTGATATTATTCTTGTTATGGTTTGGATGTGAAGTGTCCCCCAAAAACTCACTGTGAGACAGCACAAGAAGGTTCAGAGCAAAAATGATTGGATTCTGAGAGTCTTAACACAATCAGCGAATTAATTCCCTGATAGGAATTAACTGAATGGTAATCAAAGTGGTAGGTTGTGGCTAGAGGAGGTGGGAATTGGGGGTGTGAGTTTGGGGTATATATTTGTATCTGGCAAGTGGAGTCTCTCTACTTCCTGGTCATCATGTGAGCCGATTCCCTCTGCCACACTATTCTGCCATGATACCCTGCATCACCTTGAGCCCCAAGGCATGGAAGCTGCTCTCTGTAGATTGAGACTTCTGAAACTTTAAGCCACCAAATATACTATTTCTTTTCTACAATTGTTCTGATTGGATCTTTTAGTCACAGCAGCGAAAAAGCTGATTAAAACACATCTCTCATTATATAATCACTTCAACTCTGCACATTCCTGCCTTATCTAATTCATGAGCTTTGGGAAATACCTCATATCTAACTCAGAACACCTCACCTCAAACTATCTTAAACAATTGGAATATTCATTCATTCCTTTTTTTTAATTTTTATTTTTACAGACTGCATTTTGATTCATTGTACACAAATGGGGTACAACTTTTCATTTCTATGGTTATACACAATGTATATTCACAACATTCATATAATCATACATGTACATAGGGTAACAATGTCTACTATCTTTAACAATGTCTGTCTTAGTCTCCTATCTTTCCTTCCCCCAATCCACCCTCCCCATTTTCCTCTATACCATCCAAAGTTCCTTTATTCTTCTCTTGCCCCCGCCCCCACCACCTCTGCCCTTTGTACCATCATCCACTTATCAGAGAAAACATTTGGTCTTTGTTTTTTGGGGCTTGCTTATTTCACTTAGCATGATATTCTCCAACTCCATCCAGTTACCAGTAAATGTCATAATTTTATCCCGCCTCCAGGATGCCCAACCTGACAAACTGCACCCAGCCTCCAGGACCCCTGGCCTGACTGACTGTGTCTCATCTCATTCATTCATTTTTTTCTAAAACCACGGACCTGAAGTTAGGTAGTTCAAGCACTACCTGTCACAAAAGCACTGGGACAATTTATACATAGTTTTCTGTTCTTGCTCATGGCCGGCACATTGCTTTTGATGCTCTACAGCTCCAAAGAAATTCTCACTGGATCCTAAAATTAACTGCTATTACAAGTAATAATTTAGTAAATTTCAAAATCATATCTCTTTGCACCTCAACTATGTCCAACTACCTTTTATTAATTCCTATCCAAATTATTAACCATAATCTTTCGGTATCTTTCCATAATTCTTAAAATTTTTATGTGATCTTATTGAGTGATTAGGGTTTGACTCCTTTTGACAGTTACTAACAGGTTTCTTGAAATAAGTTATAAAATAAGAAAAAACAGCTTTCATGTCTACTATTATTCAACATTTAAATCACCATTATTAATTACTTAAGGGCCATTTCAGCAATTTTCTATAAATTATAAATTATCTTCACAAATAACGGTATGTTTAAAATTATATTTGACATATTTGGTGTGGGTACTCATTCTCCATGAAATCCATTTAACTACTTCATAAATTCAGGGTACCTTGAGTTAGGAATTCTGTTTTAAATAAATATTATTTTCATCATTTTTCATGGAAAGAATATTTATTGAACACAGAATAGTGGAATGAGACCGACATCATTACCCTGTATGATTCATATGAATGGTATGAATCTACATGGTGCACAACCATAGAAATGAGAAGATGTACCCCATTTGCGTACAATGAATCAAAATGCAGTCTGTAAAAATAAAAAAATACTAAAAAGTAAATAAATACTTTAAAAATTATCTCCTTTTTATTCAATTCTCTCAACTGATTCTAATTAACTGGATCCCAAAATAGTAGAGTTCTATCTAAATTCCATATCAAAAACTATTGTCACTAGTGCTATTTCTTCAAAGATCTGCCCTCACATAATCTCAGACTAAGATTCTTAGATTCTTTCATTACACACAACACTACTATTGGGATAATTTACTTGAAAGTGGTTGAAAAAAATGAATATTTTTATGATACAATCAGTTCTATTTGTAACCATTCCTGATGGACTTGCTTACTAAAATTAATTGGTCTTTACTTTTGGAAAGAACAAGTAATTCATCTCATAAATGTTAATAAAAAATAAAACTTTTATTCTCACATCTAGTATTTAAATAATCATTCTTACCAAAACAAAAGTAAGATCTGCACACTTTGAGAATTTTTTAAAAATCAATTTATATTCTATCCTATCAAAGTCTCATTTTAGGAATGTTACTTGAAGAAGACAATCCAGCCAGGTGTGGTTGTGCACTCCTATGATCCCAGCAACTGGGGATGCTGAGGCAGGAGGATCATAGGCTTGATGCCAGATTGAGCAACAAGATAAATAATAGAACTGAGTATGTGACTCAGTGGTGGAATACCCCAGGATCAATCCCAGTAGCCCTCCCCAAAAAGACAGTCTAAGGATTTGTTAAAGATCAATTAATAGGCATTATCACCATTAAATGAAATACTTAGGATTTCATCTTACTGTTGCTCTTAGATATATAACTAATCTGAAATGGAATGGGTCAATATTTTTAGTTATTATAGAATAATACCCTCAGAAATGTCACATTTTGAATAGTGATTTTGTGTCCTTGACAAAAATGTTTTCATAGAGAATATTGCCTTATAGTGCTATATTTGCATAATTTCAGAAGCATTTCTTTATTTTGATGGAAATGTTCATATAAATTTACTTTATCAGTAAAACAAACAATGCAACCCAAAGATTTACTTATTTTAGTTATAAAATGTTATGATTGTGTGCTTATCTATTATAATCTGTCCATCTCACATACCTACTAAATGTTTATTCTAAGTTCTCCTGTCTTGTTCTATATTCTTTTATCTCTTAGATACCATTATTTAAAACTACACTTCTTAGCCCTTTCAGAGGATTTTGAAAATATGAAACATGCATTTTTAAACAAATGATTTTTGTGTATTTTGAAGATTTAAAGACCACACACAGAATTTCCATGGTCTTCTAAATCACTCTCTGCACATATGTGTTGCACAAATGTGTGTGCCTACTTGAGCACTTGTGTATTTTTATATGTGTATTCATATATATTAAAGCAAGGAAGAGGGAGAGGCGACAAAAACAGTAAAGGACAGATGTACTGTCTAGACATCTTACATAAGTTATTTCATCTTTGCAAGAATGCCTTGAAGATGGTATTGATCATCCTATTTTATGAATTTTATATACATATATATGTGAATATGTGTGTGTGTGTATATATATGAATGGATGAACAAGCTGGTTTCCTGTGAGTTTGTAATACATATGATTTTATCTTCTCGAAGTAGAATATTTGCCTATAGAAAATCATTTATATAAACTTTGTTCAATCATAATTTGGATAGATTTATAAATTTAAGCTGCATTTGGAAACATAATTTTTATTATCTAAATTCTTCTATCAATAAATAAATCAATAGATTAATGTATGATGGCATAAACATTGTAAAAGTCATGGATATACATATTATCTGGAAAACTAAAATATACATAAGGAATATGTATGTTGAGAGAGTGTGTGAGGGAAATGAAAATCAATTAGATCAATAGTTGGTTTTATAACACTTAAGCAAGGAAGCCATTATAAGGGATATTTAATGTGCATGACAGTTTTTAGTAGATTTCTGTAAAACTAAAATTCTATTTTTCAATCATTCCCTAAAATTACCTCAAAGACAAAATTAATTACAGGGCAACATTTACCTGCCCTCAGGTAAATTTTTGAAAACTAACATGGGGCAGTCCATCTTTTACCTGCCCTCATTACTGAGAACCATCCCCAGTTTCAGGTAACAAATCATGCATGTTGCTTTTCTTTATCAACCATATGCTTTCACCAGGTAAGACTTTAAAGATACTAGAAATGTTGACTGTGGTAAAATGTCCTTGAAAATTCTGAATATACTCTGAAACTCTTCAAGGGTCCTTTGTTCTATCTGATTTTTTGCAGAGTTAGAGTATTGCATGCAGAGGATTTTGAATACAGGAAAATTTTCCTGCTTTCAAGGTTAAGGATAAAACACTATATGGTGTTCTGATCATTTCAAAAACCACCAAATATTTATACATTATCAAAAATAAGTGCAAGTGAGATTCTAATACTGAGCACTTCTTTAGAAAATACAGAAAATAAAGTTCTGATCTTTACTGCCTCTTTAATACTGTGGAAAAATACACATTTACCCAGTCCCTAATTGATGGTTGGCACAGAATTTAATGCATGAAATATTAACAGTATTAAGACATAGTTTGGCTTTGAAAAGCTCAGCTTTGGTGAAGGAGGTAAATATATAAGCTTAATTTAATTTAATGCAAGGTATTCACATCGAATGTGAGAATAGCTTTTAAATGTGTCTGGAAGTTTGAATATATCATCTCAAAGAATGAGTAAAAGCAAATTTCTGCTTACTAAATGTCTCTCAAACTGTTGCTCATAAGAAGCGACAAAACAGTAGGTCAAATTATCAACATAATACTTTATTAAGAGTACATGATACTATTTTAAGATTCTTTGCAAAACTAATTTTATTCAACTTATAACAAGAAAAAGGAAGAAAATTAGAAAAAAAATCAAAGTTGAACATTCATACCATGATGGGAAAAGAGACAAGGGCAGGGACCTTGTCTTGAATAAAAGACCCATTTCCTATAAATCCCACAGCTAGAATAACTTAGCTCTCATCATTCACTGTGCTTCTGTAATACTGCACAAGACCTACATGCCTGGCAAGGCAGGTTTTACTGGACTAGAAAGGAAGAACCCAGAGTGACAGTTTCAGCAGAATGGTGTGGGAAAGGGAAAGAATAGTCTGCCAAAGCAAAGTCTAGATCTACTGCCATGAGAAGATGGAAAGGAAGCTGAGCAGGCAAACAAACCTGCCCTGTGCTAGTATATACCCCTGAACTATGATCTCTTCCATCCCCAGCACTCCTTTTCTGTTTGGAACATAAGAAAAATCTTTATAATCAAATCAAATTTAATCAAAGCATTTTAAGGATTGGGTGAGGGATGGAAAATTATTGCAGGACACTTGTCTTGTCACTTTTGTGGTCTCTCCTACTGTATTCTTTAAGAGGTTCCACAATGTTCCTCTACCCTGAAGTAAGAGATCCTCTTCATTCAAATTTATTATTTTCAGTGGTGATTTTGATCCAATTTTACAGAGAGGGTTCTTCATCAATTATCTCCTTTCTTGTTTATACAGTGAGATTCTCCAATCTGATGACCTAACCAGTCTCTGACAGTACGTGTACTCTGCCTATTACAAAAACAAAAACAAAAAAAATCAACCTTGTTATTGTCTCCGGCAGACTGTTTCCTTATTGCCTTTTAATTTTTCCCTGTAGTACTGAGGATTGAATTCAGTGGCATGCTTCCACTGAGCATATCCTCAGCCCTTCGTTTGTATTTTGAGACAGGGCCTAACTAAATTGCCCAGACTGGCCTTGAATTTGTGATCCTCCTGATTCTGCCTTCCAGTAGCAGAGATTGCAGGTATGCACCATTGGACCTGGCTCCTTATGACTTTTTATTAACAATTTATTCTCTGTCCACTATATTCATTTATTCTTCCCTATTGTCCACATTTTGGTAGTTGATCCTGAATGTTCCATAATTTGTTTTAAAAGATTTCTTGCTGGACTTGGGTTCTTTTGTCTAGATTAGCATTTTCAGATCCAAACTGAAATCGATGGTCTTGCTATTCCACATGTGGCAGGTATAGCCACAATGTAATTAGCCCATTGAAAGCTAAGGCAAAGTCTAACAGCGTAGAGGAAATGAGAGCAGGAAGGGGGCAGGGGTATGAAAGATGGTGGGATGAGATAGACATCATAACCCTAACTACATGTATGATTACATGAATGGTGTAAATCTGCACTGTGTACAACCACAGAAACAAAAAGTTATACCCCACTTTTGTACAGTGAATCAAAATGCAGTCTGTAAAAATAAAATAAAAAAAAAATAAGATCATATGTTTTAGTTTTTCCTCTTTTGACAGTATTTAAAATGTCATCCAGATGTGTTAACTTGGCAAAAGGAAGAAAATAAAATTATAGGAAAATAATTTTAAAAATAAAAAAGTGAAATAAATTTTAAGTATCAAAAAAAGAAAGAACATTGTACATGTCCTATCCATTGAAGATCTTATAAAGAACATCATATTCACAGTAACTGTTCTTCATTCACTAATTTTGTCATTTTCTATTTTAATGTAGAATTATTGCTATTGTGCACAAACAACTAATGTTTATTTGAATGCTTTTTGTCAAATATGCATGATAATTTCATTAAATTATTTTTACATACTTTTTTTTGCAGAAGTTATCTAGTGGAATATTTTTAGAAAAACAATTGCTTCCTTGTCATTCTGATGATTTAGGCTCATGCTTGAGCTTTGGTGAGACTCCAGTGATACAATCAGAACCTATATTTACCTTGCAGTTGCTATAAGAGACATTTTGTTTTCCTACTGGATATATACCTCACTGTGACACACCCACCTCTTTTACACATTTTCACAATAAATGCTGTCCTTTTTGTTAGTGATTTCCTTTAGAAATATCCAGAATTGACGGATCGATAAGGCTGCCAAAACCACTTTAAATTCAGATACCATTTTCAGGCTCATTAGAGCACACAAACAGACAGGACCTGGTATCACTGATTTGTCAGCTGATATTCTCAGAAAGAAGCAGGCACTTGAATGCTTTCCTGATCAATAATACTCAAATTGGCTTTAAGGCTTATCTTGGTGTTCGTTATGTGTTTTTAAAACCACAAGACTCCAAATGTAACATTAGGCTGTAGGTACAATTATGACTGCAAAAAATTCAGTTATGTGGGTTGACTTGTTTTTGTTTCAGCCACTGATAAAAACGCATTGAATTTAAGAAGTTGGGCAGATGTCGCAAACAAAATATACCACATGGAGTTTTAGGGCAAATTAAAGGGCTGATTGAAATAGACATTTCTTATTGTAATCATTGACTTTTGTCTGTTTTTCATCTGCTTAAGTGAGCAGTGTGAAATATCTTTCACTTTGCATGTTAATTTTACACAGGTTTATTATATTAGCAGAATATTAGAGATTGATACAGCAATAAAGACTGGTGAAATATGTATTTTAAATCATGTGTAATTATCTTAAAATAAGCATTTAATGATTTCTAATTATTTATATCTTCTCTGGCTTGGTATCTTAACAAGCAAATTCAAAAGTAAATGAATGAAAACTAATTTCTAATTCAGTGAGATCATGGATTGATGATTTGTAGTATAGCAAACATTCCTGCACTTGTAGGGTTTATAATCCAGAAGAATATCAGTTAATTGCTTGCTCTTATCTGTAGCATATTTTAAATTACTATTTCAAATGTTTATTTAGTGAATCAGCATACAAAAAAGTAAGATTTATCACTGAAATTAAAAAGTGACTTTTGTATAAGCAATATTTTTTTTAACTTTTATTTTTTGATACTAGAGATTGAACCCAGAGGCTCTTTACCACTGAGCCACGTCTTCAGCCCTTTTTAATTTTGTTTTTTAACTGTGAAATAGGGCCTTTTGTTAAGTTGCTAAGGGCCTTGATAAGTTGCTGAGACTGACCTTGAATTTGAGGTCCTCCTGCCTCAGCCTCCCAAGTTGCTGAGGATTATAGACATGTGCCACCACGACTGGTTCCCATGAGTAATATTTTAGCACAAGTAATTCTGAATATTAGGGAAAATAATTTTCTGCTGAAACAGAATTTCAGGTTAAAGCACTGAAACATTGTTTATCCACTCCAGTGCTGATAGGCAATTCAAAAGTTCAGTTTTTCCTGGACACACTGATCATCTACAGATCTAAAATAATGAAGGGGTGTTCAGTCAGTGTTTTGATATGTATGGGGTTGGGGGAAAGTAGTACTGATAAGGATGTCCTTTCTCTGTAAAGCCAGGGGTGGATCCCAAAGAGGAACATATTGGGATTGTCACATATTGGGAGAGGAGCTTTCAGTTTTCAACTTATGCACCATAATTGATTAAAAAAAAAAAAGTAATGCCTTGCAATTTTCAAATGTCAAATGAACAGAGAAACTTCTGGGACTGCTGAAAATTGGTTTTATCTCTTAAATACTAATCATAATTGAAGAGCAGCAAAGCACAAAATATAGAAACTAAGAAATTCATATTCTGAAGAAGCTTATTAAGCTTATTGCCTTTCTAAATTTAAAATTCATACATTCATAAGACCTCTGTTATTTGTTTCTATGTTTGTATACATCCATTTCAGAAATTCCATCAGTTAATAGGTATCTGACATCTGGGGACTACAGACAAGAGTAAAATATTATTTCTACCTTGAAGTAACTTAAGGAGTGACACAATTAGCATAATAATAATTATTTGAAAGAAGCAGAATGCAGTAATCTTGAGAGATAAACAAATGTAGATGGAAACTGGACTCAATCCACTCAACACATGAAGTTCCCATAGTCTGTATGTCAAGCACCATGCAGAGAATGCGTTTAACTGGGGGCATAAGGAAAACATTTCTAAGCAATCAAATTTAAGAACAGAATTGAAGGACTGATATATACCATTTGCAATGATGGAAAAGGAGCATGACTGTACTCCAGAGATACAAAATATCATGATATAAAGAGCTTAATGAGAAAGTTTAAATGCATTCTGGTGATAGAGAATAATAGAGAATTAAGTGATGATGCTTTAGGTAATAGATTAATCTGGAAGCAAAAGTTTATCATAAACAGGGTAAAGTGTTGCTGATAGGGTCTGTCAGTGCCAGGCTCACCAATCTTATATTTCACCCTATGATATTGGAGATGACTGTCTACAAACTCCATATAAAAGATTTCTTTACCAGCTTTGAGGTAATGCTGTATGACTTAAAGGTCAGGGGAGCAGGGACTGTTTTCCTGTCTCCAGCTTTTGTCAGAGTCCTTTCAGCATCAGCAGACAAAAACAGCTTCAGTACTATTTAATTCTTTTAAAACAGCAACTTAGCACTTTCCAAGGTGACCCAAGGATAAAGCACAGAGTTCTAATCATCCACTCTCCCACTGCTTCCTTCCCCCAACCCCAGCTGGATACCAGCCTCAGCCATCTGGAAGCCCATGTGTGGTCAGCACAGTAGCTCTGATGATCTCCTATGATCTGGCGATACTTTAGGCTCTGGAACCTTTAGGGACCCCAGTCAGTTTGTGTAGATTCCATTTTTGCATGACCTTTCTATATGTAATTATCTGTATGTCAAATGAGCTGTGTTTGGAATTCCTGGCTTGTTTTCTGTTTTAAAAATATACCTTTATTGATAGGGAAAGCAACAAGGGATTTTGCCTCATGGTGTGGCAGAAAGTGGTATGCTTTAACAAGTATAATTTCATTGTTTGCAGGATTAGTAGAATGCATGCTAACCTGGAAAAATAGTGTAATTTAGAAGGGCTATTAGTCATTCAGATAAAGAGAAAAAGTAAAACCTGGTTGTTTAACGAGAAGTCACTGGTGACATTTTAAAAATCACTTCTGGTTGCATATTGAACACAAAGAACAGTGGGTTGATACACTGAGAAAGTTAATCAGTACACATATATTACTATTTAGAAAAAAAAATCTGTAAAAGAACAAAAATTCCCTAAGAAAAAATATATGTAATCAGATTTTTTCAATCTGACCAAGAAAAGAACACTAATTTGTTCACTAGTTTTAGATGCTAGTAGCTTAAGTAAAATTCTTATGAATTTTTTATTGGAATGATGGAATGAAAACTAGGTATTTAGATGTTTAACATTTAAGAAAATTTGGTAATGCCTTGTGTTCACGTAATTGCTACTAAATAAATTTCTACAAACCAGTCACTATACTCAAGCTCCATTAACTAAGGGCTTTATGTGTTCACTTCCAAATCACCAGTGTCCAGCATAAATTTTTATCTCACTACATATTTGTTGAAAGGATTAATCTTTATAGTTGGGTACATATTTTATTAACTATTATATATATTATGTTTTTTAAAATATGAGTTGCCCCCCAAAAGCTCCTCTGTTAATGCAGGAGGTGAAATGATTATGAGAGCTGTAACTTAAGCAGTCAATCCTAGTTTGAATGGGCTAACTGGGTGTAACCATTTAGGCAGGTGGGTTAGGGCTGGAGTTGTTCAGTCACTGGCAGTGTGTCCTGGATGGGTTTATCGTCCCTGAAAACGTTTTCCCTTTCTCTTTGCTTCCCTGTCCCTGTGAACTGAGTAGCACTTCCCTACCATGCCCTTCTGCCATAATGTTCTGCTCATCTTGGCCCCAGAGCAATGAAGTCAGCTGACCATGGACTGAACCTCTGAAGCCTTGAGTCAAAGTGAACCTTTTGTTTTCTAAGTTGTTCTTGTTCAGTATGTTGGACACAGCAATGAAAAACTGACTAACATAATATATGAATATAATTTTAAATAGAATTTTGTTCCCAAGTTGAAGAGATTTCTGCAAGAAAAATCTTATTTAATCAGAGTGTTCAGATGCCCAAACTACTCCAATAATTACATGGGTGATATCATCTAGACATTGCACTGTGAGGGATATATTTGCAGTAGCAATCTCGCCTCTTTATAGACTGGCTCAGAATTGACTACAAATTGTCTCCAAATAAACTAGTCAACAACATAGTTCGTGTAAATTAAATATGTACTGGGATCTCAAACTCAGGGATTTTAGAGCAAATTTAGCACATAAATATTTAGGAAAGGAGAAGGTGCAAAATGTAAATCAGCTGCTGCTTAATATAACTGGTTTATATTTTTTAAAAATTCTTTTGATTTTTCTAAGTTCTCTGATTTTTCTCTATGTATGTGGAATGTAGATAGTGGAAAAAAATGGAGCAATTATTATTGAAAAAAGTGCTATTTTTCTTTATAGAAGGTAAGAGGGCCTAAAAGTGGATATAATCTCATTGTTATTTTAAGGTTTGTTTTTTTGTTTTTCAAAATTTCTCAACCACGGCTTTTGGATTTAATGTTGTAGGATTTACATAGGAGTGTGTTTGTATTTCTTGTGGTTTTAAAATTCTTCAATCGGTAAAAAACAAAAATGAAACAAAACAGCAAAACTAGCTAGCATCCTCATAGGTAAGGATAGATATTTTTTAAATGATAAGAACAGTGTATGATGGAACAGAGGCTTGACTATACCCACTTTTGAAAAACAAACAAATAGAAAACGTTTCAATTTTAAATCAGTAAAAGTGAAAAAAAAATTAGTACTTAGTGGCACAAACAAGAGAAAAAAGAAAACAGCTAAGTGAGCTTCACCAAGGCGGTTTTCTCTATCTTGAGAACATTTGCTAAAACAGATGGACGTGATGTTTCATGTCACCAGGATACAGGATGTAGTAAAGGAGACCACTGTCCTCTCCATCCCTGCATAAAATCACAGCACAAAAGGTCTAAATTGTCCTGGAAACAGTAAATACAAATATCCACCACCCAAGTACTCCTAAAACAAGGGACTCTACCTGTTTTCAAACTCGATGCTTTGTGTGGAAAGAAAAGATATCACTCCAGTGAATTAGTAATGTTAAACTTGCTTCTTCAATATCATTATCATAGACTGACTGTCTTAAACCCTAAAGCTCAAAATTTAGAATCAAATAGTCCTTGGGTAGAAGGGTCACTGGAACCCTTCCAAACAGATAGAAGCAAATGAAAATCTTCTCTGGAGAACCATATGCAGAGAGGTTATCAAAAAATTCCAATGGTAAATTTTAAAGGAAAATTAGCAGATTGCTGAAACTTACAAAGCATGCACATAAAGGAAATCAGGCATTACCAACCAAAGCCAGAAAACTCTGATTTACATACCATATTCAGATGCAGAGACAATAAACAGTGAGTAAACCAGAAGTAAAATATAAAAAACATGTATTAACTATATTCACAAAATAAAGTTAAATATTGAAAATATTTAAGAAGGATGGGACATAAAAATTGATCAATATGATTTCTAAAAGCAAAAAGATCTTAGGAAACTAGAAATTAAAACTTCTGGTTCCATAGGAATAAGAAGAGCAGCTTATTCTTCATAGATTCTCCTACTTAAAACAAAATTTTAAAAATCAGAAACAAAATTCAACTAAATGCAATATGAGAAAAATAAAAAATAATAAGATTCTGAAAGATGGAGAAAGGAAGACTGACTAGGAATAAACATTTAAACCTACAGTCAAAAATCACTGATTGTAGCAAGAACCAGGAAAACCACAAATTGAATGAAAAAAGAAAATCATCAGATGTAAACACCAAAATGAATCAAATAGATATCAGGTGTAATAAAATTTCTTTGAAAAGTAATTATACTGCTTTCCAGAGTGGTTGTACCAATTTGTAGTTCTACCAGCAATGTATGAGTATACCTTCTCCTCACATCCTTGCCAATATTTGTTGTTACTTGTGTTCTTGATAATTGTCATTCTGACTGGAGGGAGATGAAATCTCAGTGTAGATTTAATTTGCATTTTTAACTGCTAGAGATGTTGAACATTTTTTCATGAATTTGTTAACCGATTGTTATTTCTTCTTCTGTGAAGTGCCTATTCAGTTCCTTTGCCAATTTATTGATTGGATCATTTGTTTTTTAGGTGTTAAGTTTTTTTTAGTTATTTATATATCCTGGAGATTAATGCAGTATCTGAGTTGCAGTTAGCAAAGATTTTCTCACATTCTGTAGGCTCTCTCTTCACATTCTTGACTATTTCCTATGCTGTGAATAAGCTTTTTGATTTCATCCCATTTGTTTATTCTTGATTTTACTTGGGATTTAGGAGTCTTGTTAAGGAAGTTGGTTCCTAAGCCAACTTGATGGAGATTTGGGACTACTACTTTTTCTTCTATTACACACAGGGTCTCTGGTCTAATGCCTAAGTCCATTTCGAGTTGAGTTTTATGCAGGGTGAGAGATAAGGTGATTCCTCAGAAAACTTGTAATGGAACCACCATTTGACCCATTTACTCTCCTCCTCGGTTTATACTCAAAGGATTTAAAATTAGCATAATGCTATGATGCAGTCACATCAATGTTTGCAGCAGCTCAAGTCACAATAGCTAAGCTATGTAACCAACCTAGGTGTCTTTCAATAGATGAATAGATAAAGAAAATGAGGTATGTATACACAATAGAATATTACTCAGTCTTAAAGAAGAATGAGGTTATGGCATTTGGTGGCAAATAGATGGAACTAGAGAATATCATGCTAAGCGAAATAAGCCAATCCCAAAAAACTAAAGGCTAAATTTTCTCTCTGATATGAAAATGCTAATTCACAATAAAAGGGGATACGGATGAATAGAAGTACTTTGAATCAGACAAAGTATGATTCAAATGAAGGGAATGAAGAGAATGAAGGGAAGGGAAGGAGAATGAGAATAGGAAAGATAGTAGAATGAATGGGAAGTTAATATCCTATAAACATATGATCACAGGACCAATGTAATTCTGTATCATGTACAACCATGAGAATGAGAAGTTGTCTTCCACATATGAATAATATGTCAAAATATATTCTGTTGTGTATAACTAATAAGAACAAATAAAAAATAAAGCAATTACAAAGTCTCTTTAAAAAGAAGTGAAAATGTATAAAATGTAATCAGTCAACTTAAAAACTGTCTAAAAATAGGTCTTTGAGAAAAAAATTTAAATCTCATTAAAACTCTCCACAAACTAGGAAAAAAGGGTATCTTGTTTAATTTGATATAGTACATTAAAAAGAAAAAACCCTACAGCTAACAAAATACCACATGTTGAAAGACTAGATGTTCAGGATCAAGCAAAGATTTTGTTCTTTTAAATATATTACCAGAACTTTTAAACACTCTGATAGGGCCAAAGAAACATAGGCAAGTTCAAAAGGGAGAGAAAACCATCCCTGTGTGCCAAACACATGATTGTCTACATAGAAAATGCCAAAATATCTAAAATGACATACAAATGAACTGCCACTTAGAACAATAAGTGAGTTTTGAAAGATTGAAGGATACCAGATAAAAACACAAGATAAATTGCTTTTGTGTGTACTCAAACAATGAACATATGAAAAATGAAGTTGAAAACACAATTATTTATAATTGCTCTAAATGAAATGGTTATAAAAAAACAGCTTAATTACTCTTCCACTTTGACTTTCTTTCCAAATATTATTCTGTATCATTGGTTATGAACAGACCCACCACTACTGTCCTATTCCCACATCACTTGGGAAAGACACTTTTGTCCCAGTCTCTAACATTTCTTCTGAAAAGATATGGGTTGGTGCAAGTGAATGGAGTGGTACAGTGAGAAGATAATTTCAATTCGTTCATTGTGTGTTCCTTTTTGAAAAGCCTGATTGAATTATTAGTAACAGTTTGAAACATAATTAATCAGAACATGTTGGCATGTCAAGGCACTGAGGCTAAGATAAGCGGTTCTTTGCTACTATCATAGTAACTTTTTAAAAATGTAAATTAGAATAATTCTTTAAGATATCCCCATAGTGTTAAAATAAACTTCAACATTTTTAGTTTGATTGCTCAAATTATCTATTGCTTTGTCTATTGCTTTCGGGCCTCCAAAGAATACAACACTTTGGCTGCAATTTTCTTAACCACTCCACTCAGTGTGCATATTTAGGGCTAGATAATACTTTGCTGTAAGTTCTGTTGTAGGAAGATGTTTAGAAGCAGCCCTAACCTTTACCTACTTTATCCCTGTACTCTGGCCATGACAATCACAAACATCTGTAGCCCCTCTATATCCCCTGGGGAGTAAAATAATGCTTTGTGAGAACCATGGTGTTATACAAATAACTTAATTTCCTATAAAGCTATCAATTTTCTAATTCTTCTCTCAGTTTGAAATAGACACCACCTTTGTTTTTTAATAGTACCCTTTATTTTTAGAATAGTAAAAATTTACAGAGAGATTGAGCAAGTGGAGAGGGTACCAACATAACCCTTGCTCTACCATTTTCCACCATACATCTTGAATTAATGTCCTAGATTTCTTACTATTAATGACCAATGTTGGTTGGTACAGTTATTTAAAGTCCACAATTTACATTGTTTCACTACATGTGCTGTATAGTTTTTATGAATTTTGATAAATACATAATTTCATGTTTCTACCATTACAGTTTCTTACAGAATCATTTTGGTACCCTAACAATCTTACCTCTGTCTATCACTCTGTCTCCCTCCAGAATTCTTGGAAACAACCATACATTTTACCATCTCTATTTATTTTTGCCTTTCAAGAATGTCATTTAACATTACAACCTTTTCAGAACACCCCCCTCCGACTTAGAAAAATGCATTTCAAGTTTATCCATGTGTTTCCTTAACCTGATAGCTTATTTTCGTTTATCACCCAATGACATTCCATTTTGGAGTTGTGCAATAGTTTTCTTATCTCTTCATCTGTTGAAGGACATCATCAGTTTTTGGTAATGTGCAGATTTTTGTGTGGAAATTTTTCACTCAGGAATTCATTTCACTTAGGAATGTGATCATATAAGACTATTTGCCAGTCTTCCAAAGTTATGTTTATATTTTATATTCCTATAAGAAATGAATGAGAATACCAGTGTTCTACATCCCCACCAGCATTTAGTGTTAGAATATTTCTGGATTATAACTTTCTAATAAGTATATAAGGGCATCTCATTATTGTAAAAATTTGTAATTACCTTTAGATAATTACAGCTTTTCACATGCAACTTTTCATGTGTTTATTTGTCATCTGTATACCTTCTTTTTGCTCTACGTATACCTTTTTTGTGTGGTGTCTATTCAGGTAATTTGCTTAATTTGTGTTGTTACCTTATTAATTTGAAGAGGTCTTTGTCTATTTTAAGTACAAGTGCTTTATTAAATATGCGCTTTGCAAATATTTTCACCCAGACTATAGCAAATCTTTCCATCTCTTAGTACTTTTCACAGAGGAGTTCTAAAGTCGTTTATTCCCTTGTGCTTCAGCAGTATATCTGAAGTCTCATTGCCAAACACAATTTTACCTAGATTTTTCTTCTATGTTTTCTTCTCCCTGTTTCATAGTGTTGGGTTTTATATTCCTGTTGAATTTATTTTGAATGAGTTTTCAGGAAGGTTGTAAGGTCTGCCTGAATTTATGAACATGTATGTGTTTACACATGGATCTCCAATTGCTCCAGCTACACTTGCTCAAAGACCATCTCTTTGCCTTTACTTCATCAAAGATCAGATCAGTTGGCTATATTTCTGTGAGTACATTTTTGGGCTCTCTGTTCTGTTCCATCAAATGAGTTGGCTGTTCTTTGCCAATGTCACGTTGACTTGATTCCTGTTACTACCTAATATGTCTTGAAATCAAGTAATGTCAGATCCCCAACTTTGTCTTTAGCATTAGTGGATATTCTGAGTCTTTTGCCTGTCCATGGAAACTTAAGAACCATTTTGTCAATATTCACAAAATAACTTGCTGGAATTTTGTTAGGGTTTGCACTAACTCTATAGATAAAATTGGGACGAACTGAACAAAAAATAGCAAGTCTCCCTATCCTCTAATATGGAATATCTTTTATTTGTTTAGATCTTCTTAGATTTTTATTAGTTTTATAGATTTCATCACACCAAATCTGTACATATTGTGTTAGAATTTTTAAAGAAGAATTTCACTTTATTTGACTTACTGTTTTGGAGTAAATGGCATTGTGTTGTGAAATGTGAATTCCAATTTTTTTCACTGCTAGTCTGCAGAAAAGCAATTTTTTAATACATATGTTTTCTTACAGTCTATAACCTTGCTGCATTTGCTCATCAGTTCCAGGAGGATTTTTATCTTAGTGGAAATCCCAAGAATTGACAAATAATAGTAACCATCGTCATCATCATCATCATCATCATCATCATTTTCATGTTATCTACAGAGTTTTATTGTTTTGTTCCCAGTAGGTATCTTTTATTTCCTTTTCACATTGCATTAACTAGGAATTCTAGTATGTATTAAGCAGGAACAATGACAGGAGACATATCTATATTGTTTTTTCAATCTTATAAAAAAATCTATTTTCTTACTAATAAGTGTGATGATAGCTGTGGAGTTTTTGCAAGTGTCCTTTATCAAGTTGAAGGAATTCTCTATTCATAGTTGCTAAGATACTATTTTTTATCACAAATGGGTGTTGATTTTTCACAACTCTTTCTTCCTCAGTTGCTAAGATCATATAATTTTCTTCTTTAGCCTGTTCTGATTATATTATATGATAATATATAACGTTATATTGACTTTTAGATGGTAAACTAGGCTTTCATTACTGGGATAAATTCCACTTGGTTGTGATTTATAATTCGTTTTATACATTATTGGATCCAATTGGTTAGCATTTAGTTGAGGATTTTCTTTGCTAATTTCAAGAAATGGATTATAGTGAATTGGTATCAATTCTTTCTTAAATGTTTGTTGGAATTCACAAGTGAAACTGGGCATGGCATTTCTGTTTTGATTGTTAATCATTAATTTAATTTCTTTAATAAATATTTCCTATTCAGAGTGTCAATTTCTGCTTTGTGAGTTTTAGTAGATTGTGTTTTTCAGGTGATTGGTTCATGGTATCTAACTTACGCAATTTGTATGCATTGACTGGTAATAGTATTTATTTCTTTATTTTCTTTTTACTATACATAGGATCTGTGACAATGAGCTCTATTTCACTATCAATACTAATAATTTATGCCTCTTTTATTAAGTTAGAGAGTCTGGTTAGAATTTTATTGATTTTATCAATCTTATATAAGAATGGACTTCTGCTTTCATTGAGTTTTCTCTATTGATTTTAGATTTTCAATTTTATTTCCTATCTAATTTTAATATTTTTCTTCTGATTGTTTTATATTTATATCACTGTACTTTCTCTGGTTACCTAAGGTAGAAGTTTAGACTGTTGGTTGTAGATCTTTCCTCTTTTTATAAAATATGAGTTCAATGCTACAAAACTTCCCCATTAGCCCTGCTATTTTATCTTACAATTTTTGACATAAATTGTATCTTTATTTAGTCCATTTTTTTTTTAAATTTCTCTTGAGATTTATCTGTTATTTAGAAGTATGTCATTTACTCTCCAATGTTTTTTGGTTTTCCAGCTATTATTGAGTTCTAGTTAAATTCCACTATGGTTTGAGAGCATACATTCTATGGTTTCTATTCTTGTAAACTTGTTTTATGGACTATAATGTAGTTTATCTTGGTGTGTGTCCCAAGTGAACTTGAGAAGCATATGTACTTGCTGCTGTTTAGTAGAGTCTTTTACAAATGTCAATTAGATTCAGTTGATGGATGGTGATACTCAATTCAACTAAGTGCTTACTGATTTTCTGGCTGTTGGATCAGTCAATACTGTTAGAGGGTTTTAAAGTCTTATACTATACTATGGGTCTTCTATTTCTTCTTGTACTTTCATCAGTTTTGCCTTATGGACTTTCATGCCCTCTTTGTGGGCACAGATGCATAAATAGCTATGTCTTATTGAGTCATTGTCCCCGTATCATTATGTAAAGGTCTTCTTTTCTTTATCCTCTATGAATTTCTTTACTTTGAAGTCAACTGTGTCTGAAAGTAATATAGTTAATTTAGTTTTATTTTGATTAGTAATGGTATGCAACATTTTTACCTATCACTTTAATATATCTGAGTTTTTATACTTAAAGGTCTTATTGATAACATACAGTTGGGCCTTTATTATTTGCTTTTTTAATGTACCTTCATGGTCTGTTTTTAAAACTATGTATCTAGATCACTCACATTGAAAATAGTTATTGACGTAATGGGATTGGTATCTGTCATGTTTTTAACTGTCTTATAATCACTGCACTTACTTTTTAATCTTCCCTTTATCTACTGTCTTCTCTGGCTTTATTTGAGCATTTCATTTAATTCTATATTTTCCTTCTCTTAGCATATCAGAATTTTCTGTTTAAAATTTTTAATGGATGCCCTCGATCTTGCTATACAATTAATATGAAACCATGTTCAATTATACTATGACTGTTTCACAGGCAATGGAAGTGCCTTTATAAACGAGTATTCTCCATTTTTTTCTCCCATCCTTTATAACATCACTATCATTCATTTCATGCATCCATAAGCTACAATCACTCCACACTTTGTAGTTTGTTGCAGTCATTACTACTCATATTAGATCTATTATCTATCAAATAAATCACAAAAAAGTTTTCTTTTACTTTCATTTATCACTTTTCTGATGTTCCTCCATTCTTTCATAAATCCAAGTTTCTGAAGACAACTTTAAAAAACAAGTTTTAAAAAAATTTTATATTTGTTTAAATTAGTTATATATGACAGTAGAAAGCATTTATGCATTTTGATACATCATACATAAATAGAATATAATTTCTCATTTTTCTGATTGTACATGTTGTAGAATCACATCAGTCATGCAGTCATATATGTAACATGAGGTAATAATGCCTGTTTCACTCTACTGTCCTTCCTACTCCCATACTCACCCTCCCTTCACCTGCCTCTACCTAATCTAAAGTAACTCTATGCTTCTCTAGGACCCCACCCCCCTTATTGGGAATTAGCATCTAGATATCAGAGAAAATATTCTGCCTTTGTTTTTTGGGGATTGGCTTATTTTGCTTAGCATGATATTCTCCATCTCCATCCATTTACCGGCAAATGCCATAATTTCATTCTTCTTTAGGACTGAGTAATATCTGAAAGACTTATTTAACCTTCCTTGTAAGGCAGAATTGCAGGTGACAATTCACCTTTTTCTTTTCTTTTTATGAAAAGGGTTTTATTCACTTTTGAAGGATTATTTCATTGAACATGAAATCCCAGGTTGGTGGACTTTTTTCTTTCAACATTATAAATATTATACTCTAATTTACTCTATTTCTTCCATAGTCTGGGCATTTCTCTCTCCTGGCTTCTACCAGAATTTTCTCTTTGGCTTTGCTTTCCTGCAGTTTGAATATGATAGTCCTGGTTATAATATTTGTTAGTTTTGTTTGGCCTTGTTCATTTGTTTTATCCTGCTTAGTGTTCTCTGTTTTCTGGATCTGTTGTTAATGTCTGTTATTTATTTTGAAAAATTCTTAGCTGTTACAACATCAAAATTTTTTTTCTACTTTCCTTTCTTCCTTCTCTCCCTTCTCTCTTTTCTTTCTTTCCCTTAATATGTTCTCCATCAGATTGTTTGCTATACCGTTTGTGATTGTCCTGTGATTCTTATGTGTTTTGTTCTACATTTTTCTTTTTGCATTTTATTTAAGGTAAATACTTTTGCCTTATCTTCAAGCCAATTGATTTTCTTCTTATCTCCATTCAGTCTACTGGTGAGACCATCTTAAACTTTCTTAATTTTTATCACAGTTTTGGTTTTTGTTGTTGTTTTCTAGCATTTGTCTTTTGATTCCCTCTTAGAGCCTTCATATCTCTGTTCACATTACTCCTCTATTCTTGAATGTTATCTACCTTTTCCATTAGCAAACACTAATTATTTTAATATTTCCTATTTAATCCATTTTTTTGTGGAAAACCTAACAAATTGTATCTGGTAATGAAACTGAGTTTCCTTTTCAGGCTTTAAAGTGATCATTCATGTTATTATGGCTAGGAGCTGGACTATGGCTACGTTTGCTGTATTGTAGCTGCCAGAGCAAGGATTAACTTTACCTGCTTCTTCCCTATTATTTCTGATTTTGTCTAAAAGCTTTCTTAATTAGCATCAGTATCTTGCCCTCTCTCAGGTTTGTTTGGTTTTAATTGAGAAGTGAAATGGAGAGTGCCCAAGAGGTTTTCCTATATTCCCCACTGTACACAGCTAAGCATCCCTGGTTACCGGCTTTCAGTTTAGATGGAGGTCCCTGGAACAGTTAGGGGAAGGATCACATCTCCTTTTGAATCTACACCTTTCTATCCACTGTTATCCCCGTCTTTAGATATGAGTCCTCTTCTTCAGTGGGGTAGCAGTGACTCCTTTCTGAGTTGTCAATAGAAGCTGGAGGGAGGTTCTGTCTAATCTAAGAGTGTAAGAGAAATCACTGGGGACAGAACAACATAGCCTGAGATTGTGAAGGTGTATCATAAGGCCAGAACCACTGATTCATCCATGACCAAGGCCTTTCAGTGGTAGACTGTGTTTCAACTGTGTGAAGGGAGAACAATTGCTCCCCTCATGGCCTGGTCCTCCTTTTTGAGTCTCTACTTTGCTGCTGAACCTCAGTGACAGGTTGGCCTATTTACCTCTTTTGTAACTCCTGTAATGGAAGTGGTAGGTGTTAGGGAAGGTTGCTTTCTATAATCTTTTTATTAGTCTCAGTGACTTCAGTGGATCTGTATCCCTTGGCAGTGACCTTAGTTGCATGTGCTAACCTTTATTTTTTTTTATCTCCTTCTGTGAAACAAGAGCAGTAGATGAGACTGGAGTTTTCTGGTTGGCATTTCTTCAGGTGAAAGAAGGATCTGGCCAAGTATTTTCCTTGAAAGCAATATTTTGTTATAGAGAGCATGGAGCATATTCTGAAATGGTCACTTTTGCTTGACATATTTCAAAACAATTACTTTCCCCTTTTCCCCAAATTATAAAGGAATTTTCCTTCATTCTTCACTGTGAGAAACTGGTGAGATCACATTTAGGTATTACCATCCCATCCTGCCTCCACTGGTTTCTGCAGGGTGCCTTGATCTCAGTTGGATTTCTCTGGATTTGCTTATCTTCTTATTTTTGGAGGTGGTACTTTGCCTGTGATCTCAATTCTCTGATGGATCTAAGAAAAATCATTGATTGTCAGTTTCTTTAGCTTTTTTTCTTGTGAAGATGGGATGATGTATTCCAAGCTCTTTGAATGTTTGAGACTTTACCATTTTTTTCATGGAGCAAGTCATCCTTGAAAGTTCTTCTCACATATCGACTACTCCAGGAAGAACTTGTGTGTCATGTCCTTCCTGCTTTTATTTACTTTGGTTAGCCCTCTTCTCTCTTAGCACTCTTATTATTATTGTAATCACTCTCTTCCTCTGTAATCTTTGAATGGTTTGTCATATTCTATCTAGCTTGAGGTTGTTGATGTCAGGGGAATATGTATCATTTGTGTTTATATTTACTGTTCCTATAATCATGTGCAGTATGTAGGACATGATTTTCTAGTGCAAGGATAATAAATTTCATATGCTTTCATGGGAGCAATAGGAACTTTAAAAGGGATTTTCTAAGAAATGTAAAAAAGAACAATTATGAAAATTTAAAATTATTACTAAGTATATAGGGGCTATGCAAGTTGATAGGATGGGCAAACTGTATGTTTCCCAGAGGAGACAAAACATCTTGAGTGTGAAACAAAAACTTGTTGTATGTCAGGCAAAGCAAGGAAAGGTCACAGGGGTATCTGTCTTAGAGCACCCAGAAGACATCTGAAGTAAGGTTCTGACAGAGAATAAAGGTATAGTAGCATGAAGACTCAGTGATCCATGGTGTTGGAACAACTTGTGTAAGGCTGGTGAGGCTGAGCTGAAAGCTTGCCAGAGTCACATTTCTTTTTAAAGTAGATAGGAAGGTCATCTGCTCTGAGGGGAAGGTTTAATAAAGTGAGATTTTTTAAGAGAACCACAAAGACTAGAGGAAATGAGAGAGAAAATAACCTTCAACAAGTTAAATAAGGGGTTGTGAGGAGCAGGTTGAATGAAACATGGACCAGTTTTCTGTTCAATAAAATATGAAAAGTAGTCTGCTGGTAGGTCAGAGGTGGATATACAAGGAGACTAAGCATCCCACAAGAGAAATGGAGGCTGGAACCACCACTGATATCATGAAAATGACATAGGTAATAAAACAGACACCTTGACACATTTCCATTACAGTATGTAGGCTTGATATTGGCATCTACTTAGTCCTACTTAGAGCAACTAAGAAAAGAAACAATGATTATTATGGCTGAATCTACATAACACTGAAACTTCATTTTAGCTCCATTAGAAAATTTCTGGATTCTCACGTAAACTACTCAACAGCCTCCTGCCCAATCCTACTGGTGTTTGTCTCTATTTATTCTAATATATTTTGTCTATGGTGACCAGATGAATCACCCTAGCCACTCCCCCAATAAACACATCCCTCTTAGGCAATGTCCACATGTCTAACTGTGGCTTTATCTGGTTTCTACTTTCTTATTATGCATGAAAACGGATTATGGTAGTTGGTGCAGAATTATACAATTAAACAAATACAAAATAGTTGATAGACTAAAAAAATTGCCATAGTTCTGAGCTTTGAAATGCCAGGAAATAGGTTTATTTGGAAATCTAGATAGTAACATCTGAGAGTTTTTCTATTGGAATGAGTCAGTTCCAATAGCTTCACATTGTTGGAAAAACTCAAATTGCTAGGGACAGAATCGGTGTTTTCTTAGATAGGACCCCTTGGCCTTGGGGGCATGGGTGCCTTGATTTACATTCCAATGAAATTATATGAAAACAACCATTTTGTTATCAGAAGAAGGGAATTGTACACTGAATAGAAGCAAACAGAAACTAAAACAAGTACAAAACAATCAGAAGAAATGTGTTTTGAACATACTACAAACATTTTAGCTGTTCAACCTCTTTTTATTTCTGGCATTTGTATACTGCTTTAGGGTCATAATATTTCAACATGTTATTATGCAAACAAAGTCAGAAAATGCATATTAGAGAATTGCTCATTAATTAAAGTATTTGCCCTTGATGGTTGATTATTTTTATATCTTTGATCTCTCATCTAGGTTAAATGAAACACAAAGATGCTGCAGTTTGGCAGACCTGGGTCATGATAACTCAATGCTGGCCCTGTAGCATAGGCACTCCTGAGGACCCCAGGTGGAAAAACAACTTTCTTAGATGATGTAGTGTTGGAAAAAGCCAGTCTGCTTTTTGAAGAGAAAGAAAAGGAATAGATTCACCAACTGTTCCTGAATTGTTAGTTTAATTTAGACTTGGGTAATTAATAGATCATTGAACTTCAGTGACAACATGACAGATATTGTATGAAGTGTTGGCACTTTAGTGGTAAAGAAAATCCCATTCAAATCCTGGACCTTATAGAGTTTAACAGCTAGTGAGACTGACAAATGTTCACCAAAAATAAGTAACATATTGTGTAATTAATAATTATCTCTACAAAAAAGAATGACAAAATATAAATACTTGTACTATAACATCAGACAATAAAATGTACAATGCTTGGGATCAATTATCGAAAATATTTTCAGCATTTGGACAGATCCTAAAAAACAACAACACTGATTAATACTGTGATAATTCAGGTGATATTTCTTATTCTGTACCCTTTTCAAAGAACTAAAGATGGAAAGTAAAATAAGATAGGGCCCTTCTACCAGTGAGTATATGATGTAATTAGAAGAAGTTACAGAAAAACTTGACAACGATGTTTTACTACATGTATACATTGTAAAGCCCATATAGTTATTAAGATGAGTGAATGAAAGGCTCTGTATAGTTATTTTATAATTTGGCATGAAGTATATCTGACATACTATAAGTCTCAGTAAATAAACACATCTTTAAAATACATAGTAAAAAATATAAGGAAACTTTAATTTTGAGTGTAATGATATTAAATTGTCATTAAATTTTATGTACCTGACATATATAAAATTGTATCTTCTGGACTATATTGAATGGTGAGGTAGCATTCATCAAAAAACCTGCCTCCAGGTGATTTAAATCTGATACAAATTATTACTACTTCAAGAATTAGCCATATTCTATACTGATTAAATGTAGATTAATCAGCTGCATATTAAATATTTAAATGATATTTTATCTGTTAGAAGTGTAGAGTCAAAATAGAAGACCTGTTGAGAATATCACCTCTGGAGCCAGATCATGAAGAGTACTCCTTGCCTTCCCTACATGTTGTGTGTCCTTGGATAAATTAAGTTCTGTGTGCTTCTGTTGTTGCAACTGAAAATTGGAAGAAACAACAGCATCTATCTCCTAAGATAGTTGTAATAAATGAAGTGACGTTTGTTTATTATAAATCTCTTTGAACTAGCATAAAATTATTCTTTCTAAAAGTAAATATGTTTTGGTGGACAAAGAGAAAACAAAAAATGAACATCAAGAAATATGTTCTTCCAGTTTTTTTTAAAGAGTATTTTGAAGAAATCTTTTCAATAAAGTATCGTGACATCACAGCTTCCCATATTATCACAATGGATGACAATTTTCCCCCACAGTTTTGACGTCAATTCCTATTGATGTAAAAGTGCTTACGTACCAGTGTTTCACAAGACTATTTAACCTCAAAAGCTATTTTTAGATAAATCATCCAGGGAAAATATGATCTCTCAATTCAGGTCAGAAAACTGAGAAAAGAAGTGGCTGATTAAAAAAAATATACATACACATATTTACTCATTGTTTTAATTATGTAATTCTCATTTTGCAAGGTGACATGTAGTAAAGATCATTTGACAATTTAATTTTCTGTACCAGTCAAGAAAACTTAAACTTTGGGCTAGGTCTATTCATTACTATATTTGAAATCTCAAGTGAAAAATATTTTTGTTTCCATCTTTACAAAATAAATTCCTCTTCAAAATACTCCAAGAAGATCTATGAAGATGAATCCAAGTAATATAATGTATGTATGATATTGGTGTTGAGAAGAATAAAGAGGTTATAAAAAGCACATGAGAAAGATTAGAAAAAGACAGCATTGCACAAAACAACCCCTCTTTCAGGCAATTTTTCTTTATGCTAAGTTTTTTGAGAATCTGACATTTTAAAATATGGTTACAATATGCAGGAAGAAATTATTCACTGTGGGATGGAATGGATTGGCTTTAACAGCCAGAGCTATTTGGACTGTGTGGGTCACATACATGATTAAGCTTTTGCTCCTTCAACTCTTCAAACTAGAGGCAGAGAAATTGTACAATAGAAAGCTATCACGAAGAACATTAGAGTTCAATCTTTTAGGACATTTAATTGAGGTTTAGAATGAGCTTTTCTATTTTGCAAGCATATTTTGTTATTTTAATACCTATATTTATCTCCCAGCTAGTAGACTGAGAAGGTTAATTGAAGAAATGCATCCTCAGTTTCTCAAACTACCTTCAAGGACAAATACCACACAGATGGCTGATTTTATAACAGTGAAGATAATGATAATGAATTTTGTTATTAAATTTTCCTGATCATACTGCCTCTGTCTTTCCAACAAAGTTCTCTGTTAAATCTACCCTCAAACAAATTGATACATGTCTCTATTTTTAATGCATATTGTAGGTGGCTATCATTATTATGGCAGATTTTTAGATTCTCCCTTTCAGGTTACCCACCCTCCTGAAAGTTATAGAAATCTAAGTTTCAATTTAATAAAATACAATAAAAAGCTATTCAAGTCCAAACCTTAAAAAAATTCTGCATTTTACCTTAAAGCATTTTTCTTTCCCTGTAAATACTATAAACAATATTTAATAATTAAAGTAGCTTAATGCTAAAGTATCTGTTTGCCTGAAATTTATACATGGTGTTTTAAAAATTTAGTTATTGAATGATGGTTATCTGTTTTCTTTTAAAAATGGAATTTAAAAGGATTGGTTTGATTCTACTCATCAATGTAATTGAGAATCTTTTGAGAGCCCTCATTGTATAGGACTTTGTGCAAATGTGCAAATACATATATAATTTGACCTGTAAGACAAAATATAATGCAAATAAATGGTGTACAGAGTGTTAGGGAGACTGATGGGATGGCCTTCAAAGATAAGAGTGAGCATAAAAGTAGTTATATCTACATATCTAGATTTCTAATGAAACAATAAGAAAAAAAGTCACCACAAAATATGTATGCCTTATCTTTTTGTACATGATTGGTCTACATAATAAAGTAAGGTCATGCACTATAAAATATGGGCATTTTCAGTAACTCTGTGTAGATGACCATTGCTAAAGCAATTATAGTGTATTCTACATCTATCTTTGAGACAGCCAAATGGATGGCTGGGCTGTATTACAGGCTGCTAATTTCCCACATAAAACTTCAATTGCAAAACTACAATTTCTCTATCATAGGTTTCCTATTTTGTGCTCTAAATTATCTTCTGCGTTTTTCATAGTTCCTTTATTATATATGTAGCTTAGGACCTCTTATATTGTCAGAGCCTAAGAAAGTTTGACTAACCAGCTTCTTCACTAATTTGTGTTATTTATCACTGCTCAGTTGTGCTGCTTTAAAACATCAGTTAGGTAACAGAAAGAATTCTCTTTGAAGTTAAATATTGCTTCCTCCTACCTCAGCAAGATGTTTGCTGCCCCTAAATGAATCATTTAGATTCAGCTATCTCCATTCAGTTCCAAATTTGGTTACAAATAAACAAATGAAAAATAATTTGAGTCATGTAATTAAACACTAATCTTAGAAATTATGGTTCCAAGGAAGAGTTGGCAGTAGTCATAAATATGGACGGCTATTCTTCTGTGTGTATGTGAGTGTGTGTGTGTGTGTGTGTGTGTGTTCATGCACACACACATGTACAACTCTACTACGTGCTGAGCTGTGTGCTTCTCCTGCATTGTCTTCTTTCTGGACTTTCACAACCACTCTACAGTGTAGTGGCTATTATTATCCTAAGTTTATAGGGAAGACAACTGAGATGTGGAGAAGATAACTATCCCAAGGTCTTCAGCTAGTCATTGACCTAGCTAGGAATTGAAGTGTATCTGTTAAGTGCCAAAGCCTGGGTCTAGCAAACAGGTAAGATGGCCTCTTCAGCAAAAAGCCACATTGATATACTTTGTTAGTATCTTCTGCTGTAAAGATGAAAACTGAATTAAATAAGGTCTAAGAGTCTATCCAAATCTAATATTTTATGATCATTATTCTTTTTAAAAGGAAAGCAATAAGATCATGCCTTTTCTGGATCTCCCCTAGACTTGCTTGTAACCTACATTCAGTGATTTATAGGTTTGAAACCAGTGTAAAAGTTCCCATGTGACAGTTTGTTCATTTTTTTCAATTTAGGAATTTAGGAAATAGCTCTTTTTTTTCTCTCTCTCTTTTTTTTATCATTCAAGTCAAAGTTAGTAAGGATTTAACCCATGTTACCATAAATCTGAATGATTTTAATTTTTTGAAACATAACACTTAAATAAACTTGTTAAAGTTAAAAATATATTTATGAGACCCTATTGTCCTTTAAAAGCAGATGTTATGACCAGTTGAACTGTTTCTTAATACCTTTGAGAGAAATAGATGGTCAATTAATGTTTGTTGAATAAAATTAACATGACAAGGTGATTTTTTTCCTTTTTAATTCCTTTTAGTTATACATGACAGTAGAATCCATTTTGAAATAGTTATAAAATCATGGAATGTATCCTGTTCTAATTTAATCCCCAGTACCCCTTCCCCTCCCCCTTTTCCTCTACTTTAAAATCTTTCTGCCATTTACCCATAGTTATCTTTTAAAATTCATTTCTTGTAGATATACACAATGGACAAGGTGATTCTTTACCATTAGTTTGCTTAAAGGACTAATTAAAAATAAATTTCTATCTTTTGAAATTTTAAATGATGAACTTATATCTACTGAAAATAACTTATATTTCATTACATAAGTTATTTCTCATCATTTGCTTAAAGAATTACATTATTGAGAGTGATAAAAGGTCAATAAGAATCTCTAACATTTTAGGAATGCTTACACACACGTAAGTGTATAACAATCTATTTCTTTAGCCTTCTAGACAAGTCTCCAGAAGAGTAGGAACAGATTGGCAATTTGAAAAATGGGGACAAAGGGTAGCTTTCAAGGATTAAATAGGTCCTTGATGTAACTGGTTTGCAAAATGGTCAGGGTATGAAATTTTACAGAATTTTATTGATTACATTTGGAAAGTAGAAACCCATTCTGGAGCAGTATTGAGGGCAGGCATTTACCATGCAGTTTTGTGGAGTTTGTGATTGATGGACCTGAAAGGATGCTTAAAGACAGTGGTAAGTGTGTCACTTCCTTAAAAAGTGCCACAGTTATTTAACAACTGAATAAAGAGAGGAAACAACCTATTCCCAACTCAGTTATCTTCCCAGTGCCCCATACTCATAGATCATTTCCTTTCCTTATTCACTAATTTATTAAAACAATAATGTGCACAGGCTGTTCTGCACACTTTGATAGATGCTAGAGATAAATGAGTGAACTACACAAATGTGGCTTCTACCATTGAAGACTTCACAAACTTTTGGCTTTTTTCCAATAAAGAAGTAGCATTAAATTAAAGAATTTACTTTGGGAAAATATTTGTGGATGATGAAAGAGATTTAGATGAAAGTTAAGATCATTTCTATCCTTCCTTAAATTTTCGCTTTTTTAAATTAATGAGTATTTATAGAGCAAGCTCATTTTTCTAACACTTTTATTTTTAGATTAATCAATTATATAAATATTCCAGTGGAGTTTTGAAAATGAAGTGATGGGGCAGAGAAGTATTTTAAACAAATGGACAAGGGGTCAAAGCAGCAGTCTGTAAATTCTGCCCCAAAATAGAAAATCCTGTTATAATAGTCAAGAATTAAGGATCAGTTCTCAGATAAAGATCACTTCCTTTATTACCAAATCTTGTAATTTTGTCCATAAAACTGTTTTTTTCCTTTAAATCTCAGTAATGCTATGAAAAATTTTTTTTTAACAAATCCACCTAATGTGGATTTGTAAAAAAGCTACCAACAATCTCACTATCTGTGCTTCTTCCTTCTCTACCCAGACTAAATATTTAGCTTCCTTTCTTTTTATAATAAAAATATCTAATACATTTTGTCTCTTAAGAACATTTAAGTGCTTTTCCTAAATATGCTGAATTTCAAAATAGGAGTAGAAGTAAAGATAAAAACAAAAAATACTAAACTATGAAAAAAATGCAGAACTATGAAATTCGTGTATTGATGTGTTCCTGAGAAAGGAGTTTGAGGGGCAGAATAAGCTTAAAGTCACACCACCTGCCCTTGGCTTTATGTATCATAATGTATTTCTAGGTGGCAGAAACTACTTCCTTATAGTGCAGTGGATTCAAGTACAAAAATAAGATGTTACTTTTCAGATTCTTAATAATATTAATTGTGATTTATATAATAGTGATTAATAGACAAAGCATGAAAAAGCAAAAATATGTGGCATGCTTTATTAGAATTTTGACATTTAAAAATTCTGGATATTCTTTATACTCTGATTTTTAAAACAAAATGTTAACCTGTGGTATCTTCTGTCATCATTATAATTAAGTTAGTTTTGGTAAATTTATTTATTGGATGATTGAAAGATGCTTTGTTCATTGACTGGTCTTTGTTTAGCTAAAGGCATTAGTTTTCTTATGTAAACAAATCAGGACATGTATTAATCTTTTTGGGTTCTTCTTCTATTTGGTTTCTTGTTATATTCCCAGGAACTTTCTTCTTTCTGTGTTCCCTGCTGCATTAACCCTGATTACAGAAACCCTCAGGACAGAGAAAATCTATGACAAACATGAAAAGTACTCAAAGCAAGGCAGAAATAATTAAAGGTACATTAGCAATAAATTCAAAAGGAATTAAGTTTATTTTTAACTCAGACAACTGAAGGCTGAAAGTAGATTAGAATATTAAGTGGCACATGTGCCTGTACTTAGGAAGGGTTGCTCATGATGCCCCAATCTACTACAGAACAACTGTGTGAAAACAAATCATTGCTGGAGTAAGTGACGTCAAGCATGGAGATGCATCCTAGACTTCATCCTAGACTCGTAAATTCTGCTGAATATCGCCTTATGTGAGAATATATTGAATTAAATGAGGGTAGAGAACAAGTAACCAATTAGCAGGGAGAGGGAGAGTCCATAGACAAAAGTAACAAGTAGATTTCACTGGACTTTGTAGCTGTTGGGGCAATATTAATGCATTGAAATCACTGTATGCTGACAGTCACCAATGGACGCTTGCCTCAATACAACCTGCACTTAGCAGTAAACACTCTAATAACTATCAGAGTTTGCACATTTTCTATCAGATAACTTGATTATTGACTATCTTACATTTTCACTACCCAATGTCTTATTTTAACTTATGGCTGAAAATCATTTTTTTGTGTGTCCTGATTGGTTACATAGATGTACATTTTCCTCAATATTAATAAATTTCTAGTTTATCCTTATCCATCCTTCAGTCATCTGCCTGGGTTACCAAGCTGGAACGCAGCAATAGAGTGTGCAGCTGCCACAATTCGGAGAAGTGGATTAGGCAGGTGGTTGCTGAACAATGACCCATCAAAGACTACATACTTAGTAGAAAGTACAGGGGAGACAGGTATCAGGTTTCGCGTGGGAGGGCAAATATACACTGAATGGTAGTAATTGCAGGGAATTCAGCTTAATGTCTCAGTAACAGTCACTCGTACCTGCACAGTCTCCTCCCCTGTCTAATAACTCAACCAACAGTTAAACAGCTGTGAAGCGCTGTCTCCCTGATTTTCCCCTGTGCTCCAACAGCAATAGTAGCAACAGCAGCAGCAGCCAGATAGGCAGGGCTGTTGCCTGCAGCCGCGCAGATTGCCTCCTCCTCACCGCACGCGCGCGCGCACACACGCACACACACTGCACAGACTTCCAATATCAACGCGTCTTTGATAAAAATCAAGGGCTAAAAGAGATGAAAGAAGAGCGTTAGTCATGGACAACAGGTATTTCCTCTCCGGTAAATTCAGTGTTCTTGATGCTTTTTGGCATGAATAACAAAATAATAATTTGCCATACCTAGCTTGAGTGGGAGAGGAGGACTGGAGGTGGCCGTGGTGGAGGAGGGTGAAGTGGGAGGAGTGAGATGTGGGAAAGAGGGACGCCAAATTTGACTTTCAAGCTCAGGAAACCTACGTCTTTCACGTCTTTCAACCTCCACTGTTTTTGAGTTGCAAATGATCGGGGACTGGTGGACTGCAGGCAGTCGGTGCTGTTGCCTGGAAGTAGATTTCCATCTTTCTGATACTAGTTTGAAGGGGCAGTGTGTACTGGAAGCGGGTGGCAGTAGGGAGGAGGATGCTGTGAGCAGAGTTCTGGAGCTCCACTCCTCTGGGGAAGCCGAGCTGTGTGGGGAACCTTCGGACAGCATGTGAATTGGAAAGGATCCTAAGAGCTGGTCGGTCCCAATTCCTCTCCGGAAAAGCAGTCGCTCTCCCTTCGGAGATGCGCCTAACCTTCGCCTGCATCATCACACTGCAGTAAGTTAAACTGGACACGGTTGGTAATTTGAGTGGCTTCTGAGTATGGAGTGCGGGGGAAGGGAAGCTGAAAAGAAATGGCGAGGAAAGTTAGAAAAACATAGCTTTGAATTTTCCATGAAATGTTCAATCAGCTTGTCTCTCTGACTCCTGTCCTAGTTAGACTGTGGTCGTGTTACTCAGTTATTTGCACTACTGATTGCTAGTTAGGTCTGCAGAAAGTGCCCAGTTCATTGTGATTTTAAGCAACAAAGCCGGTAGATGTGTTCTAGATTTAATTCCAAAAGTGGTCTGCTGAAAGTTGCTGATGAGATGGCAGCTTGCTTTTAAAAAAATAAATAAGAAAAGGGGCTGATTTAGAATTCCAAATGCCCTAGTTAATTGTTGCAAGTTTCACTCCTGATTTATTTCCTAATCGTAAAAAAGCAAACAAAACAAAAATGTCTTTGATTTACCTTATTGAATTTTAAAAAATGTGAACTTAGGTTCTGGGTTACCACTAGGCAACAACCTGGGGGGCACTGATAATATGATCAACATTCAAATACTCTTTAGTGGGTGGGATGCAGAGAATTCCCCCAGTTTCTTACTGCTGCAGTAATCTCCACTTGCTCAACAGTATCTTCCTTGTGATTTCAAAGTGGTGATTTTTACATAGATGGCTCTATACTTAGAAACTAAGCAGCATTGTGTTCACTGGCAGAAAACGAAGGCTTAAAAAAACTTTTAAAAAAACAACTTCAACTCCTTGCTCAAATTGCAGATAACCAACTCTTAAAAATAGGTCACTAAGGGCCAGCCCATTGTAAAGCAAATGACCAAATAAGCATGAATGCAGGCAGAATACTAAAGGTCTCTTTCTAAAAGAGAAACTAGGAATTATTAATCTAAAAACATTGAACTATCTAGCCAGGCCCTCTCACATTGATTGGAATTTTTACAACAGAGAAAAGGAAAATGAAAAAAAAAAAAAAAAAAAAGGAAAGGAAAATAAATGGAGACTCTCAAGTTGAAAGGATATGGTACCGAAAAATGTTAGATTTAATTGGAGGATCATTGGAGAAATTACTGTATTACTCTATCTTTATCCAAGAAGGATTAATGTAAATCAGAAGTTACTGAAAAGAGAATTCAAGATTTTAAGATAGACTCTTCCTTAAACTAGCATAAACTCTATAGGTTAAGGTGGTTAAAAACTTTTGAAATAACTCTTGATTCTGAAATCCTCTGTCATGAGAAAAGAGGAAATCAAGGCCTACTCTTATGCTATCATTTCAATTTTAAATTGTATCACTTCCTTTAAACCACCTAATCTTCATTAGTTTGCTAAAAATAAAATATGTCCAGGATGTAATTTAAATTGTTTAGTCTAATTAGCTACTCACCCTGTCAATCTCTAAATACAAACACTTACTTAGTACTTTTGGCATTGTGTTGTTGTAGTATCCATTCCACATATGAAATTTCTCTGTGCATAAACATGTGACTTTGTGAATCACTGAGTAAAATATAATCCAGAGAATGTATTTGTTATGATAATGCATACCTGAGGGCGATTAAAAATTTAGGGCTGGGGTTGTGGCTCAGTGATAGAAAGCTTACCTAGCACATGTGAGGCACTGGGTTTGATTCTCACACCGTATAAATACATAAAAAATAAAAGTTCATTGATCACTAAAAAATAGTTTAAAAAATTAAACAGTAATAAAAAAGGATAAACATCTACGTAAAGAAAAATATGGTTGAAAGGAGTTTTCAAGCAGTTCCATGATACTCTGAAAGAGATGATTACTTGAACTTCAGGTATCCATCTAAGGAGAAGGAAAATCAGGTTGACAGCACTGATAGCAACTTGACAAAATGCCTTTAAAGACAGAAACTTGGGTAGCAGGAGTTGAATTATAGCCATACCCTCCATTCAAACTTTTCTTGTCCTATCGATAAAGTTTGTATTATGTTAAGAAAATTGTTACATTTTTGAAAGAAAGCAATTATTGTAAGGTTTAAACCATTGGTAAGGTTTACTGGGACAGTGTTTGAGCTAGGCAAGTATCCTGGGACTCATGATTTTCCTTGCACACTATTGAAAGAAGAAAGAGTTGTAGCCACACAAGCCAGACATAAATAGTTGCTTGTCCCTAAATCTAATTTGTCTACTAATAATGACTATGATATAGGCTTGATATGATATTTTAAGATTATGCTTTCCTGGATGCTGCTTCTCCTGGCTGACTCAGGATCACAGCTGTATTTATGTATACAGGATACTGTTGCAGAATTCTCTTAAGAGCAATATCTCTAGCCTACAAGCACCTGCCTGGAGGAAGGTTGAGGAAGCTTCAGGCAAAGTTGTGAATTAGCCTCTTCCTAGAGCCTCCCTCCCATCTACAGCATTTTCTCTCTTTTATGAAATACCAACATAAAATAACCTCAAGTAAGAGCCCATGTACTTGTTGACCCTTAGGTATCAACCATGAAGTAGATTCAATTCCTTCAGAGCTCTGTGGATTATTTCCATACATGATTTGCTCATTACACAATGAATGATAAGTTGGCAATTTCTGCAAGTGTAGTCAATGCGGTACTAGGTCAAACATTTTGAACGTGTTGTTTCATTTATGCTACAACAGCTGTGGAAGGAAGATGGCATTCTTTCCGATTTAGAGGAAACTTAATGCCCCACAGAATAAAAGAATGGTTGAAAGCAACATATTTGGTAAATGGTGAACTAGGATTAGCCCACAGATGTGACTAAATCTAACTCCTAGTCATTTTGTAACCTGATTTATTAAAATGGTACTCTGTTGTGGACTTGGTGGGGTAAGTATCATTTTGTGGATACAGTAGGTGGTGACTGCTTGAGAAGTCACACCAAGTAGGGAACATCTCCCTGATCTGATGATACCCAAGATTGGAACCACTAACACTGGAACCTAAATTAACCCCAGATCCAAACCTGGCATAGTCACCATTCCAATTTCAGGTTTTATTTTGGCTTTACAAACTTTGGAAATGAAGTTGGGGACATTGCCAGGAAGATGATGGAGTTCATTTGGGAGGAAAGAAGTTGGAAGATCCAAAACCAAAGGGGGATAAAAGGAAAATAAAGGGATGACACGGTAGGAGACATATAAAATGTGTCCAGATCCTTTGTTCTGAGGTACTCTAAAAAACAAACTCCTTGGGCTGTGTGGGGTGGATATGTTTAAAGTCACAGATAAAACACAGACTTGAAACATCTCTTTAAATCATTGTATGGTCTGATTATAAAAATTAGGTAAGGCTTATCTCCAGATAATCTTTACATATTTTTAAAAGGGAAAAATGATTCAAAGAAAAGTGGGGTGAAAAAGGCCAGATGATGACTGAAGAGGTAAAACAGTACATGGAAACATCACTGATTGTTGCATAATCATTTCCTGAAAATTTGCCAAGAAGCAAAAGGCCATCTTCAACTAGTGAGGAGCAAAACAGAATGTGAAGTGTTAGGTAAAATGTGAAGTGTTACGGAGCCTAACATGATTACTGCCGCTTGTCTTCTTATCACGGAAGACAAACACTAACAAGGAATAAAATGAAAATGTTATAGGCATAGAGCCAAACAATATTTTAGGATTGGTCTTTCTCAGCATGCTAAATTTAAACAGCTGAAATTCTTTTTTAAGGACTTTCTGAGTCAACAATTTGAAATGACGGATTTGCCTTTTAATAGGGAGTTTGTATTGCCTTGTAAATTTGAAACACAATGTCCTTGACTGGGTTATTTTTGATTGGCAACATGCCAATCACTGTAGAAGCAAAGAACATAAAAACTGTTACCTTCAAAATCAGAAAGTAAATGAACGTGCTCCACAAACAGAGTTGATGCTACTGAGCTGTTGTCAGTCGTGTATGTGGCGATGGAGCTTTGCAATTACATTCACGTTCTTGGCCCTGATTCATTCTCTTGTCATTTGTGACATTTCACGTTGGGGTTGAGAATACAATTTTGAGGGGTGATTTTTAAATGTATTATTAAAATTGGCTTTCATCTTCTTAGAATTTAAAAATCATGGTGGCAACTTTTATTGAATGTTTACTATATGCCAGTTACCTTCATAAGCATCTTGTACTTTTAATCTTGACAGTACTCTTATTTGATAATCGTAATTGTATTCTCCTTCCTATTTCATAAGAGCAAACTGAGGAACATTGGATTAAGTGATTTTCCACAGTTAGAAACTTGTAGAAATTACAGCTGGGGCTTGAATCCAGACAGTGTGACTCTAGAAACCAGGCTTTTAACCAAAAGGCCCAAAGTCCACTATTACTTGTCATTGGTTTATTACAATCCTTAATGGTTCATGCTATCTACCTCCTTTGTTTCTATTTACACTGGTCCCTCTGGAATTTATTTTATTTTATTTTATTTTTCATATTGGGGATTGAACCTGGGACTCTCCACTACTGACATACTACATCCCCAGTCCTTTCCATTTTTCATTCTGAGAAAGGATCTCACTATGTTGCCCAGGCTGCTGTGGAACTTCCTGTGATCCTTCTGTCTTCGCCTCCAGAGTAGCTGGGATAACAGTTGGAATTTACTTCTTGATTCCCAAAGCCCTCGGCCCTCACTCCACACTGTTTTACTTTGTGATGTAATTTTAGCCCTTAAGCTTCTAGTCTAGTGTCATGACCCTCTGGGGATTTTATTTGTATTTTACTGCTGATCTGAGATTCCACCAAAATTTGTGCTTGCCTTTGTTTAATACGCCACATAGAGTTGAAATGGTCTGGTTTCCACACTTAAGAGGGGAACCAAGACTTATTTCCTTAGAACTTTAGTGTTTAGCATAGTGTCTAACATGCCCCTGAAGCTCAATAAATACTTCTCTTAATAAATTGACCGAAAAGCTCTAACTCAATTCCCTGAAGGAGTGGAGACCCACTTAGAAAATATTTCACCTTTACCTTCCAAAAAGTCTAGAGAATTGCCTTTTAAACACAAGTTACAAATTTTGAGCTAGAGAATATATTTTAATAAACTCCTGGTTGGTATATAAAAGTACTCAAAATATATTTACTTCCCTGTTTGGTTTGAGTTGAGTATCCCTTACCAAACATGCTTGGGACTAGAAGCATTTCAGATTTTTTGTGGGACTATTTGCATATATGCAATAAGATATCTTGGGGATGGGACCAATGTTTGAACATAAAATTCATTTATTTCAAATATAGCTTAAACAAGTAGCCTGAAGGTAACTTTATACAGTATTTTTAGTGTGTCTATGTTTCGACTTACCTTTTTTATCTCAAAAAGTTTCTGATTTGGGGGCACTTGAGATTTCAGATTTGGGGATTAGGAATGTTTGACCAGAATTAAGTAGTTAGAATATAGGGGATGATATTTTTGGAAGACGAAATATGACATTTATTTTCAGATTTACGATAGAAGCTTTTATTGATCCCTAATTTCTGGTATCAAGTTACTAACGAATTTTTAGAGGATAAAATAAATATTAGAATAAGTGATTCATTAAAGATGTCCTGCCTTTATAGGACAATAGTGGGAAGTTGTGAAACGGTGCTTTTTAAATTGACTTTGAACTTTTATTTCCTTTGAGGAAAAATACCTTAGGAAATTTTATTTCTGTAATAGCTAACAAATAGTGAATCCTGTCTGTAAGCACACCTCCCTACTTCAGTACCACTAAGAAGACTGAAGTGAAGGTTGATAGTGGGAAATCAATCCCAACCTCCTTCCCTCAGAGAAGCATTTTCAGTTTATATGAACTCTAATTTTATAAATTTCTTCTAATAAGTATTTAATATTATAACTATGTAATTGGACTATTATTTTTCAAATTTAGTTTTTAAAAGTATTTTAAAGACTTTTTGATCCTATTTTGTTATTCTTTCTAATCCACATGAGTTATCTAATAAGAAATACAATAGCAGAAGGACAGATGGGAAGAGAAGTGTGGTAGCTATTATAATGTCTGGTCTTTGAAGTTTTGTCTAAAGAGTAATATTAGAATGATATTTTCTCAGTGAAGCAGTTGGACCTTTTTATATTTTTCTTTCTCTAAATAATTCCTGGTTTTCATCATTATGAGATAAAGTTGTGGATAATAGTGTGAAAAAATCCACTGTGCATATAATTTCTCAATGTGAAAAGAAGGTTGAGTTTTGTCATTCTGTTCTTGGGTACTATGATATAGGGGTTAAAATCTAAATGTGAAAATAGACTTTATATTAGTTTCTTATTAGTAAAAATATTTAATGAGACTCAAAGTTTATTAAATATTATTTAACTTTTTATAAGGAGCTTTATTAATTACTATTTGACCCCAAAGGTTTTTATTGAATCACAAAGTTAAAAATAAAGATTACTGTTAACATAGATAAATGAAATATATGTGTATAATTCCTGGAGAGTGACTGATGCACAATCTTCAGAAATTCTAGTTCCCTTTCTTTTTTGAAGAACTAGGTTGAAAGGTCTTGCATTTCTATTTCTTTGACATTCTGCAAACATAGTCAAACTTATCTATTTGATGACTTTCTGTTGTGTTTTACATTGACTACTCTGCTATGTGTGCCTAACCACACTGGGAAAACATGACCTCTTACGGGAGGACAATTATTACTACCTAGCTTGATTCCTTTTGAGTTACGTGAACTGGAAAGGAGGAAGAAACAGAGGTGCTGTGGGAAAGCATTACAGGATACATGACCTGAAAAGAGAACTTCAAACAGAAAAGATGAGTTTGTAGTTTATTCAGCAAGTTGTTTTGCTGATACAGGGGATATAAAAGTGTTTCTTCCTTGGCTTTTGACCAAGGAATCCCTTTGTTGGTTAATGAAAAAGAAAAAAAAAAAAAGGCCTGGAAATTCTTGCTTGTCATGCCTTTGCTAGTGTGCATTTTGGAGATTGCAAGTAATAGCTACTGGGAAGTTTAAATTCATATAAATGGAGATCTGAAGGTCATTACCTACAGACAGAACCACTGACACCATGACCCTGATCCTATTTCATCCTTCAGTCATTGATGGTCTCCTCCAGTGAGGCACTGAGCCAGACTCAGTGGAGGAGGAGTAAAGATAATAAATTCCTATAGCACCCAAAGTTGCACTTCAATGAAAGACAAAGATGGAAGCAAACACCTCGAGGGCAAACAAGCACCTAATATGCTGTCCTTGTGTTGCTGTGCAAGAGCTGATGCCGAGAACAGAAGATCCTCATGACAGGGGAGCAGGCTAGTTTTAAGATTCACAGGGACCACTCCTGTCCTCCCCACCTCATTAGGTTTTTAACTGTAGACCTGGTCTCTGTAGTTGACAGTGATTATAAGGTGACAGGGAGTTCAAGGGGATTATACACCTGAAGGAATCCTTAAGAGAAAGACAGATGTATTCGTGGTGATTCCGAATTTCAGAATTATTGAGCAAAACATTTTCATTCAGTCAAAAACATGACTCCCACTTTGCTTTCTTTCTTTCCCTTTATATTATAAAATTATTCAGCTCCGGGCAGCTTTTAAAGATTAGAAATATGCAAGTACTTAATGTTGCTTAGTAACTCCTCTTGCCTGTCATTTTGGGCTGCACATTATCGACTTGTAACTTCCCCACACTTGCCCCAAATTACTGGAATCAGGAAGGAGCATGAAAGCTGATGAGTCACTTTGCTACCCTGTTGTTCTTAGTAAGAGTTCTGATCACCAGAATGGGTGCCTATTGTTACATAACTGTTGTGTGCCACAGCATATGTTAGAACTTACTATTTGGTAAATAAAGGTTCCCTCCCTATCACACAAAGAAAGCATAGTGTAAAAGCCATTCAGGAGGGGGCTCTTGTTTTGTTTTAGGTCTCAGGTTTTGAATATGCCCCATCCAAACTCTACAATATATTCTGACATGAAGTGGTAAGGCCTTTGAGTTGCAAGTAGAAATTTTGTTTTTGACCTATTAATGCTTCTGTCATCTAAGTTACCTGTATAACTACTTAGTGGTGCATTTGATGCTGAATTAAGTATATTATCTTTATAAGAGCAATTTAAGAAAACAGAATGGCTCAAAAGTGACTATAATATTGCTGTTCTTAATGATGAAGTAAATATCCTTTAATTGTTTCTATTAGTGACTCTAAAAAAGGAAACAAAAAGAATCTGTTAGACTTGATGTATTTGTCAATACTGTAGTACTGCTGTATTGATCAAAATTTTTTTTCCCCACACTAAGAAGCATCAAAGCTTCTTGAAGGAATTAGCACCTGTATCTTACAGTGAATATCTTAGACAAAAGAATGTACCATAACCTCTGTTTCTTTAACATTTATTTGTTGATATTAATGAGTGAAAATACAAACTATGTAAAGTGGTAAAGAAAACCAGTTTGAAGAATGATGCCATAGGTATTAAAAGCAGAAAAAGAAAAGAGAGGAAAACCTTTCCCTATTTAACCATTTATTTTTTTAATTTACATAGTCCAGATGCAAGCATGTGCTGGTGTGGGATGGAGAACAGATCCCTGACCTTATTTAATCACAGAATCTCTCCTTCTGGGAGCATCTCTTAATATGCCTTTGGAAAACCTAGAGTACAATTTAGGAGGTAGTGATCTATTATCATTCAATTATTTATTTAAAAATTTTGAGCACCTACTATGCATTAGATGGTAGATTCTGAAGAGATTATGAATAGGACCTGACTGACAGTAAGGAACTCCTAACTATGTAGTTGGAGTTGGAGGAAGACATGTAGATGTAGAAATTAAAATACCATGGCTATATGTAGCGGCAGAAGTAGGCACATGTTGCTATAGGAGATGAGGAGAGTAAGTGACTAAGGAATTAATCAGATAATTTAGAATCTGAATTGAGTCTTGAGGGAAGACCAGGAATTCACTCAAAGGATGATAAAAGCACTTGTAAAGATATATCTAGGGGTCATTATTCATTCATTTTCTTATGAAAACCAGTATTCCTTCTGTTTAATTCTGGAGTGAACAGTTGGCTATGAGAAAAATAAGAACAACAAACTAGGAAAGAGATGTTTAAGTTTGGGCATATAGATGGGCATCGAATCCTTTGGCATAGATAAGAATCCCAGAGAAAATACTGCTAGAGTGAAAAGGAAGATACTTTTAGGGGAAAAAAATCTTGATGCATCCTAATATTTTCAGAATATTTTGGTGACCACAAACTTGCAAAGAGTTGAAAACGGATCATCACAGAGAATGGAACTACAACAGAGATCTGTGGTATTCTGAAGACCAGGAGAAAGCATGCTGTAAGAATGACATGGGCCTGGAAAATATAAATTGTCTTTGAACACAAGGAAATCATTGATGATCTTAACTAAAGATACATTGCTGAAGTCATGGGAGTGCGAAAACAAGAAGAAAATGTGTGGAGTGTGTAGGAGTTCAGAAAGGGAGACAGTGACTCATTCAAAAGTTGTATCTATGAAGGTTTAAAGAAAGAACTGGTTTCTGGAGAATAATAAGGGTTTGAAGAAGCCTTCACTTTTCTGAAATGGGATTGTTTTTGAAAATATTTAAATATCTATGGGAAGTAAAGAGTGATTAAAAATGTAGAAGAGAAAACGGGTGTTTGATATATAAGAATGTGGGATTGATAAGATCTAAGACATAAGATATAGGTTCAGTTTGACCAGGATGAGTACCACCTCTAGATAAAGAGGGAAGGAAGGAGAGAAAGGAACAATCTGAACAGGTGTGAAGGTTTTGCAGTGCTCAGTTGAGGTTATTTCTGGAATTTAAATTTTCTTCCTTTGAACCAAGAGAACAGTTTAAGGTTAGAGAGGTTATTTACCAGAGCCATATTCTGTGATCTAGGCAATACTGGAGTAGGCTCTCATTATTCCCTCAGATTTGGAAATCTGGATGGCAAAGTTCCATTACTTGTATCTCCTCTCATCATTAGGATTGGTTAAATTACATAGGTTAAGAAGTGAGTTACCTCTAGCAGAAATTCCTTTCTCATCTTACCTACATCAGCATTCCTCTCTATTCCATGTTAACCACTGCTCCATATGAATTTTGTGATTGCCTGGAACTTGCTACCTTTGGAATGATGAAATATAATGCAGTAATCACATCACTTACTCTACCTTCCACCAACTTGGAGTGCCTTGACAACCACATTTTCTTCCAGTGACTCTTTCCTCCCTCTTCTTACTATCCAGACAAGACCTGGTATACAACTTAAATAACCGTTTTGCCTAAATCTTCATTTCCTTCCATTTCACATCCAGGAAAATACCTATTGCTCCTTACTTGAGCAATGTGACTTTGTTTTTTCACTTGGTATATTGAACACTATCAAAAAATCACAAAACCATGAAAACCAGTGTTGTAATGACTTCGTGACCTCTCATCTTAGTCTGATGCTGGCAATTCTTCTAAGTGTTCAGTTTATATTTTCCTTTCCATTCTCCACAGAATCTTTCTCACAAAGCTCTTCCACATAGACATTCATATTCCCTTTAGGAAAGAGAGACCCGAATATTTTAACCTCTTTCTCTTTGTGTCATTTATGTTTAAGATTAGTGTTGCCATTTAAACATTTGAATTTGGAGTTTTTATAAAATTATTAATATCCACCATACTTCAACCTTTCTTCCCATGACCCCCTAACTTCTCTGTGTCCCTTGCTTTTAGAAAAAGCTTCAGGACATGGCCCCACTTTATGTCTTCAAGAGTATCAATTGCTGCTCTACCCTTTGAACCCTTGCTCCCTGTACCACTGTACTGCTCCAAGGATCCTTGATGCCAGAGTGACTTCTTTCTACCTTACTTGCACTCACATTGTGTTTCATTTTTTCTGATAGCTGCAATAATACCTGGCACAAGACAGTTACCTAAAAAGTACTGAATAAACAAGTGGACTATGATAATGTCCTTTGCTTGACTGGGGAGGATGAGCTGTTTCATGAAACATCTCTCTGGGTAAACAAAACGTTTGCCTTTAAGTTTCCTCTGTTAAACAAGTAAATGGTCATGTCCTTCATTCTCTAAAATACACCATGCCTTCTCTTTTCCCATATATCATCATTATTTTTACTTCCAAAAAATTGCCTGTTATTTAGCATACCCTCTTGGTATTTAATAGTAATAAATATATTTGCTTTTTATGGAGATAATATTCAATCATGTTGTTCTGTCTTGAGAAAAGGACACTATTTTTAATTTGACAGTTACAGTAATTAGAGCTCTATTTCAATAATTTTAGCAACTTAAGTTAGACATAGGCATTTGTTTTATTTATGACATTTCATGAACTGATTTATGTGTGTTCAGACTGTGAACCTGAATATAAAGGAGGGGAAGGATAGGGTTATTTTCAGATTTTGACAAGAACAAGCATAGAGGCTTTGAGGAATCATAGGAAGTAAACAGAAGGCTAAGAGGTCACACATGGAGAGAATAGGAGATAAGAGTCTGCTTTCCCTAGCACTCTGTCACTTTCTTGGGGTCACACTTAAGTGATGATGTGCCCGTAGTAACAAAATAAAATATTTTTCCCAACCACCTCATATACTGTCCATGCAAAGTATAAAAAATGCTTAAAAAGCTTTTATCATGATTTTCAGGTTAACTTAGGAGTCCATAGTCACCAGTTCAGGTTCTTGGTTCTTGTCACTCTCTCTTTCCCTCCCTCCTTCCCTTTCTTGCCACAGAATCAAATTGCTTGGAGAAGTAAATGAAGGCAGTTTTAGAAGGAAAGCATGATTTGTATCAAAGCTTACCTTCACATAGATGCACCCTTAGCAATTTACTAGTCTGTTTTGCAAGTGTGCACTTTCCATTCATCTTCAGCTTCAAAAATCATAGAATGAGGTCATCTCTAGAATAGTTTTTGAATTTATAATATTTCCTTTCTATGTAATTTTACCTAAGCAATATAAATAAGGTTAGCTGTGACCTACAAAAAAAGAAAACAGTATACTTGGTCAATTTCCTTGGCACACAATATAGTGTATGCCCTCATTAATTTTATCTGTAAGATGTTTTTAAATATATGATTTTAGGAAAAGTGAAAACTGGAATGAAAAGACTCCGACTGCAAAATTCCATTAGATTTTATGAATAGGTGAATTTTGACAAACTGATATATTTTTAATGCATATATGTTTAACCTTTTCTCTATTTTATTTGTTGTAGAAGTTACTGAAAGAGGTTAATGTATTTCTGGGCAATACTTATCCCAGGCCAAATAGGAAAAAAATGAAAACTAATCTTAAGTTTGAAGAAATAAATTTATTTGGGTCAAACTTTTGTCTTATGTTGTTCAGATTCCACTATTTTTTTTTACAATAGTAAGATTTTATGTGTTTTTTTTATGCCCCTTTCCTTTCAGTTTCTACTTTAATTGCCAAGATATGTAATGTAAACTATTAATTGATACCTTTGAAGACTTATTTTTATCTTATACAATAAGTACTGTTGGTCTATTACCACTCAAGGGATGCTTATTCACTGCTAATATGATTGGCTACTCTAGTTTCCCAAATCAAGAACTCTGAGATGAGCTTCCTCTCCCATCTCTTTTACAAGTGTGGTTTGTGATGGGCCGTAGTCAGACCTACTGTGCTGGAATTTCACATGGTTTGAAGAAAGATAAAGAAATGAAATACAGAAGTAGTTTTCTGTAGAGCAACCAAGTTTCCTAAAATGGCAGGGTTGGCTCCTTAGTGCTTAGTGCCATGGCTTTCTCACCAGACAGATATGAAAGAGCAAAGTCCCATGTTCTGTTCTTTGCTGACTGGGAAGATTCCTTCTTCTGCCTGGGATGCTGGTAGTACTGAACTTTGGAAATGACCTTGTGAGGAATAAAACAAAGCCTCAGGGAGAATCTATCATGTTCTTAATCTTGTGTTTCTTCTTTACGAGAATCATTTGGTAATTTGGTAGTATATCTAAGTGAGTGCCAGACATACTGAACCATGGTCCTCCTTCTTGCCAATGCTAGAAACAAAACCAGTACTTTTTGTTTTGACTAGTTTAGAGTTGATGATAAAAATATCTGTACTGGACTGGCTCATAAACTCATTGTTGTGTTATATATAATATAATTATTACTTCCTGGCTGCTATAATTCCAGGATGTTTCTATTTAGCCATGTCAAACCACCAAGGTGCAGGTTATATAATCTTATTTATGTTTTAAAAAAAATAATCTTTAAAAATTTGATAGTCCAGGATATTTCATGGTCTTAATACTTAAAAAAAAGAGCTCAAACAAAATACTGCATGAAACTTAGTTCACAGCAATACTTTGTTTTCACACTATTTAGCTCTATGAGTCCTTCTTATACAAAGCTGAAGATGAAAGAGCATAACCAAGGGAAATTTTGAACAATTAACAAGCATTCTCTTTAGATCGCTTAGTCTTTTGTTTGTATTCCAATTTAAATTCATCTTTAGGTCTACCAAAGTCTTTATTTCTCTTATGCTAACAAACACATACACATACAGTCATGTGTGTGAATACATTTATAAATATAAATCTATATTATATATAATATATAAATGATCCCTGCATAACTGGGATTACAGGCATGTATCACCAAGCCCAGCTACCTATATTTTGACTATTTTACAAAATGTTATGTAATGCATTCTAAACAATGATCTATCCTTGCAATTTCCAGATGTATGACTCCTGCTCACAGAAAGATAACAAAGAGGGCCAGTCTTTTGAACACTTAAGATAGTGAATAGGGAGGGGACTCCTTAAGTAGAGTTCAGAGGAATACTGTTATGATGGTACAGGAATACTGTTATGGAATTAAAGTTACCCATGTGTTAGGAAAAACATTTACTGAATCAGGTTTCTCTTGCAGGCCTCTGTCTTTGTCCCTCCCACTAATTGCTTAATCAGTTATAACCTGCTATCAGTGTATACTTAATTTGGCCTTAAAATGCATTAATAAATTCCTAATTATTAAATGCATTTGCCTATTACCAAATTTGTCATCCTTGTATTTGACATGTTTGATAGTTCCACTGCTTTCAGCAACTTTATCTTCCATTGTTATTGGGTAAGTCCGTACTATGCTAATATTATTTTAATCATTCCAACAGTTAGAAAGCATTTAGTACTAACCACTATTTGACAGCCACTTGACAAACAATCCTAATCAAACTTACACTAACTGCCCCAGTGAGATTTCAGCTTAATGAGAATGATTGATGTTAGCTATTTATTATCTAATTTAACAAATATATTTTGAGCATCTACTTGATGCCAGATTTTGTTCAAGGCATTGGAAATACAGTGCTAAAATGGTACATTCAAAACTTGTATTTTCTTGGAGGAGATGGAGTTTGGAAGTAAAGATTAAATATGAAATGTAATTTTTGTAAGACAAAAAAGTGAGGGTAGAGGAAAGAGTGATGGAGAGTGGATGCTACTTTAAATAATATGCTACTTTAGAATTATTTTTAAAATGTGTCCTATTCCTCTACAAATGGCCTACATATGAAATGCCTCTAAGATACTTCCGTGGTGAAGTTAATGGGCAATTGGACATATGAGACTTAAGGAGATTTACTGAAGATAAAAAATATGGGAACTGTATGTCAACCTGGAGACTGGAAAGAGAACATAGGGGTTGAGTGTCCATGGAGAAGAATGTCCAATGCTAAGCCTTGAATGTAAGTCACCTTTCATGACAGAACAGTGGTAGAGAAACCTACCAAGGTAAGTGGGAAGGAGCAGTTATTTTATGGTAATGATAGAAATGGAGAACACCAAGAGAATGCTCTCTCTTGGATGCTAGTAATCAAGTGTTTGCAGAAGGAAGTGCTGCAAAAAGATCTCACTTGCAACTAAGAGGATCAGCAGAATGACTTTGTACTGACCCTCAGACTTGGAAAAAAATGATCTTTTCTGATTCTGAAAAGAGCTTTCTCCTATCTTGGCAACGTGGTGTAGCAAAAACCTGACTAGACCCAATTAAAGTGTGAATTGTTGGTGTTGAAGTGGAGAGAACAAATCTAATAATCACATGAATAAATTGGAAATCATACTTGGGGGATTCTAAATATAATAATATTTGATCTAGTCCAGAGGTTTTAAGAGGTTTTTTGAAGTAATTATAAACTGAGTTCTGAAGGATGTATGATAGATACATAATATAGCATAGATCCAAATAAAGAGAAAGTGGAGTAGCATGTAAAAAGTTTAGTGCAAAGTAAATTCGAGAGCTCAAAGAAGTCCATTCTGGCTGGAGTAGACATAATATGAGATTAAATGGGAATAGGAGGCACAAGGCCATTTTGTATTTAACCTTAGAGCACTGTCAATAATCGAGGATTTAAGGGACAGGGGAGATGTGGACAATATAATGTAGTTTGATGAGATTACACTAGCTGCAGTGTACAAGATGAATTGCAGGTCAGCCAGATGAAAGGAGGTAGCCAGTCAGCAAGCCATGGAAGCAAAAAAGGTGAGTTAATGTTTCAACCTGAATCATGATAGTAATGGCAGAAATGGTGAAAAAGATAATTTTGAAGTCATATTTATGAAATGCAATTTGACAGGGCTTGTGACAGTCTGAATATAAGCATATGAAGAAATGAGTTAGAGAAATCAAGAATAGCCTTTAAACTTCAGCCATAAATAGCAGGACAAACAGGACCTTGCACCAATTAGAAGAGAATTAGAGCAGGATTCTTATGGTTTACTGCTATTTTTGTGAGGCTAATGAATTCAGTTTGAACATGTTGAGCCATTCTGATAAGCCTGCTATCCTTAAGGACATGTCTTCTGATGCCTGAGGAACAGTATCAAAACTCAGTTTATTGGCATCACTCCAAATTCTCCTTCCACACTCAGATCTCAGTCATTCTAGAATATTCCCACTTCCTAGAATCCTCCCAGCTTCCATATTAGCTGGCTCAATTTCCCTCACTTGATGTTTGACCTTCTCTCACACTGACTCTTTTTTTTCCATTTCTGCTGCTCCTAGACATTTTCAAACTCTGAAATTTCATCCACTGTATCAAATTAATTTTTGGTCTCTCCATTTTCAATGAATTTCTTGCTTGATCTTTTTTTCTATTCTATCAATTTCCCTATAGAAGGTTCTGATTTCTCCATGTCCTTCTCAAAGTATTTTTTTTTCTTTTTTTCAAAATTTCCTTTGTTCCTGCAGATTCACTTTGGCCTAGCATTTGGAAAAATAACAAAAGGCATCTATAGAGTCCCTTTAGCTTGTCATAGTTGTTAACATAGTGATTAGAAAGTACCTGGTTTAAATTCTGCATTTAGCACTTACTAGCTGTGGGATGTTGGTTGAGTTATTTAATCACAATTTCTGTTTTACAAATGGGATTATAAATAGCAACTCATTTGCATGGTTGTTTCATGCTCTAAATCCAGGAAATTCATTTAGCAGAGTCCATGGCACAAAGTTCAGATCAATAAATGCAACTTCTGTTATTATTTTGTTGTCCTCCCACCATGCCCTGTTTCTCTGCACAGGGATGTGTAATCCCTTATTGAACATGCCTTTTATTTTCCCTCTTTGTATTATTTTATTCACCTTGCATTCTTCTGCCTAGAATATTTTTTCCTTCTTTTTTTGGTAGAACCTCCTCACAACACAACATCTTTCTTTCTAATTTTTTATTTTTACTCTTAGCTGGATGTGGTGGTGCATGCTCATTATCTGCCATTTGAGAGGTTGAGGCAGGAGGATAGCATGTTTGAGGCCAGCCTCAGCACCTTAGTGAGACCTTGTCTCAAAATAAAAAAATACAAAAGATGGGTGTGTAGTTCAGTGGTAAAGCACTCCTGGTTTTATTCCCCAGTACCTAAAAATGGGAAGGGGATTGCGGGTGTGGCTCAGAGGTAGATCATATCATACCCAGTACCCAGTTAACCTATAGAAGTACCCAATTCCAAGTACCAATTAACAAACAAACAAATTCTTCTTTTCCAGAAAAAGCTCATTCTCACACTCTCCAGGAAATATCCATTTCCCTCAAACTTTTATCCATCCCCAACCCCAAGTTCTGTTATGCCCCATTTTTATGTATTTGACTTGTACCTTATTAGCCACATGCGTGTTATGCTGTAGCTTATTATCTCTATAGTACATGATGGTCCTTGAGTGAACTTGTTAGTGTAGGATTCATAGTTACTCCAATATCTGCGAATAGAAGTGGGCAATCCCATCTGGTGCCTGTAGATATTCTCCAGTTTCCTTCAGAACACACATTGGCTTTGTCTCTAGTCTCTGTCAAGGAACATCAAGTTACTTAGCTCAGATATTTTTCCTTCAGGACTGAAGCTTTCAGGTCAGTCGTCCTCTAAACCAATCAGTGCTAAGGTATTTTTCTGTGCTCCCAGGATCTCTAAATGAATTTTAAATAAGTTCTTTTGGCAACAATGCCCAGTTTTTGTGTACCATGTCCTTAGTTGTTTGTTTTTTTCTTTTGTTGCCCCTGAATCCCATCTGTTTTACAGAATTTGAAGGAAGCAGTTTGGTAGGACACAGCTTCATACTGTTCCGTTCAGAGATATCCAATAATTGGCCTCTTTTAAAATGGCATAAAACAGAGTATCTTTTCTGTTTCCTGCCTAATTTCCTCTGGACTGATCAATGGCCTTGGAAACTTGAAGGGCCATATTTTTAGGATGTTCCGAAAGCATAAATCAGGATGGAGCCTCATTTTATTCATGCCTATACTTGGTGGTAATTTACAGAGCCTAAGATGAGAGTTTATTTTTCCCCTCTGAAGTCTTCAGGGATGTTTTTGTCAGGATTTGGAAAATGTGCTCTAGGAGCAGAGTGATAAATTGAGTGCTTCCTCAGAAAAAGTCAGGCTGTCAGGGAACATATTTATCTCCTTTTGGGAAGCAAAGCAGGGTAAGTACAGATCTTTTAAAAAGCTGTGTGAAAACTTTTTAAGGTAAGGGATAAGGTCAATCTGACAGGGCTTTCTATTTATTTATAACTTATGGAATGCCCAGGCATAAAGAATAAACTGAAGTCCCTCATTCAAAGATAAGCTTTTTTTCCTATTGTAGTACAGTACTGAGGATAAATGGACAGTTAAATGATTCTTTTTTTAAAAATTTTTTTTAGTTGTCCATAGACCTTTATTCTATATGTTTATATGTGATGCTGAGGATGGAACCCAGTGCCTCACACACTCAACCACTGAGCCACAGCTGTAGCCCTAAATGATTCTTAATAGTATTTAATTTTTGAATGTCACATACAGAAAGTAGCAAGAGGTTGTGGAGGTTTGGATTTGGGAAGAAGACACACAGAAGCCTCCCCAGTGAGACAAATATTTTTGGAAAAAGGCAAAGTTAGATAAAGACGAGAGGAAAGGAGAAAATACATCCCCGAAGATGTATCTTTATACATTCATGATTACTACGAGGCACTTCATTCTAGCAATCTTATTGTATTTTTTTCTGAAAATCCCATTTTTATGCTCTCAGAAAGTGACATTTAACTTTTCATCTTTTCTTAAAACTTCAGTCATTATCTTTCACCCAACTCTCAGATCACCATGGCCCATATTTTATATAGAAATATGAGCAAGGAATTCAAACATTAAATTCAGTACAGTCTACTAACCTATAAATCAATCCTGTCCCAGTCCTCTCCTTCCTTCTGCAATTGTGAAAGGAAGTTCTGATCCCCCAAAGGAATATAACTTGCTCCCATACATTCTGGCTATCAGATACCACCCTTTTGTGGATTACCTCAATCAATTATTCACTTTCATTCCTTCTTGCTCATCCCAATTCCTCTCCAGACTGCCAAACACATGCATGTTTAGTTATTTCAGTTTTTGCCTTCAAAATGCACTTCTCTATTAATCATTCTATTTGAGATTATCAAAATCTCTTTCTTAGGAAATGGCCATACTAGCAAAAGCATTATACAGACTTAATGCAATTCCTATTAAAATTCCATTGACATTTTTCATGAAACTAGAAAAAGCAATCATGAAATTCATTTGGAAAAACTAGAGACCCAGAATAGCCAAAACAATCCTTAGCAAGAAGAGTGAAGCATAATACCAGACATTAATCTATATTACAGAGCCAAAGTAACAAAAATGGCATGGTGTTGCAACCAAAACAGACATGTAGACCAATGGTACAGAATGGAAAACACAGAGACAAACCCACTTAAATACAGCAATCTCGTGAAAGGTGCCAAAAACATTATTGGAGAAAAGATAGCCTCTTCTATGAATAGTGCTGGGAAAACTGGAAATCCAATTGTAGCAAAATGAAATTAAACCCCTAACTCTCACCCTGCATAAAACTCAACTCAAAGTAGATCAAAGACTTAGGCAAGTAGAACAGAGACTGTGCACCTACTAGAAGAAAAAGCAGGCCCAAATCTTCACCTTGTCGGCTTAGGAATTGACTTCCTTAACAAGACTCCCAAAGAACAAGAAGTAAAATCAAGAATCAATAAATAGGGTGGATTTCAACTAAAAAACTTCTTCTCAGCAAAGGAAACAATAATATGAAGAGAGAGCTTACAGAATGGGAGAAAATCTTTTTCACCTTCATCTTAGATAGAACATTAATCTCCAAGATACATAAAAACTTAAACTTAGCACCAAAAATCAAATAACCCAATTAACAAATGTGCAAAGGAACTGAACAGACACTTCACAGAAGAAGAAATATGAACAAATGATGAAAAAATACATTAAAAATGTTCGACATATCTAACAATTAGAGAAATGCAAATGAAAAATACTCTAATATTTCCTCTCACTCCAGTCAGAATGGTAATTATCAAAAATACAAGTAACAATAAATGTGGGCAAGGATGTGGGGAAAAGGCATACTCATACTTTGCTGGTGCCACTGAAAATTGGTGCAACCACTATGGAAGACAGTATGAAGATTCCTCAGAAAACTTGAAATGGAACCTCCATTTGACCCAGCTATCCCCCTCCTTCGTTTATATCCAAAGGTCTTAAAATCAGCATACTATAGTGATGCAGCCACATCAATGTGTATAGCAGCTCAACTCTCAATAGCTAAGCTGTGGAACTAACCTAGGTGACCTTCAACATATGAATGGATGAAGAAAATGTGGTATATATACATAATGGAATATTACTCAACCTTAAAGAAGAATGAAATTTTGGCATTTGCCCATGAATAGATCAAACTGGTGAATATCATGCTAAGTGAAATAAATCAATCCCAAAAAACCAAAGGCATAATGTTTTCTCTGATATGCAAATGCTAATTCACAATAAGGGTGGTGGCTAGAGAAGAACAGAGGTACACTTTGGATTTGGCAGAGGGGAAGGAAAGGAGGATGGGAGTATAGGGGTAGAAATGATAGTAGAATGATTAGGACATTATTACCCTATGTGCATATATGACTACATGACCTTTGTGATTCTACATCATGTCCAACCAGAAGAATGAGAAGTTATACTCCATTTATGAATGATGTGTCAAAATGCATTTTACTGTCATGTGTACCTAATTAGAACAAATTAAAAGATCTCTTGCTTAGGAAACAATGATTAGAGTTTAAAGAAAAGTTAGAAATATGACTTTCATGAAATGCAAAATGAAGTTTTTATTCAATTAAATTAATGAAGGAACTAAGATGTCAGTAATGACTCTAAAGAGAATTGGAACATGTGAGATTCATAGACTTGGTTGGTTATAGGATTGGAGAAATGAATTTCCCAAGAGATATGAGTGGTTCATGTCATACAAGGCAGTGAGTTGTAACTTTTTGGTTGTGGTATCGAAACCATTTGCATTTCAATTTTTTTTTTTTTTTTTGTACTGGGGATTGAACCCAGGACCTCACACATGCTAGGCAAATGCTTTGCTACTGAACTACACTCCAAGCCAAATTGCTGAGACTGGTCTTGAACTTAAAATCCTCTTGCCTCAGCTTCCTGAGTAGCTGGGATTACAGGCATTTTCCACTATGCCTAGCCCAAGAAGTTCTTTTGACAGTTTTGTTATATAGAAATTTAAAATACTTATGGAAAATGTATCTCAACAGTGATCTGTTGAGAGAAAATAATTTTATAATATAACAGGCAAAAAGGTTGATTTCTGTAGTGTTCAAAGATGTCCTAAAAATTGAGAGCCATGGAACTAATTCTGTGTGATAAGAGCAATTAATCTGTACAACTGATTCTAATGGCCAAGCATGTGAAAAGATGGTCAATTTCAATAGTTGTCATGGAAATAAAGCAATCAATGACAACAGAAACAATATTGCAAAACCCAAAATTCACCCATGAGACTTAGCAAAATGTAAAACCTTTTGATCCCCTCTAACATTGTCAAGAATGTAAGGAAGTGTCTTGCTTATCAACTGTCAACAGCTCTGTAAATTATTGTGAAATATTTGGAAACTATTTTGTCATAACTTATTAAGGTTAAAATTTTCTATACTTTGGGGCCAAAATTCTCATTGATCAATAAAATAGAAAGGTATGTGACAAGGAATTTTTATTGGCCCATTATTATGAGGCTAGTAATAAGAGCAAATAAAATCATTGGGATATTTTATAACTAATAGCAATGTGAAATGATGTATATACAGATTTATACACAGAGCTTCAATGGTTAAATTAAGGTTCTAAACTTGGTATGAAGATCCTAGAGACATTGTTAGTTTAAATACACATTTTGTTGAAAAAAATCACACTTCATAATTTCACATATAATTTTAAATTATTATATAATATTATGTAATATTACATCTCTATCCCCATGTTCATCTTTCAAGGGGCTTTTTGTACTACTGGGATGCAATCAAACCCTTACTATCAGATCTGCTTACTGCTGAAACTTGACTCCCTAGATTTATCTAGAAACAATACCCAACTTTTAGGTTATTTTGAAACAATGTGACTTTTTCTTACCTTAGAGTTTGCAAACTCACTACTCCTTCTGTCTGAAACCACTCTTCCCTACTCTAGCTTGTAAATATTGCCTTCCCTAAAACCACCACACTAATCTTTCAATATAAATTATTCCAGTTATGGATTCTTATGAGGATTCCAAGGAATATAATTTTAAAAGAAATGCCAAACTGGCATCTTAGGAAGCTGAGAATTGCTAAGTAATAGGAAAATATTCAGTATGCTTTGCATGATGAACTAGAGAAGCATTCATTAAATGTAATTTCTAAAACTGAAGTCCTCTTATGATAGAAAACAAGGATCAGACATATAATTGACAATCATTACTATGAATGGCATCTGTATTATTCCATTCACAAATAGTTTCAATTTGTCATACACATGTCATGTAGCATATTATTTCAGCATACAGATAATTTACCATGGGAAGAATGAATATCCTGCCTGATTTTTTTCTCTAGGTATAGGGGCTGATGATAAAGACATTTTTGTCAAATAAAAGAGTGGGGTTTTATAAGTCTGTTATTAACATTTGTATTTAGGATCATAGGAAGACCTCTTGGGTTTAGTTCATTTCAGATATTAAAAAAATTGATCACTAGAATCTTTCCAATACATAAATATTTATACAGGATGCAAATATTAATTCATAAGATTCTGACAAGATGAAGTATTAAATATTAAAAAAACTTGAAAAAAGAACTGAGTTTATGTTTAGGAAGCAAACTGAAATGATAGAAACTCTCTATTAAATATACATTTGACCATATTCATTTATTAAGTGCAAAACATATAAATTTATTATATGAAATTGCCTCTTTATGTATATTTGACGAGTTAACATACTAAACAGGATGTCCCATAACTTGGGTCTTGAGTATTTTGAAATATATTAATATAGATCATTTTTATTTGTCATTATTTGGAAAAGCTACATTATCATGAGCTATAAAATATTGTTTTGGTACACCTTACTTGGTTAAAACAAATAAACCTAAAATACCACACATTTGTTCTGTCTGGTAACTTGAGGCCATTAGTATTCAATGTATTATTATTTTAAAAAGTTTGGACTTTGAGCAGTAAAATATAATCAATTGAAGAACTAAGCATTCATTTTGTTAGTTGTGTTTCAATAGGGGGTGATGGCTTTTGATATAAAGTTAAATGGCTTCAGGATCTTATGACCTATAGCCCATTAGCTAAAGCATATTCAAGACTCATAATGAATTCAATAGGAGGGAAGCAAAATTAGTTTGTAAGATGTTTTAATAGATCACATAATATAAATAATAAATATCTAGCTCTTTTAATTTTTTATACCCAATAAAATCATAGTTTATGAAGACTCTTTACTTAGTAAATGGGGTGACATGGTTGTTTTGTTGCTGACAGTCTTTTCAAAATTTCAGTGCAGGAACAACTGAAAAAAAATGTTAAAATACACAATCCTCAGCACCACATAAAGAATAAATGATAAAATAAAGGTCTAACAACATCTAAAAAACATTTTAAAAAATACAATTAGTAAAAACTTTTACTCTATATTATCATTGATAAAAACAGATGAAATAAGAAAAAGGTGAAAGTGGAAACCATTAACTTGTGAATTATTATTTCTTGCTAACTGGGTTTATGGACTTACATGTGCAAGGGTCAGACATAAAGAATTTTTATTGACAAATTTTGTATATTTGTCTTATTGATAAAATATTATTGGCTTTTCTCTTATATTGAGCCATCTCAAAGTTTCCATAAGTTAAATGGAATGAAGTACTTGTACAAATTTTGGTTATACATATGAATTATTTTTAGAACACATACCTAGGTAAAATATGCACTAGAAATACAACAACAACATCAGCCCTCGAAATCATTTAATTGTCCCATAAATAATTTCTCCTATGAGATATTGGCATATTTTTAAAAACTTCAAGACACTGTTATTTGTCCAACTGTCCACAAAAATGTCTTATCTCCCTGGAAATGTTTAAACTTTGAAGTAAGATTGGTAAGTAAACATTTATTAAGCCTTTGCCACAAGTTTGTTATTTTCTGAGAACATGCCCCCCCCAAAAAAAAAAATGTTACATGCAAATTATAAACTACAGGCAAGTATACCAGCACAGTCTGTATACAGGGGCCATGGAAACACACCAGAGCAATTGCCTTAAACAGAATTTTTATAAAGAATATTTTAATAGAAATAGAAATGCATTCTACTGTCATGTACAAATAAAAAAAAATTAGAAATGAAACAAATTTCAGCAATAATTCTGTAGGGTAAAACATACCTGTCAATTCTTTGAGGTTGGAAAGAGTAGCAATAGTTGCAGACCATAGTTATGAACTAATAATAATGCGCCCCAGCATTATTACATGAGAAAAGAGCATATAAGTGCTCTAATTTTTCTCACAAAAATTTCTCTAAAACTAAAAATGTATTCATAATTATTTTCCCAGCACTAAGCACAGTTCTTAGCATATAGAATGCAAAAGATATAGAAATCACAGACTTTGACAAATTTTTCTTTTCTGAAAACATAATTTGGTGTGTATTAATAGCATCCAAGATAAGTGATTTGAAATACAGGTTAGATTGTAATTTCTGATTTGATTCAAATGAATATAAATATTACCACTGAATATATGATATTTTTGCTGGTCACAGTGGACTTGATGCACAAAATATGTCTCCTAGTTAATTGAGGAGACAACTAGAACTCCATGTCATTGAATAAAAATGTGATTTATTCCCCAAATTAGCAGTAAAATAATATATTGTCTATCCAGAAAGACAACATAATTGTATTGAGGCAAATCTGATGAAACTTACAAATATACCAAGGCAAAACTGATACTAAGTAAGCATTGCTAGGAAATTAGCATCAAATTCTAACTATGGAATATTACTCAGCCAAAAAGAAGAATAAAATAATGGCATTTGCAGGTAAGTGGATGATGCTGGAGACTGTCATGCTCAGTGATATTAGCCAATACCAAAAATCCAAAGGCCAAATGATCTCTCTAATAAGTGAATGATGATGCATAATGCAGGGTGGAAGGGAAGCAAGAATGGAGGAAGGATAGATTGCATAGAGGGAAGGTAGGGTTGGGGTTGGGGGGTAATAATAATAACCGAATGAGACAGACATCTTTGCCCTGTGTACATGTGTGAATGCACAGGTGGTGTGACTCTACTTTGTGTACAACCAGAGAAACAACAGCTGTCCTCCAGTTGTGTACAATGAATCAAAATAAATAAATTTAAATAAAAAATAAAAAAATAGAAATGACAAGAAAAGAAATAAATATGTATATTGGAAATTATGAATATTCATAAAAATGTACATGTGAAGATTTGTATGAAAGCATATATAAACATTCATGTTTTGACTCAGAAGCAAAAAAAAAAAAAAAAACCACCCTAATGATGATGTGAAGAAAAACAAATTGGGAAAGTTGCTTGAGTTCTATCTTCAATCTGATAAGTAGACAGGGCAAAAATGTATGTGTGATAGATCCTATTATATACTCAACAGTGTATTAGAAGAGAGAAATTTGTTTTGTAGTTTAATCTGGTCACTGAAATGAGGATATTTCCACCTCCCCTCCACCAAAAATATCCAACATACACAGCAAACACTCAAAAATAATTGCATATAATGTTAGTAGTGATTTTTATTGGCAACTGTTAAGAAACAAGATTGACAATATTCTTGATAGTTTTGTGTTATTTATTTTTACCAATATATAAATCATTGACTAAATATAAAAACTTGAGATGTTATGCTGAATTATAGTTGACAAAATATTTGTATTTCCAGGTAGCTTTGCAAATTGGTATATTTCAAATATATAATGTTCACTTATCCATGTTACTTAAGTAAAAAATTCATGATGACTTCTGTAAAATGAATTATTGAGGTTTTTCAGATTTTAAATAATGATTAAGTATAATAAAGTATAATTTCCCTGTTGAAATAAGGGAAATGTAATTGGCTATCAATGAGGACACTAGCTATTAATATCCTAAGCTTAGTTTTTCATATTTAATATAGGACACAATTTTTTTTTGAATATTCAGTTACTCATATTGTTCCTAGCTTACAAGGGCTTTATCTAAGATTATTCCCATGAGAAATGTTTAATTATGAAGATGGATTTTGAGGCTTTAAAAATCATTAACTTCTCAAATAAAAATATCAATATCCCAAGATCTGCCTTTTTTTTTTAAGGAGTAGACAGTAGCATGCTGGACAAAACTATCATAGAAGTATTTGTCACATACAACCTGTGGTCAGTTAGCTGATTAATATGGTACTTTTCTTGTGTGATTCTTAACACTGCAGCAAAAGTATGATCTCGGTGGATTATCTGGAGTGACATCTAGGAGATGAGTTCATTTCTGTTAGTGTTCACTCTATATAAACTATTCCAAGTTGGCTTTTGCATCTATTAAAGTAAATAAAATCTTCAACTGCCCTAAAAGGAGTGCTAGGAGGGAAATGCGTTTTCTGTTCTTCACCTTTATTTAGTTTACTGTATTCAGATATAAATATAAATAGAGATTAAATACAAATTTGAATAAAAAAGTTCTGAATGACAAATAACTACAGGGAAATGAAACATTTTATTTGTAGCTTGTAGAGACAGCTTAATTCCTTCATAATCATCCTCCATAATATGATGCTGATCAAATTGTTGTTATAGCAACTTATGTTTTATAAGCTTTCTATGGCTTTGAAAAATTCATCGACTCCATCCCATCTACTTAATGACACACCCAACCTCTTTCTAAGTAGGTATCATTTTCTAATGGTGAAGAAGAAATTCCTTTCTGTGTAAAGATTCTTATAGGATTTTGCAAAATAACTAAATGTTGAATTTTTGCTTTTTCTGTGTTAGTGAAAAAATTTGGGGGGAAAGGAAAATATTGCAAAGCTATTTTTTCCACCTGCTTGTTTTAGAAAAACAACTTGAAAATTTATATGCAGGGGAATGTGTCATCTACTATTTTATAATGAATCTAATAATAAATCTATGTGGGGGCACTAATTTTGGATAATGCCTTGAAGCCCAGGGTACAATAAATTTTGTTTTACTTGTTAATTTTTTCATTTTCTAACAGCAAAAAGGAGTATTTCAAATAAATTCAAGGTTTTGGAGCAATGTTTTCCTGCTTCTTTTATCAGTTTTTCCATATAGAAGTATAAAAATTACCTAGTTGCGTATATATCATATTATATATATGAAAATATATATACTAAATTACATATAATATATAGGTAGAACTATATGCTATATTATAAAATAGGATAATGGTTTTTTCCTCACTACAATCCCATGGTGAGTTTTTTTATAGAGTAGAAAATTGGGGTTGTTATAGATTATATCAATATAATATCAATATAAATGAAAACCAATATGCTTATATTATTTCTCTTAGTAGATTTAATTTGATTTAAAATGTGGGCAATGCAGAGTGTTTTAATCAGTAAGCTATCAACTAACCTGTCTCAGCAAAAACGTTGCATTATGGTAAATGTATGTCTACTTAAATGATCAATGGGTACACTTGTGATATAATCAATCCTGATTAAACAGAAATGAATGAAGAAACCAGAAAGCCTCAGGCAGAGCAGAGGACCTCAGTCACTGATTTTCTCTGCATTGGCAAAACAGATTTCTGGAGGGAAATTTATGCCTGTATGTATAGAATTTTTATTGTAGGATAACCGAGTATATCTCTTCTTCATATCCAACTAGACAAATTCATCTTCTGTTTGATGCATTAGGTATACTAGCCAAATTTTATTCAAAGAAAGACTGTTGTTACTAGAAATATTTTGAAATCACTATAGTATATGTTTCATGTTCAGTAGTGTAGCTATTTTTCTATATTTTTAATAGAAAAAACTTAAAGAAAAATGTGTTGTTATTCCTTTCAGTTATATACCAGGATAAACCCTGACATTATCACAAAGGCATGGAATGAACACAACCAACTTCAGTTTAGTTCATAGCACTCCCCTGCAATTGCTACACCCACTCCTCTCCTTCCACTCCAAGGGTCCCTCCACTCCATGGATTCCTCTTTACAGTTTACTTTTTTTTTTTTAATTAGTTTTCTGTGGATTCACTTGATACTCATCTATGATTCCACATTACACAATGTCCAGTCATATTTTTCTATATTTTGATTAGTAGAATGTAAGACATAAATAAGGGCATTAATGAATTGTAAATATTATCTTTTCTATAATTAAAGAATGTAAATAATATTTTAATAATTTTCACTCAATTTACAGATCTCGAGTCACTGTAAATCTATAGTTTGGGCTGTGTGGACAACTGCTTAAATACAATGAAACTCAACATTAACTAGGAATTGTTATGCATGTACATATCATTGCAAAATATGTGCATATATATGCATATGTATGTATATATAGATATCATATATATATATATACATGTAAAGTATACATACTTTGTGACAAGAAGTGAATTATGGCAACTGATATTAGGTTGGTGGTATTTATTCTTTCTATTTGAAACTTTTCCCATCACAATCATTAGGTATATTTTCTAAAATTTAAAAAATCTAATGTATTTGAACAACTATTGTTTGTTATCATCAGCTTTCTAAATTTATCTCAGCCTTATAATTTTCTGTCTGAATTATTTTATCATTGTGACTAGAATATGAGGATATTAATACATTTCATACTTTAATATGTTGCCTATTATGGTAGTATTGATCAGGCTATTACTATGATTAAGGACAAAATGTGAAAATGCCCATTTTTTCCTTTATCCTTGAATAAGTAAATGTGGGCTAAATTAAACATGTATGAATGGCTGACTACAGAGGTGTAACGGAAAGGGATAGTGACTGGCTGACCTGTGCCAGAAAGTTATTACTCAGCAAGAACTTTCTGGAGATAAAAAATTATTCCTGTGAAGCTTAACCAACACTTGGGAAAGTTCTATTTCTCAATCAGGATGCTTTTATTATTTTTTATGGTGCTTTGAATATCCCATTACTTGTGTTTCTTGTATATAATTCTACTTTTATATTTTTTGGCTACTTTTTAAAACTTATACTTTCATACTAAAGTCAAGTGATTAAATTTTAATTCTTTCATATTGGCTCCCATTTTTAGTTGAAGAATCACATCAGATAAATACATGTTACATAAAAATGTAAATATTTTAAAAAGTAGTTATCCTATTCAGGGAGCCAGGAGTGCAGTTATTCAGTGTATTAGAACAAAGGAACCTAAAGGCCACAATTCTAAAGTATCTAATTATATCTAATTTAGGTGAAATGAGAAATGCTCAATTTCAGCATTTTTGCAGCAATTAGGACTTTTAAACAGTTTTGATGATGACAATGCCATTGACTAATAGAATACATTGTTTATTCCATCAGCGTTTACCTAGATCTTCCTGAAATCAGGACCTGTGCGAAGCATTGTGAATGTAGTTTTATGTTAGATGGACCCTGCTGTGAAGTTACCTTCTGCAAAGTCCATGACTGTAAAGCAGGTATTGAACAATAAGTTTTACAACATACCAAAACATTACTCATCTCTTAGTTTTTGCCTATGGTAATGTTTAGAGTGGGATTCTGAGTCTGCCTGTGGGCTCAACAACAAAATTTTTTAATCATTTATTTGTGACTGTGTGAATGTTGGAGGGTAGTGTGCCTACTGGTATCAGGTAGATTATGTATTTGTTATTTCTGTTCCATCACGTGCTTATTTGAAAATAGTACTTCATGGGAGAAGCTGATTTTTATAAGTGGCATATTTATGTAATGAGCAATATGAACAGATTGATATGACAGGTTCTTATTATTTTAAACCACAGAGATGACTTATGATACTCGATTCCTCATTTTTACAAACTCATTTTTATTTTTAGATCTGGTGAATCACCATTTTGCCCTTTGCTTCACAAAGAGGTTTATGTTCTTGAGGATCATAGTCTTGCCTTGGTGATAGCTTTATTTGGGGCAAAGTGCCTTATCAATCATAGAAGTTTTAACAAAAAAAAATTCAGAGCAAGTGTTTCAAACTTCTAAAATTAAAAAGTATGCATACCAAGGGTGTAAATATGAAAATTCATTTGGATAATGATCAACTACTGTTTGAATCATGCTATCCATCTTTATAAATTCACCTTCACACATTTATACTTAGTAATTTTAAGATAAGATTTAATGATATCATTATTTTTGTAAAATTTCCACAGTGCTGAGCACTCATCCCAGGCTCATTAAGTGCCTGTTAATGACTTGAGAAGGGAGTGATCTGTGTTCCTACAATGTTTTCCAGCATCGTGCAAAGCATGTTTCATAAGAAATGGTCCTAGTCCTTCTCAGCTAAATTCTAGATGATATAAGGGTATACCAAACATCAAGGCATGTAAACATCCAAACCAGAGGCAACAAGAATTTCATAAACATTGATGAACTGAGTAGGACTGACTCTAAGCAGTAAATCACAGTCATGTATATCATGATAGCAAGACAGGTTAGATTTTGTACCTCTGACTAAAGTCTTCTTTTCTCTTTCCATTCCTCAATTCTCAGCCTCTGATATGCATGAGAGGTGATGGGTACATTCTTTAGCCTGATTTGATCATTCTACAATGTATATATTTATAGATATGTTACACTGTACTCCACAAATAGGTGCAATTTTTATAGGTTGATTAAAACTTAATTTTATGAAAAGAAGATCAAACTTGTTAGTCTTAGTCAGGATTTCTCTAGTTACAGAAATGCAAAAAGAATTTTTCACAGATGTTGGGAAAAATATCCTGTTAGAAGGCAAAAGTATTTTCTGAATAATTAACTCATTAATTCATGTGTTTATTAATTTCATTTTATTTAATTATCAATAAGTATTGTTTGAATGCATGCACTGCAGGTTTCAGGAAGCTACCAGTAGTATAAAGAGCACAGTAGAGAGGTCATTTCATTTGAGATATCTATAGGGCACCTAGTAAAGATCCCCAGTTACTATGAAACTGAGGGCGTGGATGTCAGGTAAGTATGTGGGCTGGAGGTAAGTTTAGAAAGGTTTTTCACATAGGTGACCCCAGAATACACCATGAGAGTGAGATGATTCAGGGAAAGGTGTTCATTGCTATAGGACACCCAGATATAATTCTGGGTCTCAGTATTCAGTGTTGGTAAAAGAACAGTGGTTGAGGAAATTTTTACAAACATTTTGGATTATAAAACCTTAAATTTGCCTTCCAAATCATAAACTAGATCTTATCGCATAGCATACAGATTAGTGAGCAATCTCTTGTTGTATTATTGTCCCATGACCCATCAATACTGACTAGGTATCTGTAAATTTATTTGAATACAGAACAAAATTAATTTAAAAACTGTATATATAGATATATAATGTAAGTAGAAAATATAATAGTTTAAAATGATAAGTGTAGAACAGAAATATTCAAGCATGGTAAATGCATATATGGTTTTCTTATTAATGACCTATTTTACATAATTTAATAATTTTCAGATAAACCTTGTTGAGGTACAGTTGACTGTATTTCTTTTCAAAGTAAAGTGCTTAATTGTTCATGATAAAGTTAGTTATTTAGGAATGAGTATTAATAATAATACCATGATACAGCATGGAATTTTAAAAGTTTTCCTAAAAATGAAAAGAATGGTCCTTACCAGAGGAATGTGTACTTAATTATAAAGTTTTAATCAAATGTTAATAAGAAAAAAGGGAGATCTTTAAGCTTTTAAAATTCACAAGGAATTATAAAATCAGTTAAACCTTAATTGTTTAATCCTGTCAACTATGGCGAATCTCAAAGTCTCCAAAGTGATACCATTATGAAGTGAAAAGCCAATGCTAAATTCTTAATTGAGTTGTACTTTTCAAGAACTACATAGGTTACTTTTAGTGTTACATTACTCATTGTGTTGAAAACCGAGATTTTTTTTCTTTGTATATAATATTTCCTTTGGCAAGAGGCCAATCCTCATCTCTGTAGACTTGGTTCCTTTAGCAATTGTTATATTAAGATAGAATTCTTCACATTTAGTTATGAACAAGTCTGGCAATATTTATATTGTAACATCTAGAAAGATTGTCCTTACAGTTTGATAAAAATGTTCTATCTTTACCTCCAAGATAAACAATGGTGAGGGTTTCTTTTTTCAAATATCTTCATGGAACTGTTTTATGTCTTCATCTTCCCTGAGGAATTTGAAATTTGTATCCATGCAAGGAAGCAGGGAACTAAGAATTTAATAACACTGATCAAGCGCTTGGAACATACAGCAGAAACTGGGCTAGAATATGCGACCTTTCGTTTCCTTGAGGGTAGATGCTTTTTTCTATATTGAATTTGCAAGGTAAAATTAACCCTATTTCATTTCCAAAAAAAAAAATAGAATGAAAAATGGAAAATTGGAGAAGTTGAAAGTAGGAGAAATTGCTCATGAAAAGTACAATAACAGGGAAGAGTTAAAGAGACAAGGTAAGAAGACATGGGGTTGAGGGGCAGAGCCAGTGTTATTCCAGGTAGGTTTGTGAAGTGAGACTCTACAGAGAGGAGGGGACAGAGGCACACCTGGAGACAGCTACAGAAGGGACCTGTGAGGACCAGTGACTAAGAGGGTAATTAGAGATGTCTTACTTTGTAAAATGTGTACAAAAGCTTCTGCTTCCATATTTTACCACAAAATCATCCCTAAAATCCATAGTACTGTCAATGAAAGAATGACCCTAGGAGAGTTCTTAGTTCAACCAGAGCCAGAAGAAGGAGGTCCAGTTTTATGGAGAGATGTAACTAAAGTCAAAGGTTGGAATTCTATCTGGACTTCTCTGATTCCAAATCTCCTGTTACCAGATCATTTTGCATAGAATTTGAAATCAGCTATAAGTCAGTTGGGCAACACCTGAAGAAAACTGCTGTATTTCTTGTGGATGGTATTTGGTATTATGTTCACTGCGTATGACCAGATTGCTGATTTGACTGGTTTGGCAGACATTGAAGTTAGACTAGTTAGAACTAGACATTTAAAAGTTTTAATCCTGTTTCTTATATTTATTTTAAGGAACTGAATTTCCTCAGCTCTGCTAATATTATTATACAAAGATGTTTGTATGTAATACAAATATTATACAAGGGTGATTTTGAAAGAAGTAAACAAGTCCAAGTTGGTTTTATATTCTGTTAAAAGAGAAGATGTGATTCATTAGGGATACTTATGTATATTAATTCTATCTATTTTTAATAATTTACAAATATTTACAGCTTTATTGTTTTTCACAAATATGATTCAGCAAATGAGTTTGAAGAAACATTGCTTCAATTTCAGCCAGCAAGAAGTAAGTTCATTTCAAATTAAATGAGTGATGTGAATGTACATCGTGCACAACCATAGAAATGAAAAGTTGTACCCCATTTATGTACAATGAATCAAAATGAAGTCTGTAAAAATTAGAAAAAAAATTAGCAAGTCATTTAACAAGTACCATTTTGGTAAATGGAAATGCGTTATTTCAAGAAGGGTTGACTTTTAATATTTTATATGCTATTGGAAATTAGATCTTAAAGCACTTTGAAACAAAATATGACCTTTCAGGAAAACTGTTAAATAGAAAATATTGTTTGAAATACTAATTGATAAGTGCATGTGAATATATTTAAAAATAAAACTACTGTCTTCAGACTAATTATATGTCCAGTAAAATAAATCACCAGGGCAGGGTCATAAAGATATAATCTAACTATGTTAATGCATATCAATGTCCAAAATACACTAGCTTATACTGCAATGCTCTATACCAGGTTTGTCAGCCTTGACACTATTAACATTTTGAGACAGATGATCCTTTGTTGTGGGTTAGGGATGCACTTTGCTGGGTATGTGAAAGCATCCTGACCTCTGTTTATAAGGCACCCACTCCCACCCTGCAGCAGTAAGAAAGTTCTCTCTGGACCTTGACAAATATCTCTTAGAAGGCAGAATTATCTCTAGTTGAGATCTATAAAAATCATCACTTAATTTCATCTGAAATATGTCATACATTATTTTAAGACTTTAGATTTAATTTTATTATTCGTGATTATTATAAAATAATTCAAACATATTTTTTCACTTTAAAATTTTAGTGTAAGTAAAAAAATTAGTACTAGTATATAATATTCTTGATCTCTGTCATTCAAAAAGATTATTTACTATGAATGAATGAAAGAATGAATGAAGTTAGTTGATTTGAGGTAATTCTTTAGATTATTTAAAATAATTAGAAGTTGCAATATTTCATTAGGCTAAGAACATATATGTGTCACTAATTAGCATCTTTTTGGCAATCTTCATACAGGGACCACAGTTTTAAAAGTAGTGGAAAGAAAATAAATGCATCCTTGAAATTAAATTTAATCTAAGTTATGTTAAGTTCAGAGTTCTGTATGGTCTTTGTCAGTAGTTTTTGTAGAATAAACTGTATATGAGTCAATTTATCTTGTTGATGGCTATCAAATTTATTCACAACTATCATTTTTACTTTTCAAAATGAAGTCATTGGGTGTCAATTTGATTTCTCCATAACATACTGAATGACAATTAGGATTATGCACTTTTCTAAGGGAGAGCCAAATACGTTAAAATGTAATTGAAAATGTAGGTACTGTTGTTCTTCAAACTTAGTTGAAGCTATTTCATATATATAAAACTATATCAGATTGACTATTAGTACAAGTTAGTTTGTGTATGAGAATTAGGATCTTGGTAACAGACTATCAAAAGCTAAATGCTAAATTAGTAATTTAGCAATTCCTCAAATTTAACAATTTACTCAAATAAAAAATTTTCTTACATTATATGTCCCCTTCTCCCTTAAAGGGCTAAGACCTAATCATGAAATATAGAACACATCCCTTTCCCTCACAGCTTACTACCACATTACTAAAGGTTACAGCATTTTTCTTTGTCTGATGCATCATGGTTAGATGTCATAAAAATTCCAAGGCTAAAAGGCAAAAACAACCACCACTACCAACCTCCTCACTCCAAATTTAATGATATAGAGCAGGAATCAAAATGAGCCAAGGCAGAGATGTTAAAATTATCAAATCAAAAATGTACAACAATCATGTGTTTACAGCTATTGGATGTAATGAAAAAAACAGATAACTTCAAGAATAGTTGGGCATATAAACAGAGAGATGGAAATCCTAAGAAAGGACCAAAAAATAGTGCTAAAGATAAAAAAAAAATATAACAAATTAAAGAATGCCTTTGATGAGGTTATTGGGAAACTAGATATGGCTGAGTAAAGAATCTCTGAGCTTGAGAATACATATCAATAGAAACTTTGAAAACTGAAAAACAAATAGAATAAAGACTGGAAGGAACAGAAGAGTTTCCCAGGGTTCTAGGGGTAATTAGGAAAGATGTGGCATATGCATAAGGGTATTCCAGAAGCTTTAAGGGAGAAGGGAAGATGGAATGAGAGAGGCATCATTTCCCTATGTACATGTATGATTAACAAGAATGATATGAATGTACATCATGCACAACCATAGAAATGAAAACTTGTACCTCATATGGGTACAATGAATCAAAATGAAGTCTGTAAAAATTAAAAATAAAAAAGAAAGAAGGGAACAAATAAATACTTGAAACAGTAATGACAAAATTTCCTCAAATTAGTGCACATAATCAGATCATGGATCTAGGAACTTCTCAGAAAACATGTAAGTGTGAGTGGAGTGAAATATTTAAAGTGTTTACAGAAAAACAAAATAAAAAACTCCAATCTAAAATTCTGTTTCCTACAAAATTTTCTTTCAAAAGTGAAGAAGAGGGGCTGGGGATATAGCTCAGTTAGTAGAGTGCTCACCTTGCAAGCACAAGGCCCTGGGGTCAATCCCCAGCACCACAAAAAAAAAAAGAAGAAGAAGAAATAAACTTTCTCAAACACACATTGAGGGAACTTGTCGCCAGTAGGCAGGTCTTGCAAGAAATAGTGAAAGAAATTTTCAGAGAGATGGAAAAGTATATAGGCAGAACCTATATAATATATAGGTTCTGTCTGGTTTACAGAAAGGAAGAACACCAAAGATAGAATAAGTTAATATAAAAACTTTTATTATTTAAATCTTAATTTTTAAAAAGATAGCAGTATGTTAAAAATAATAAATGTTTGTTTATGTATACATCTTTTAATATATATTTATTATACATATATATATACCTATGTATTTAATAGCAAGTGTTTGATTTCTCATCTATACATCTATTTATATATGCTTATAAATAAGTAAAAGGAACAAAAGTAATAATGTGAGGATATTTATATAGAATGAATAGCAACAGTAATACAAAGAAAGGGAGGTAGAAATTAGGATTACTTCGTTATAAGGTACATTACTTGCAAATAAGTAACTTGTTAATTCAAAGTGGACTTGGATTGATTATAAATGTATTTTTTTCAAACTTTAGTGCAGCAATGAGGAAATGCTGAAAGTACAACCACCTTATATGATAAAAGGAGAGAAAATGGAAGCATATCCTCAATTAGCCAGGCATGGTAGCACATGCCTATAATCCCAGCAACTAGGGAAACTGAAGCAAGAAGATCATAAGTTCAAGGCCAGCCTTTTTAAGTTAGGGAGATCCTATCTCAAAAATAGAAAATTAAAAAGGGCTGGAGATGTAGCTCAGTGATAAAGCTTCCCTGGATTCTATCACCAGTATATATAAAAAAATTCAACCAAAACCAAAAAGAGCAGAAAAAGGGTAGAAAATACAAAAGTATACAAAGAACAATTGCAACAAATTATAATAAAAAAGATACTACTATGTATTTTTTTAAATATATACATGCCTTTTTAGTTGCAGGTGGACACAATACCTTTATTTATTTTTATGTGATGCTGAGGATCAAACCCAGGGCCTCACAAATGCTAGGCAGGCACTCTACCACTGAGCCACAACCCCAGCCCAAGACACTACTATATTATTAATCACTTTGAATATCAATGGTCTAAATATACCAATTAAAATACAGTGATTGTCAGAGTTGATTTAAAAAATAGAGCCCAAATATATGCTGTCCACAAGAAAACCCATTTCAAATATAAAAATACATAGACAATAAAGAATGAATAGAAAAAAATATATCATGGTAACAGTAATTGGAAAGCAGTAGTAGCTATTAATTTCAGACAGATTAGGCTTCAGCACAAAGAAATTTATTGGAAGGTTATTAATTATTGATAATGGATCAATTATCTCAAAACACATAATAATTCTTAACATGTATGTATCTATTAACATAAGATGAGACTGTAGGACAAAATGAGCAGAAATAAGAAACAGATGAATTCACTATCATCACTGGAGATGTGAAAACTCCTTCTGTCAGAAATAGGCAGATTCATTAGGCATAAAATCTATAAGTATAGTTTAATTCAACATCAATCAATAGTATATAGTTTAAATATACAGACTACTTTACCCAGCAATAGCAGAACATGCTCTTCTAAAGCTCACATAGAGCAACAATATAGATCCCATTCTGGCCCATAATGCTCATCAAATTTAAATGAGTAGAAATCATAAAATATCTGTTGTCAGTCCACAATAGAATTAAACTAGAATTCAATAAGAGAAAGATAACTAGAATCCTGAAATAGTGGACATAAAATAACACCTTTTAAAAAGTACATTAGTCAAAAAGATCTCAAGAAATTAAAATATATTTTGAACTAAAAATAAAAATTAGCAAAATGTGTGAAGTAGTGAAAGCAGTGCTTAGAGGAAAATGTATGGTATTGAATGCATTTAGTAGAAAAGAAGAAAGATTTAAAATCAATCTGAATTTCCATTCTAGGAAACTAAACAAAGAGTTGGATAAATCAAAAGTAAACAAAAGAAAACAAATACTAAAAATTAAAGCAAAATCAATGAAATGTAAAACAGGCAATCAATAGAGAAAATCAATGAAAACAGAAGTCAATAAAATTGATAAACTTCTTGCAAACCTAAGAATAAAGGACACAAAGTACTAACATGTAAGAAAAGAGGAGACAGTACTACAGATCCGGTAGACATTAAAATGATATGAACAAATATTACAAATAATTCATTATCCACAAATTTCACAACCTACATGATATGGACAAATTCCTTGAAAGAAACTCATAGCAAATAGACAATATGAAGAGGCATATATTGATTTAAAAAGTTAGATCAATGCTTACTAATCTTCCAGAAACAGAAAGCTGTAGGCCCACATAGACACACTGGTAAGTTCTGTCTGATATTTAAAGAAGAACTGATGAAAATTCTTTACAATCCACAATTTCTCTATTTCAGAAAATAGAAGCTGAAGTAATTGATGTTATCCTAATAACAATAGAAAATCCAATACAAGGATTAAGAAAACTATATACCAATTTATGTCCTGAGCATACTTACAAAAATCCTCAACAAAATATAAGCAAATTGAATCTAGCAATATATGAAAGGAATTATGCACTATGAGCAAATGGAATTCATCCCAAGTATGCAAGTCTGTTCAACATATGAAAATCAATTTATGTAATCCATCAGCAGGATAGAAATGGAAAATCATGATTATATCAATATGTGCAGAAAAGTCATTTGACAAAACCCAGCATCCATTTATGCTAAAAACACAATAAAAAGAATTTCCTTAACTCAATAAAAAATATTTTAAAATCCCTATGGCTAACATCATACTTGATGAGAAACTAGAAGCTTTTCCATTAAAATCAGAAACAAGTCAGCTATACCCCCATCACCATTCTCTTTTAGCATTGTTCTGAAAGTATTAATAAGTGCTATAAAACAAGAAGAGGAAATTAAAGGTACACAGTAGGGAAGGAAGGAAAAAAACCATCTACATTCACTGATGACATGATCATCTACACAGAGTCAAATTAACAAAATAAAAGTGTAACTGATAAAAAATTGCAACAAGATTGCAGGATACAAGGTTAATGTGCAAAAGTCTTTTGCTTTCTTATACACCATAAATGAACAAATGAAATTTGAAATTAAAAGCACAATACCATTCACATTAGCATCCAAAACAAGAAATACTTCCATATGATATAAATAATGTTTGCAAGGTATATATAAGGAAACGCAGAAGAATGAAATCAAAGAACTAAATAAATCCATACATAGTCCAGTGTTCATGGATACAAAGTCTAAATATTGCTAAAATGTCAGTTCTCAATGTAATTTATAGATTTCATCCAATCCAATAAAAATTCCAGAAACTTATTTTGTTGATATACACAAACTGATTCTAAAATATCTATGGACAAAAGAACCTAAATAGCTGACCCAGTATGTTTAAGAATCAGTATTTGACTTCATGACTGACTATGTGGCTACCATAAGGAAGACAACGTGGCACCAGCAAAGAAACAGAAAAGTGGATCAGTGGACCAGAATAGATAGCCCCCAAAATAGACCCATGTGAATACAGTCAACTTACTTTTGACAGTTAATCCAAGGCAATATAATGGGGGAATGACAGTCCCTTAAACAAATGAACATCACACACACACACACACACACACACACACACAACCCCATGAATCTAAACACATACCTTATGGCCTTTATGAACCTTTACTCAGAATGAATCATAGATCTACATGTAAAATACAAAATTATCAAACTCCTAGAAGCTAATATAGGAGGAAATCTAGGTGGCCTGGGGTACAACAATCTAGGTGAACTGGGATATGACAATGACTTTTTGGATACAACCCCAAAGGCATAGTCTATGAAAGAAATATTTGATAAACTGGACTTCATCAAAGTTAAAAAATTGGCAAAAGACAGCATTAGGAGGATTGGAAGAAAAGCCACCAGTTAGAAAAAAATATGTGGAAAATTCTTATCTGATAAAGGACTGCTATCCAAAATGTACAGAGTACTGTTAAAACAGTGTTAGGGAATAAATGGCCCAATTGAAAAACATGCCAAAAGCTACACTTTACAAAAAGACAAACAATGACAATCATATGAAAATATGCTAAACCTCATATTTCATCAAGTAGATGAAAATTCAAACAATAATGAGATCCTGCAACACATCTAATAGAATGACAAAAATCTGAAACACTTGACAGAACAGGTTGCTCGGAAGCACTGGACCAGCAGGAAGATGCACTCATTCCTGGTGGAAGCAACTGGCACAACTACTCTGGAAGGCAGTTTGGTGGTTTCTTACAAAACTAAATATTGTTTTAACAAGTGATAAAAAGAATTGTGCTTCTTGGTACTTACCCAAAGGAGTGGAAAACTTATGTCCTCACAAAAATCTGTGAGTAGATATTTATTGCAAATTTATTAATAATCCTGTCAAAACGTGAAACCTGGGAATACAGCTCAGAGGTATAATGTTTGACTGGCAAGAGTCAGGCTCTATTCTCCATCCCAAGCAAACAGAATATCTTGAAAGCCTCTAAGATGTGTTCAGTAGCTGAACAAACTATGGCCCATCCAAAGGATAGTTACACAATTTTTTAAGAAATTAAAGCTTATTAATCTAAACTTTAATAAGCTGAGAAAAGACTGGCAGGAACATTAAATACATTTCACACTAAGTGAAAGAAACTAATCTGAAAGGGTAACATGATTCCAACTGTATGACATTCTAGAAAGGACAAAACTAGAGACTGAAGAATCTGTTTTCTAGAGAGTGAAGGAGGAATGGATAAATAAAGAGAGCACGGATTTTTAAGGTAGTACAAGTACTCTGTAAGATCCTATAATGCTATTGTCCATCAGTCTAAATCCATAGAATGTAAAAGAGTGAACTCTAATGCATACTTTGAACTTTGAGTGATTATAATGCATCAATATAAGTTGATCAACTGTGATCAAAGTAACACTCAGGTGGGGAATGTTGATATCAGGAAAGGATATACATGTGTTAAAGCAGGAGGTATATGAGAACTATGTGTTCTTTTCTCTCAATGTTGCTGTAAACATAAATCTTCTCTTTAAAAAAAATAGTCTGTGCCTCTCTAAGCTAGGACTCCTCCGTCTGGTAATCTTTCTCCATCACCACCTCCCATCTCCACTCCACCATTATTTACATTTTTTGTGTCCATCTCTGTTTTTGCTCATACAATGTATATCTCCTGAAATGTCTTATTTTTCCCACCTTAACTCATGAAAATTCCACTTAATTTTAGTGGTCTCTTTAAATTTTATTTTTTTATGAGTTCATTTCAAACTATCCCTGACCTTGCATCTCTCATTCCAGTTTACCTCAAGCCTTGACACTCTTACTCAAAATAATGTCTTTGAACAATTATTATCCAAATATACATGTGACTCCCAAGTCCTTGAATACAACCTGCAACACTTCTTTGGGTCCTTACTCTGCATTTATTTCATCTGGTAGATTGAATATTCATGGTAGATTGAATATTCCACAGAACATCCACCAAAGTTTACCTAAGATATTTGAGCCATTTCAAGTATTTGAAAAGATACTATGGAAGCAACAGAAGCCAAACAGAAAATAGCAGTGACAGAAAATCACCACTAACTTAGGTCTGAAGACACTCAGTAAACATAAGATTTAACAAGAATCCAAAAGCAGGGTTGTTTTGGAGAAGTTTAGGTCATAGTGGAATGGGCATGCAGAGTTGGAACCATAGAGAAGATACAGCCATAACCAAAAATTGAGCCCTCCACACCCAAATAGAAAAAGCAAGAAAGAAATACCTTTGAGTGTTTCCTTCTTCCTACTCTCCATGCCTGTGATATAGTTTGCTAAATCCAGTTGGTGAAAGGAGTCAAAGAAATAGATTAGGAAAGTGGAATGGATCTGAGAATGAAAAGCTCAGATTGAATTGATAACATCAGATATGAAACACATTTTTATTAAATTAATTTATCCTTAATCTTAACAAAACTCCATTACTTTTCTAGAGGCCCGTTAATGAAATCAACATTTACAGAGTCATCTTTGATGCCTCCTTCGTTAGCCAAGAGATCATTGAATCATTATAATTTCAACTGTGGAATATCTCTCGAATTGCCTTTCCTATAATCTGCACTGCAATGGTTTTTGTGTCTTACCTTAGTGTGTATCTACTTGAGCCCATGAAAAGCACCTTCACTGGTAGCTCTGCCTGCAGTCTTTTCTTAAATGCCAGTAGAATTCTGTCTGGAATAAGAATGACACAGTGAAATTCTCCTTAAATTTTAAAAATAGATACCCATCATCTAAGGAATAGCATCATAAGACTTAAGCTTAGATTCTGGTTTCATCTTTTTCTATCATTTATCATCCCTTAGTCCATAACTTTGGTTCAGTCTTATCCAATGGCTTGTGACCCTCTGACTATTACATATCTCTCTGTCTTTATATATATTGTTTCTTCTCCTTAACTAATTCCTAGTGCTCCTACTTCTGCTGAAATATCTCTTTTCTGTGAAATATTCTAATACTCAGACTCAGTTGTTTATTATATCTGAACCTATCCCATAATTCCATTTGCATTTATCTCTATTTTTAAGTATATATACCTGCAAGCATTCCATTCCCAAACCAGACATAATTCTCAACTCCAAGTAGTGTGATTCATTTACTTGTGCATCTCTAGGATATGGTAACATGCTGGGCCTTTTGTAGATGCTACAAAAATGCTAATTGCATTTCTAGGGCACTTACAGTCTATGAAACAGTTCTACTCTGATTATATGAGTGTCTATATGTGTGTGTGTGTGTCTTATTTTAGCTTCTGCTGCTGCTGCTGCTGCTGCTTCTCCTCCTTCTCCTTCTTTTTGGAAATGTTTGACATATAGACTCTCTCATTTAAGTGATTTAACCAAGTGGGAGTACCTATAGAAATATATTTTATGTCAAACTATTGTGTAAAATAAAAATGATATGTAATTAACTCTGAAACAAATGAAGTTGGTTGAAAATCCCTTAAGTAATTTTAATTTTGCAGAATCAGTGTCCCACTTTTAAAATAGTAAAAGTATTAATACTTTTTAAATTTAACATATTTTGCTCAAAACTCACTCTTGCCCTAAAAAATGTGTTAATGAGGAGATGGATATGTTAAATTAGCTTGATCTAATCTTTCTATTGTGTATTCATAGAGCAAAACATCACATTGTACCCTTTAGATATATGTAATTGTTAGTGATCAAGATGAATTTAAAACTTTACAACTGTATTTGAATTCATATTATAACATTCTTTTTTATTCATACAAACTATGAAATATGTGTCTTCCTTTGGGGCCTGTAGTGATTTCCCATTTTCTAGCATATTAAAGTTATGTAGTTTAAAATTAAGTACAAAACTACAATTTCTCAAATTTTATGTAACTTATTAGTATTGTTTACAGAATTAAAATGTTTCTTGAAATCCAAATTAGATAAAATATTTACGATATGAAAGAGACACAAATATTATAGTATACTATACTATATATATAGTATAGTATAGTATAATATACTATAATTTATAGTATAATATTAAAGTATAATATAGTATGAACTATTAAGAAAATAATTAAGAAAAATACAAAAATTCAGTTGAAAAATGGATATGATTTGAACATGAAATTTACACACACACATACCCAAATTATAAATGTCTAGATATATAAAGTTTCACAACTTCAGTAAAATTGGAGGAAATACAATATGAAATATTTTGGCATTTCGGGACCATCAAGTAAAAATAAATTAAAAATAATACTATTAAAAATAGTATCAAATATGTAATTTAGCCTCTCCACCCTGACCAAATGCTATTTCTTGACTGTTTGCACTAGTGCTCTTATTGTTACCTTTTATAGTATCTGTAAAATTAATCATCTTGAAAACCATTTTAAATAACCATTTCTGAGCAAAACAGAAAATACATCAGAAGTAAATTTAATGTTCTTGTGACCTTAAAATACATTTAATATAGTAAAGTAATTGAGATAGAACACAAATATTTAAAAATGTTACAGTTGAATCAGGAGATAAAACAGATCGCATGTATATATGTATTTATATATAAAAACACATATACACAAACAATTCACTTAGTTGTTCTTTAGTCTTTTGCCTCTTTTCTCATTGACCCAAGTCTTCTTAATATAATCATTAAATATTATTCCATGTATAAGAATGGCAACAGAATATGATAGTGAAAATTGGCTGAGAGTGGAGGTTCTTCTTCTGGACTCTGTGAGTTTGAATGCTGAGGCCATCACTTATTAAGTTTGTGATGTGGGGTGAACAATTTAAGTTCATTTAAGCTCCTCATCTCAATCTCTAATCTATAACATGGGAATAATATTACCTCATCCAAACAGTTGTTAGAACCGCTAAATAAAATGTACCTAGGCTGTAGAAAACACTTCATAATTGTTAACTATTATTCTAATATGTAGTGTGGTGATGAAAGAGAACATTATCAACTATATTAGTCATCTCTCAGCTACAGTGACAAAATACCAGAGATAATCACTTGGAAGGAGGAAAGGTTTGTTGTGGCTCATGGTTTTAGAGATTCCAGTCAATAGTAACTAGGGACCATTGTTTTGGGGCCCATGACAAGGCAGAACATCATAATGAAATCATATGGTGGAGCAAAGCTGCTTTTCTCCTAGTGACAATGAAGCAAAGGGAGGGGAAAAGAGACCAGTGTTCCAATATCCCCCTTAAGAGCTGTTTTAGTCAGCTTTTTCATTGTTGTGACTAATAGTTCTGCCAGGAACAGTTAGAGGAGGAAAAGTGTATTTTGGCTCATGGTTTCAGAGGTTCAGTCCATGGGTGGCTGACTCCATAGCTCTGGGCCCAAATTGAGGCAGAACATTATTGGGGAAGGACATGGCAGAGGAAAACAGCTCAGGACATGGCAAACAGGAGGCAGAGAAAGCTCTGCTCACCAGGACAAAATATAAATCCTAAAAGCATGCCCCCAGTGACCTACTCCTCCAGCCATACCTTACCTGCCTACAGTTACCCCCAATTAATCCTTGTAAGCAGATTATTAATTAATCCACTGATTACATTCAGCTCTCATAATCTAATCATTTCACCTTTGAACATTCCTACATTGTCTCAAAAATGAGCTTTTGGGACACACCTTATATCTAAACCAAAATGAGCTTTTATTCCAACAAAACCTCCACTAGATGCCGTTTCCTGAAGGTATCCTCATGTCTCAACCATACCACAACTGGTGAACAAACCTTTTGTATATCAGCCTTTGGGGCACTTTTAAGACCCTTGTTAATAACAGCATATTGAGATCAGCCAATCCCAAAAATCCAAAGGCCGAATGATCTCTCTGATATATGAATGATGATACATAATGTGGGGGGGAAGGGTGGCAAGAATAGAGGAAGGATAGTTAGCATAGAGGGAAGGGAGGGGTGGGGTCGGGGTGGGGGGGTAAGAATAATAACAGAATGTGTGACAGATAACATTGCCCTGTGTACATGCATGAACGCACAGATGGTGTGACTCTACTTTGTGTACAACCAGTGAAACAATAGCTGTACTCCATTTGTGTTCAATGAATCAATAAATAAATAAAAACAAACAAACAAAAAAAAGCATATTGAATGTATTGA